>JAOWBW010000497.1:369556-764042 GCA_026119855.1 Campanula takesimana | reverse complement strand
TCCTTGCTCTTGGACAATCCTTCTGAAAATGGCCAAGCTGACCCAATTCAAAACAATTTCCCTGCTTCTTCCAACATCGCTCTTCAGTGTGCCCTTCCTTCAGACGTAATTACATATTCTCTTACCTTGATTCCTACAATTGGTTTCCTTTGCGTTCCACTCTAAATTGTGATGGTGTTCCCTGACCTCCTCGATTATCACCACACTGTGGTTGAGTCTTCCTTGCTTCCTGTACCTGCCAATTCAACTTTCCACTTATGCTCTTCTATATCATGCTCCACCTGAATGCTCTATCAACAGCATCTTGAAAATCTTGCAACTTGTGGGATACTATTGACTTTCGAATCACATTCTCAAACCCCTTCCAAATCTAGTTGCTTTCCTTTCCTCAGTTTCCACCAAGTGAGTACAGTACCTGGATAACTCCGTGAATTTGGATGTATACTGAGCCACTACATAGTATTCTCTCCAAGTTAAGAAACTCCATTTCCTTCTTGTCTTGATCTACCCGAGTAATGAAATGTTCCTTGAACTTCCTCATAAATTCTCCCAAGTATAGGGTCCATGATTCTCATCCCAATTTGCTTTCAAAGCTCTCCACAGTGCCATAAAACGCTCCACTCATTTATAGGTAGCAAACTGACTTGTTCTTCATATGTACATCTCAAGACATCAATTTTTCTCCATCGTTCATCCACCTCTCTACCTTTATTACCTCTGGTTCTCCTTCTACCCTTGTTTCATCTTCAGGAACTGTTCTAACCTGTTGGTCCCAAAGGGCAACAAGGGTATGAAAAATAGCTAGAGGGGGGGGGGTGAATAGCTGTTTTAAAATTCTTTTCGTACCCTTGAAAAACTCAATTGCGAATGCGCACTTTATCAAGTAAGCGTTATGAAATGCGCCTAAGTGAGTGAGTGAAATGCACAGCGGAATTTAGTAATGAAAATAGGCGCAAAGTGATAAAGGGAGCGCAACACACACACTAAGTATTTTGGCTCAAAGTGAGTGAAATAAGGAACTAAGGCAAATGATATAACAACACAACACAATTCAGTTCAATCAATCTACAATGAGTAAACAAGCAAATAGTGAGTGAAAATAATAACTTGAAAGAAATAACAAGATAATAACACGAGCTATTTGGAGAGGTTCGATCAATGAAAGATCTACGTCCTCTACCAAGATGGTTAGTCTTGGATTTCTAATCGAGATCTTATATAATGAGTGAGAGTTACAAATTACAATGTTTGAGCTTATACACTAACTCAAGATCTATTACTATGAAAGAACAAATCCAAAACAATAACCGGTGTATCTCTTAAAGAAGAATCTAAATGATTAATCTTGAAGAGGTGCGTGTGTGTTCTTATTAGAATCAAGGCTCTTTAGATCTTTGAGATGGAGAGCACAAGAAACTAAAGTGTTAAGGCTTTGAAGATCTGGGCTAAGGATGAAGGTATGAAGATGTTCTTGAGAAATCTGGAAAAACGAAGGCAATCTTCAAATCTTCAACAAATGCTTAGAGAGAGAAATTCTTGAAATTCTTAGCAAAACTCAGCAACTTCAAAATGTTGAAGTTATGGGGTATTTATAGTGAACTTCAAAAAAACTAGCCGTTGGAAATCCTTGTGGATAAGATGAGCTGTCGCTCGTTGATTGGAGCATGCATATATTATGGCCATTTTGACACTCAACATAAAAGTGACCGTTATGGACACGTGTCAACAGATTAGGCGCATATGCACCTTTTATCCACCGTTGGATCATTGGCGTAATTTTGAATTCTCTTCAAGTCTTCGAGTCTTCAATAAATTACTGAGTGTTTGAATAAAATCTTTGAGGCGCATTTGAGCCAAGAGGCGCATTGAGCCAAAGGCGCACAGTAAGCGTGCGTTTAAATCAAGGGGCGCATAGGCGCGTACAGCTTATGAAGAAATCCTTATGCGCGCGCTCTAAATGGCGCAAGGCGTGAATGTAGAAGGCGCGTAGCGCGTGGCGCGTGGAGGCGCATGAGCGCGGCTCAAACTCACTGAGTGATTTTTCTTGAAACTTGATCTTCTTGCCCTATTTCTAAGCCTATTCTATAACAATGGACACCCTAAAAAAATGAAGTATAAATACTTCTTACATGTGGGTCTAAAGTCCATGAAATAAAACTTAGGTGATGGATCAATCAAATCTAATAAGTCCTAATACATTAAAACTGAGATATATGTGGGCATACCCAACAATCTCCCCCTATTTGATTGATGCCATTACCTACTATATCAAGGACAAACATTATACTTGATAAAAACATGTCCAAATGAATGATTTGGTAATTCATGTCTCAAGTTAATGTACACACTAGTCCAAAATATAGATTCCTAATCTATTCCAATAAGAATAAAAAATTACATATGGAAAGATAGAAACAACAGTTTAACACATTCAAGATGATATATGATTTTTAGTTTTGAAATGTGTTTAAACCAAGTTTAAACTTAATGCATGAAAGTATGAAACAATTCAATATGATGCATTATGAATTTAAACAATATTCATTGTTCTACAAACAAGGAGTTTGAGTGAACAAGGTTTGATAATAAGTGATGCATTGTTCTCATTAAAACTTGGGGTGTAAGAGTTACAAATTACAAGTTTTGAATAGAACAAAAACAAAAGGTGCTAAAACAAGTAAGCACGAAATCACTATCACAAAAGAGATGAGTCTATTACAAAAAAGTTCTAAAAATTACAAACAAAAAATAGAAACTAAGGGTTGGGAGGCGCATCATCTTCCTTCAAACCTTCAACGATCTCTGAAACAGAACGCTGAATTTGCTTTGCGAGCTGATGACTACGGTTCGCTAACCCTTGAGTGTCCGTGACACTGGAGTGAGTAGCAGTGATACCGTCTCTAATATAGCTCAAGTGATTCACATTGATGTTTTGGTATTCATCAATGGAACGCTGAGTGATCTGCTGCTGCTGTGAAATATTTTCTTCCAAGATTTGAATGTGAGCTTCAATGGCATTTTGAGCCGAGATAATATCTGAAGAAATATGTTCGGCGCGTCTGTCAGAGCTTGAGTGAGCAGCAGTGAAATGAGTGACGACCAACTCTTTCAGACATCCAACTTAGATACAAGCACATTCATATTTGATTGAGAAGCAGCAGACTGAGGATGAAAGTAGGCGCAGAAGCGGTGGTTTGCGCCTGATCAGTATGAGCTTGAACCTGAGTCTGCGCCGGGGAGGAGAAGGAGCAGAAAGTTTGGCCTTGAGAGAGTTCATCTCCCCCTTAATGGCAGCAATCTCTTCAGATTGATCAGTGAGTAAGGAAGTGAGAAGCTCAAATTGAGACTTTATATGAGCCTGTCCTTGCTCTAAGTTTGCTTGCCCCTGCTGTAAAGAATGAAGAATGGAAAGTACCTCGCTCAAAACAGGAGCAGAAGGAGGAGGCGCAGGGGAAGAGAGTGGCGCATCATCTTGAAGGGGCGCAGAATCTTGAAGGGGCGCAGAATCTTGAAGGGGCGCAGAGGAGATGGAGGCGCAGGAGGAGGTGAATGAGTAGGAGACTCAAATTCATCTTCGGTTTCAATCTCAACAGTTTCAACAACAACTGTTTCAACATCAATAGTTTCTGTTGAGATCGGATCTGGTCCAGGTGGAGGCGCAACTGGAGAAGGAGTGCGCTGAGGGATGGTCTCTTGCTCCCCCTGAACGGGTTCCTCAATGTCTGAAATGTCATCACCGAAGAAATCAGAGAGGAGTTGTACCCTTGACATATTGGTCGGTTGAAATTTGTACGAGGGCGCACGAGGAGTAGGGGCGCGTTGAGAAGGAGCGCGCTGGGAAGGCGCGGAACCAGAAGGTTCTTTCTCAATATCTGCGCTTGATCCGGCGCCTTTCATGCGCTCTAATTTTTCTGCCTCAGCAGCTTGTTTGGCTAGAAAATCTTCATCTCTTTTCGTTGAGCCTCAAGCCTGCTGGCTTCCTGCGCTAGCCTCAGATCTCGCTCATCATCAGTTTCAAACCTAGTGCGTTTGACAGGCGCAGGAGTAGGGTCATCAACTACCCGTTTGCCTTTGCTTTTATCTGCGCCTGGCACGGGATCTGCGCTTGATCTAGCGCTTGCCTTCACTGCACTCTTTAATAATGGTGCGCTTTTAAGGACTGGCGCATTATCGGACTCTGTGTCTTCATCCACTAAGCCTTCAACAGTCTTGATTTGGATTCCTTTTGCGCGCTTTGTGGGCTTCTTCCTGCGCTTCTTGAGGTCCAAACTAGCTTTACCAAACATTGGAACATCGTTGATCTTGTACTCCGGATTCTCATTCAAAAACTTAACTAACTCAGGGTAAGTTAGAAAAAGTTTTGTGAGAATAAGGCAGTGTGAGCGGAATCGGGTCTTTCCATCACTTTTATTCTTCACAAATTTATCAATTTGCTCGCGCAGAGTCTTGAACAGAATGTGAGGCCAGTGAAGCTTCTCCTTGGCCATGATCGCAGCTGTGTATTCCCATTGTTCAACCGTGAATCGGTTCACGTTCCCAGTTTTGAACACTATAGAAGTTCCCACCAAATGCGCGATGTGAGTCAAGAGTTCTCCACCATCTCGAATTTCGGTGTTTTTGATATTGTTTTGAAGCGTTGGAATATTTAGAAGTGAGGCAGCCATCTTGTTCTGATCATCAACAGAGAAAGTCATCGGGCGCCCAATAATGCGATCTTCACCGGTAGATGGAAAACCGAGCAAGTGTCGAATCACAGATGAAGAAATATGCACGTCAATATTTTGAACGCGCGCCTCAATCCGGTAGTGGGTGCGCCCATTTACATCAATTTCCACTAGAACAGCAGTGGAAAAGAACTCATCCACGAGGAGCGCAGAGAAGAAATCTTGGTCCATGGTGAATAAAGGGAGCAGACCAGCGACGCGCAGAGTCTCTATTATTTCTCTTCCCATCACTTCACCAGATAACTCTAATAGATCAAGAGTTTCTTCAAGTTTGAAATTTGCAAGGTCCTGAAAAAATGATTGATGTTAGAAGTGATATAGGCGCATAGAAACATAAAATGATCAAAGTAACATAGGCGCATGAAATATATAGGCGCATAATTGAATCAGGCGCACAAAATCATAGAGAATCAAGGCGCATGATTGAATTAGGCGCATGAAATATTAAAGGCGCATAGAGTTACAAGGCGCATAATATGGTTCTATGTGAATACTAAGGAAAAATTAAAACAACGAAATTTGACTAAGTACGAAGTTAGGCGCATAAGGTTTTTAGGCGCAGAATGATTTAAGCGCATATACAAGTAGAGGCGCATAAGGCATTCAGGCGCATAAAAAATAGGCGCATAAAGAAGTACATAGGCGCATAACGTGAAAATTTTTACTTAGTAAGAAAAACAAACAACAAGCATTCAAATGAAAGAAATGAAAATCAAAAAGTTCAAATTTTCGAAAACAGTTTGAAAATTTTTAGAGACCAAAACATGCATAAATGACGAAGAACACGAAGAACGACCCTTGAATGCTCGAAGAACACCAAGAACACGAAAATCATGAAACTTCACCAAACTAGACAAATAATATATCAAAATGACCGCATTACAACAAGGAATCTAAATATGCAAACAAAAATATGAACAAATCAATAATGAAAGCCCAATGATCAAAAGAATGCCCGAAAATTTTGAAAAATTTCGAAAACAAAAAACTCAGATTTGTAACAAACAGAGCATTGATCGTTAAAATGTTGGTTTTAAAAGATTCGAAATCAATAATAGAACACAACCCAACAAACGATATAGAAAACGGATCATTGAAACAAGAGAAATCAAAGGAAAAAGAATCCGGGTTTTAAAAAAAAAACGAAAAACATCACTGAAAATGACGAAAAAAAACAGAAATATACGGAGATTAAGGTTGAGAATTCATACCATATCGTCTTGTGTAGATGTTGATGCTTTCTTAGGACCCATAAACTTATATATATGTAAAATGAAGAAGAAAAATGAAGAAGAAAAGAGAGAGAGAGAGGAGTTCTGGGAGAGAGAGTGAGACGGGGAGAGAGAGAGTGAGACGGGGAGAGAGAGAGTGAAATAGAGTAGGTAGGAAGGATAGAAGGTGATGATGAATATATAGGTTTAGGTTTAAAAACTTGCACAGATATGGAAAAAATACAGTCAAAAATTTAAAAAGATGGGAAGTTGAAAGGATGGCATTTATGAGGGATTTTGAAAATGGCGGCTCATCATGACAAAAAGGACATTCATTAATGAGGGATTTTTGGGATTTGAAGGGCATTAATGGCTGAATGACCTAAAGTGTCATGATGTGACATTTAGGTTTTTGAAAAACTGCTCCACTTTCCCTTTAAGTGTATGAGCAATTTTGACTAATTTTTGCACAAACACCAAAAACATATATTTTGGTGTAAGTTTGGGGTGCAAGAAATATATCCCAGAAAATAAAATTTTTTTTTTTTTTTTTTTTTTTTTTTTTTTGAAAAACGTAAAACGAGGGAAAAATTTTAATTGCGCAAGTACCCTTGAACAATTAAAGGAATGTCAAAAGACATAGATTCCTATAATAAATGAACAGAATGAACATACCTGGTACTTGTGTATTTAATACGTTCAATCATTGAAATTGAATTTTGAGAAATGATTGAGCCGAAATAGTTAATGCGCGCATGAAGAGGCGCATTACTTCAGCAAGGCGCATACTCATCTAGGCGCATTATTCATCAAGGCGCACAAAGATGGTTGAGCGCGCATCGATTGATAGGCGCGCAGATATTGTGCGCGCAGAAAACGAGAGATGGGCGCGCAGTAGTAGGGCGCATAGATGGCGCAGTTTCTTTGAAACTTTTTGAGAAATTGATTCAATCATTTGTACCTAAAATACTCATAACTCAACACAACATTAAATCATTAGTATTGACAAAACTATATTGAATTTAGTTGAGTTCAAGCATACCCATTTCACCTCTCAAAAACATGAACCGTTTCGCGTCAAGTGCTTTCGTTAGAATGTCGGCGATTTGATAGTCGGTTCCCACGTGTTCCAAATGAATATTGCCTTTCTCCACGTGGTCTTTGAGGAAGTGATATTTGATGTCAATGTGCTTGGTCTTTGAGTGCATCACAGGATTTTCAGAAACCGCAATTGTTGATGTATTGTCGCAGTAGATGGGACAATTTTCTTCGATGATATCATAGTCCACCAATTGCTGCTTCATCCAGAGTATTTGGCAACAACAACTTCCCGCAGCGATATATTCGGCTTCGGTTGTTGAAACAGATACAGAAGCTTGTTTCTTACTCGCCCATGACACAAGTCTATATCCGAGGAAATGACAAGTGCCACTTGTGCTTTTCCTATCAATTGTGCACACTGCATAATCCGCATCTGAGTAACCTACAAGTTTAAAGTTCGAATCTTTGGTGTACCAAAGTCCAAGGTTAACAGTGCCAGAGAGATATCTTATAATACGTTTCACAGCAATTAAGTGTGCTTCTCTAGGGTCGGATTGATAACGAGCACAAACACAAACACTAAACATAATATCGGGCCTACTAGCAGTAAGATAAAGGAGTGATCCAATCATACCTCGATAGAGCGTTTGATCAACACGTTTACCTTTTAGATCTTTGTCGAGTTTGTTGCCGGTGGCCATTGGAGTATCGTATGATTTAGCGTTCTCAAGTCCAAACTTCTTGATTAAGTCCTTTGTGTATTTGGATTGGTTGATAAAAATGCCTTCACTCATTTGCTTGATTTGAAGCCCGAGGAAGAATGTGAGTTCTCCCATCATGCTCATTTCAAACTTGCTCTTCATTAGTTTCTCAAAACGCTTGCACAACAATTCATTAGTAGAACCAAATATAATATCATCAACATAAATTTGAACAAGTAATTTATGACCATTATGTTTGGCTATGAAAAGAGTTGTATCGATTTTACCGCGAGTGAAGCCTTTTTCGATGAGAAACTTGGATAGTGTATCATACCATGCTCTTGGTGCTTGTTTGAGTCCATACAAAGCTTTCTGGAGTTTGTACACATGATTTGGAAATTGTGAATCTTCAAACCCAGGTGGTTGAGCAACATAGACTTGTTCTTGGAGTTCGCCATTTAGAAACGCGCTCTTCACATCCATTTGATATAACTTGAAGTTCTTGTGAGCGGCGTAAGCTAGAAATAATCTGATAGCTTCAAGTCTTGCTACGGGCGCAAAGGTTTCATCGTAATCAATTCCTTCTTCTTGCCTATAGCCTTGTGCAACCAATCTTGCTTTGTTTCTCGTGATGGTTCCATTCTCATCCATCTTGTTCCTGAACACCCATTTCGTACCAATCACTCCTTGATCATTTGGTCTTGGAACAAGAGTCCAAACCTTACATCGTTCAAATTGATTGAGTTCTTCTTGCATTGCAATAACCCAATTAGGATCTTGGAGCGCTTCATCAGCCTTCTTCGGTTCAATTTGAGAGATAAAAGCAGTGTAAGCATCAAAGTTTGTAGCTCTCCTTGTACGAACACCAACTTGTAGATCACCGATGATATTAGCAATTGGGTGACCTCTAACTTCACGAATTTCAGGGGTAAGTTAGGTTGAGTCGTAGTAACTTGAAGGTCTTCAATTGGTATATCTTCACCAGATTCAAAGTCATTGAAATTTGGGGGTTGAACTGGCTCAGAATTGAAATTTGGGTTTACACCAGATGCAGCAGTAGAAATAGGCGCGTGAGAGGAATCATGAGGCGCATCATTTGAGTGAGGCGCAATTGATGATTCACCAAGCGCATTATACATTGAATTAGGCGCATTTGATGTAGATGGATTTCCTTGTGTTGATAGATTCTGATCTTGAGTGGGCGCAACATAAATAGGAGCACCTGTATCATTTAGCTCAATAGAATCATCAGCAACATTTGGAGCCAAATGTGGCTCAAGGAGAGAATGTTCATCAAAAGTAACATGTACAGATTCAACTATCACTAATGTAGTTCTATTGAAAACACGAAAAGCTTTAGAGTGTTTGGCATACCCAACAAAAATACCTTCGTCGGCTTTGGCATCGAATTTACCTCTATGTTCGTTTCCGTTGTAGAGGATATAGCATTTGCAACCAAAGATCTTGAAGAATGCAATGTTGGGAGTTCTACCACGCCAAAGTTCATACGGAGTCTTGTTGAGAAGTTTGTTGATGAGGGAACGATTTTGAGTAAAACATGCAGTGTTGATAGCTTCTTCCCAAAAGTACTTAGGCAATTTAGCTTCAGCTATCATCGTCTTTCCCGCTTCAATCAACGTTCTATTCTTTCGTTCAACGACGCCATTTTGTTGAGGAACTCCGGCGGTTGAAAAGTTGTGATCTATCCCATGATCTTCACAATATCGAGCAACACCGTTATTTTTGAATTCTGTTCCATTGTCGGATCGAACACTAACGATGTCATCTTCTTTTTGGGTTTGGAGCAGTCGAAATAAGGTAGTGAGAATATCATAACAATCATCTTTTGTAATCATCATCTCTACCCATGTATATCTTGAATAATCATCCACCACAACTAGAGTATACTTGTTTCTACGAATGCTTGCGGTGGAAACTGGTCCAAATAGATCAATGTGAAGCAGTTGCAAACATCTTGTAGTTGAAGGATTTGACTTGCTTGAAAATGACTGCTTCGGTTGTTTGCCAAGTTGACATGCGGCGCACTTTTTGTCATGATGATCAGCAACTTTGGGAAGTCCTTTGACAAGATTATTCCTGCTGAGTTTAGATAGATACTTGAAGTTCAAGTGACTTAAGCGCTTGTGCCACAGCCAACTATTTTTGTTCACACTTTTTGCTACAAAACAAAGATTAGTACTAGAGTTCATACTATGAAAATCAATAATATAAATATTTGTCTTACGATATCCCGTGAGTAAGATAGCTCCAGTTTTGCCATTCTTGATAAGACATTGCGTTGAAGTAAAATGGCATTCTAATCCTTTGTCGCAGAATTGAGATATGGATAATAAGTTGTGCTTGAGCCCTTCCACGAGTGAGACTCTTTCAATGCACACTTTGTCTTTCTTGAGCTTTCCATATGCTACAACTTGACCTTTGTTATTATCGCCAAATGTTACGGAGGGACCTCTTTCTTCATGGACATCTTCTAATAAGGATTCATCTCCAGTCATGTGTCTTGAACACCCACTATCGAGAATCCATTCATAATTTCTAGCTTTTGAAGATCCAGCCATGAAACAAAGAACCTGAAATATAGACATTTAAGCAGGTCCCCTTTATTCCTTTTGGGTCCTAGGGTTAGCAACTTTTGACAACCCACTCTTGCTTGACCTTAGGATTTTTACGTCCTTTGGCATTGGGAGTGAATCGCAAAAGGCATTCCACGGCCTTGTGTCCTGAACAATCACAAATGGAACAATGATGAAAGCCACCAATCATGTGAGTTTTCACAAACTCTTTACTTTTCTTGGGGATGGCATTCTTCTTTGGGTCAGATGAACTAGACTTAACAAAATCTTTCTTTTGAAATTTTGGAGCGCTTTTTCTCGAAGGGCGCATAGGGCTAGGAGGCGCACGGCGATGAGGCGCGTGGCTCTTAGGCGCATAATGAGCACTCGGAGAAGGAGCGCGCCTATTTTCAAGAATGATTTTGCTAGGAGATGGTTCATCTGTAGCTATATCTTTCCCATTAGCTTTCCCAAATTGCTTCGTTGGGTAGACATAATGGAATGTTTGTCTCTTGACTTTTTCATGTCCTTTACCCATTGAATTAGAATGTTTTTCCTTGGGAATTTCAAGAGTTTGTTGGTTGGTAAATTCACTATCTCTTTCAGCACAGACATCACATTTAAAGTTGTCACTAGTTGATGAGAATCCCAAGCCACTTTTATCACCACTGACTTTTTGGGACTCAAATATATTCTCCATAGTGACACGAGAATTGGACCACTCATTTGTAATCTTTTAAGATCAGTGATTTGAGCAACCAATTCATCGTTTTGAACTTTAAGAAGTGAGTTCTGTTCTGTTAGAAAAGTGTTTTTAACGGTAAGAGGAGTCATGCTCTTTATCTGCTCCTTAAGGAGGGTGAGTTCAGATTTAAGTAGAGATTTCTCGGTCTTAAGCTGGGAAATTTCATCACATGATAGTGCTAAAGCTTCCTTCATACTATCAAATCTAGTGATTACCTTTTCAGCCTTCTTGAACAATTTTTCTTGTTCAGCAGTCACTTCATCATTGATTTTGGAGATTGGAGCAGTTGGTTCAACCTGTGGTCTAATGTATGCTCCTTTTCTCAATTTGTTCCTTGCTCCAAGATCACATCGTGAGAATAACAATCCACCATCGTTTTGAGCCGGAGTGAGAAATCCTTGTTCAACGAGCTCGCTGATGGTTGGTCCTTTCTTCTTTTTCGCTTCTTGAAAACCTGCAGATTTCTTGATAGGTTTATTCAAGGCATTCATATCGGGAACATCCTTGGAGAAGTCATCATCAGAATCATAAGCATCAACTTCATCATCATTTGCCATCAAACAAACAAGTCCATCATCGGAATCTTCATCGCTCTCATCGGAGTCTGTTTCAATCCAAGTATTGTGCTCATTTGCTGGTGCTTCTTCTTCAGCAACCATTCCCTTGTGTCGAGTGAACTTGGGAGTGAATTTAGGAGTATGGCTGCTCTTCTTCTGCATATATTCAAATTTGGGGATCGGGCAGCTTGATGCAAAATGTCCGGGTTTCCTGCAATTAAAACAAACAAGATCTTCTTTTCTTTTTGAATCACTGCTCCTTGAAAACTTTTGAGGAGCTTTGCTGGTAGATCCTTGAAATTTGTTGGTTGAGCCGGGTCTTGAGAATTTTCTGAACTTTTGAAATTTCTTCACAAATAAAGCGAAGTCTTCATCATCCATGTCTAATAGCTCAGAAGTAGAAATTTTGGGATCGGAGCTTTTCTCATCTTGTACAGGCGCAGGTGTAGGCGCAGGAGTAGGCGCGGCTTCTCTGTGCGCCATCATAGCCATAGATTTTGACTTTCCTTCAGTTTCACTGATTCGTTGGAGTTTGAGTTCGTAAACTTTGAGATTTGCATATAGGTTCCTTAAAGTCCAAACATCTAAAGTTCCAGCGTCTTCAAGAGCGCTAGATTTATGAAGGTATCTTGATCCAAAAGCTTGTAGAAAATTTACATTCAAATCTTTGTTGGTAAACTTCATGCCAAGTGAAATACATAGATTGATAATTTCACAGTAGCGTTCATAAGTTTGCCTTAAATTTTCACCGGGGAGTTGAGAGAAATTGTTGAATCTCTTTTGAACTTCGTATTTCTTGTTCTCCTTGCAAACGGTGTCTCCTTCAATATGCTCTTCAATAGCATCCCATAGCTCATTTGCAGTAGCACAATGCATGACTTGTTGTTTCATCGCCGTGCTTAGAGTGCTTAGAAGAATGTTTCTTGCTTTGCCATCATTTGCGACTCTTCTAATTTCTTCCTCGGTCCATTCTTCCCTTGGTTTTAGGACAGTAGGTTGAGCAGCGTTGGTGCGTGGATTTGGATTCGCCTTCATCGGAATATAAGGTCCATAAACGACGGTGTCATGGAGCCTTTCATCGATTGAGTTGAGATGAGTCAATATGCTGAATTTCCATACGTCAAAATGATCTTCATCAAAGACCGGAACGTGAGTGTAGTTTGCAGTTGCCATAGGTTTTGAGTTTGCCATTTAGAATCGGCACCCAAGCTGTTAAGCTTGAAAAACGAAAAATGTTTTATAAAGGTGTTTGCTCTGATACCACTTGTTGGTCCCAAAGGGCAACAAGGGTATGAAAAATAGCTAGAGGGGGGGGGTGAATAGCTGTTTTAAAATTCTTTTCGTACCCTTGAAAAACTCAATTGCGAATGCGCACTTTATCAAGTAAGCGTTATGAAATGCGCCTAAGTGAGTGAGTGAAATGCACAGCGGAATTTAGTAATGAAAATAGGCGCAAAGTGATAAAGGGAGCGCAACACACACACTAAGTATTTTGGCTCAAAGTGAGTGAAATAAGGAACTAAGGCAAATGATATAACAACACAACACAATTCAGTTCAATCAATCTACAATGAGTAAACAAGCAAATAGTGAGTGAAAATAATAACTTGAAAGAAATAACAAGATAATAACACGAGCTATTTGGAGAGGTTCGATCAATGAAAGATCTACGTCCTCTACCAAGATGGTTAGTCTTGGATTTCTAATCGAGATCTTATATAATGAGTGAGAGTTACAAATTACAATGTTTGAGCTTATACACTAACTCAAGATCTATTACTATGAAAGAACAAATCCAAAACAATAACCGGTGTATCTCTTAAAGAAGAATCTAAATGATTAATCTTGAAGAGGTGCGTGTGTGTTCTTAGAATCAAGGCTCTTTAGATCTTTGAGATGGAGAGCACAAGAAACTAAAGTGTTAAGGCTTTGAAGATCTGGGCTAAGGATGAAGGTATGAAGATGTTCTTGAGAAATCTGGAAAAACGAAGGCAATCTTCAAATCTTCAACAAATGCTTAGAGAGAGAAATTCTTGAAATTCTTAGCAAAACTCAGCAACTTCAAAATGTTGAAGTTATGGGGTATTTATAGTGAACTTCAAAAAAACTAGCCGTTGGAAATCCTTGTGGATAAGATGAGCTGTCGCTCGTTGATTGGAGCATGCATATATTATGGCCATTTTGACACTCAACATAAAAGTGACCGTTATGGACACGTGTCAACAGATTAGGCGCATATGCACCTTTTATCCACCGTTGGATCATTGGCGTAATTTTGAATTCTCTTCAAGTCTTCGAGTCTTCAATAAATTACTGAGTGTTTGAATAAAATCTTTGAGGCGCATTTGAGCCAAGAGGCGCATTGAGCCAAGAGGCGCACAGTAAGCGTGCGTTTAAATCAAGGGGCGCATAGGCGCGTAACAGCTTATGAAGAAATCCTTATGCGCGCGCTCTAAATGGCGCAAGGCGTGAATGTAGAAGGCGCGTAGCGCGTGGCGCGTGGAGGCGCATGAGCGCGGCTCAAACTCACTGAGTGATTTTTCTTGAAACTTGATCTTCTTGCCCTATTTCTAAGCCTATTCTATAACAATGGACACCCTAAAAAAATGAAGTATAAATACTTCTTACATGTGGGTCTAAAATCCATGAAATAAAACTTAGGTGATGGATCAATCAAATCTAATAAGTCCTAATACATTAAAACTGAGATATATGTGGGCATACCCAACATAACCCATATCTCGGAGGTACTTGTTCTCCTCCTTGCCTTTGATCATTTAAAGTTTTCATTGCTGCCTCAAACATCCCTTGAAACATGATTCAAGCCTCTTCTCTGGCATCCCCTTGCCCTGAAGAACCAGCCTGATCTCCTTCATTTTTACCCATTTTCAATAAGTACCTGCGTAAGACACTCAACGTTACTCACTCTATACACCACTACCCTCCTAGGTCACTTAGTCATTCTAGACCATCTACAACCTAGCTCTGATACCAACTGTCGCGCCCCGTACCCGTGGTCCTACTTGGCCCCACGCTCGGGACACGCACGGAAGACGTCATAAAACATTTTAGGAAAATTTTTCGAAATGTACTTTCATAAAAGTTTCATCTAACCAAACACATTTACTTGAAACTTGATTTCATTTCCACATAAACAAACTTTCACAATCCAAAGTACTTAGCCATAAGGCTTACACACTTTACTTACAAATTTACAACTCACCAACATGTTCCAAAAATAGGTGATACAAAGATGAAGTCACGGGTACACTACCCAAAAGTTTATACATTTACATAATGTAGCATTTACATAATACATGTCCCAAAATGTCTTACCCAAAATCACCTCCTCGACGTCCTCCCTTGAACAGTGACCTATCCCCTGGGCTCTCCTTTATCTAAAACAGTAAACAAATAAGGGTGAGAATGAATCTCAGTAAGCTACTAAAATGCAACTACGTTACATGCTGAAATGATACTCGGAATTGAACAATGTCAATAAACTTCCACATCGCACATAACATGAAAGGCTCCCTATCGCCAACCGTCCCATACCGGTTGGAAATAACGACCAACTCATCATACCACACATAAGGCAGAAATAAACGCTCATACGTGGATACTGAGCCAAGGTTCTCGAATCAAACATATAACCATCTGAGAGGTATCAACTGAGCAGCACCAAAGGGTTGAAACCGGTTCATGAACCAAACAACAACAACAACAACAACAACAACAACAAGAGGGGGAAAATGACACATAGTCATAACCCAAACGGTGACTAAACTCACACAAGGGAGAGCTAGCCCAGACCCAATCCATGGCCCAAGGAAGGGGGTTAAAAATGGGAAACCAATGGTAGAAGCCTTACAATGAACTTGGCTCGTGTGCCATTATAATCCCTACCACTGCCCGACTTTACAACAAGTACCAGATGGACTTCCAAACGAGCATAGTAATGAATACTTGCTTAAACAACAACCGAGGGCAATGATTCAAAAGTAGGGAATCAAGCCAACCACATCACAAAGATGAACCAATCTAACACACATCAAAAGATGTTCAACAATACCCCATGTAACACTTATTCACATTCCATAACACATTTGTTCACAAGGGAACCAATTTCAAACACTAGGGTGTTCCACAACAACCCTGTAGGTACTCTAGGATATCACCTAAGACCTAGACCAAGCTTGAACTTTAAATCACTTGAAATGGAACAACTTCATTTTTCAGCAACCCTGGGCGGTCGCCTAAACCAGCCTGTGCGGCCGCCCAAAACACTCTGCCCAAAGACAAAAACCTTCCAAATAAGTGTGCGGCCGCACGCCCTATTTGGGCGGCCGCCCAACACACCCGCCAGGCCCAAAACTTGCTAATTTTACTCCCTTCGTTTCACTGTCCCAAAAATATAGTACTTACATTACTAAAACGTTTGTAACACAACTTGGATACACAACTCAACCTTTCAACCCATCAAAACCAACCATACCAAATACTCACTTTGTCCCAAAATTACAAGTATCACAAATATCATTCAAATCACAAAATTAACAAGTACAAGTATCAAGTATAACATATATGACCATTTTAATATTTAAAGGTGAATTAGTAACTTACCTATTTCCGGAAAAAGTATCGCTGAAATAAGTTTTGTTCGGGTAGAAATGACCTACTCAACGCCCTGATCATTTTTATATAATTAGTTGGTAGTTTGGAGGTATGATGCATTTGATCACATTGAGCGCTAGATGTCGAATGTTGCGTGAGGCTCTTATTCATTAAGCAATGATTTGATTCTCAATTATTAAGAGGATTGTGGACATATTCATGTTGAAAGAAAGAATTAAATTATCCATCCTACCCCCAAATTACCCTACATTGTATTAAGCATCAAGCATCAAGTGCTTGATGTTATCAAACGCAACCTAAGTCCATTTGATTCCAATAAAATTCTCAAAATTTGTATATACCATATATGAAAGTATAAATAATTTAGATAATAATATATTCTAGAAAGTATATATTTCAACGCATTTACCATTTTTCCCCTGAAATCAATCCAACTCAAATCAAATCAAAACCGCTTTCGGTCAATTAAAGTCAACACAAAGTCAACAAAAGCCAACAATTTTCTATAAATTAATAAAATTAAAAAAAACCCAAATAAACTACAAAAATCTCTTAACTTTTTGAAGACTCACACAATGAGTCTCAAATGGTTTCCATTTCACATACCGACACTTAAAAAAAAAAAAAAAAAAAAAAAAAAAAATCTAACAACCAACAACCAACTCACTCTCAATGATTCACAAATGAGCCCCAAAAAGTTTTCACTTCATCCTAACACTTAAACCAACAAATACGCTCACTTCAAACATGTAAAAAGTATCAAAATCATTAAATTGTATCAATTTAATCTCATACTCAAAGAATTCATACAACTCCAATACTTCACCAACTTTTCCAAATTCAGATTTCAACTGTTGGAACAATCTTAACCCTGAATGCCATACTCTATTCTGGAAAAAGATTGAGGAAGAGATGAAAGCGGAAGCGAAGTAATACCTGTTGAATCCATTATGTTGATTTTAGGGAGAAAAGAGATGAAGAAGAAGATGTAGGCAAGAGGATCTTCTAAATAATGAGTGCCACTTATTCTCTCAAGACTTCTTAACAATATGAAGATAATTTAGATGAGAAAGTAAGAATGTAGTTGTCTTTAAGGGTTGATGAATAGCCCTTTATATACAAGACAAAGAGGCACTTCATTTAGGGACCACACCTATTCATTCTTAAGCAATGTTAATTTACCTTACCCATCATAAATAGATAAATTACATTTCAGGAATTCTACACATTATTATTATTGACTACACTTTATATTAACATTATAGGTATGATTTTATGTATGAAAAAGCTAAATGACTTGTAATGCAAGCCATGTTCTAACAATCTCCCACTTGGATTGCAAAACAAGTCTTTCCTTTAAAATCATAAATATAATACAAATGACAACCCAAATGTGCGCACTTTGTTGTCATCTATAACAATCTCGTCCATTAGTCATCCAAGTATAAGGACTAAAAGGGCAGTCGTTGTAATTGATTCGCAACTAAACCCACAGTAATCATGTGTACAAATCCAACTAAATGACATAGATCAAAAGTGTAGATGTGTAGCATGGAACATAATGAATATATCCATATTCTTCCAACTAGTCCAACTTAACCAAATGAGATCAAAACTTTAAAATAAGAGAACAATTAATGAAAGGACAACACAAACTCCCACTATACTAAATGTTATCAAGATTGTTACACCCATGTGAAACACTAAAGATGATAACGATTTCATAAATGGATCCGCTAATATGGAGTTTGTTTCTATACGTTGTATTTCTATTTGTTCATTTTCCTTTACAACAAGAAACTTAATGTCTATTTCCTTCAGACTTTGATGAACTCTGTAAGACTGCCGCCTGATTGTCACAATAAATCTTAAGAGGTCTTTCGACACTTGTTGACAATTGGCAGTCCCTTAATAAACTTATGCAGCCATATAATTTAACAAATATCGGAATACCTAATGATCTCAAGATGATCCGATTTCAAAATATAGGCAAGTAGTTCTTTAGTGTTTTGCAAATATTTTTATCATTCTTTTGGCTGCTACCTAATGTTCTCTCCCGGATTGCTTTGGTATTGAACAAGCATCCCAACAATAAATATAAGATTTACGCATACATTAAGCTTCTTTAGTGCTGATGTATAAGGGATATTTTCAATATAATTGGATTCAAAATTACTTTTATGACACTGTTTGAGACTAAACTTGTCTCCTTTAAAACCATGGGTGTCATGTGGTTTACAGTTTTGCATGCTAAACCTTTTGTAATACCTTTTCCATATAGGCCTTTTGTGGTAATCCTAAAACACCTCATGAGCGATTATGGTGAATTTGGATTCTTAATACAAAGATGCCTTACCAAGATCTTTCATTTCAAATAAGAAATTTCTTAGTTTTCCTTAAGAAGGTTCAAAATTATTACTAGCAAGCAAAATATCACATATAAGACCAAAATTATAAATTTACTCCCACTGAACTTATGGTATACATAATTTTTACCAAGATTCGTTTCAAAACCAAATGAAAGAATAACTTGATTAAAATTTTAAATACCATTGAGAGAAGCTTGCTTGAGGTTATAAGGAAAGCTGACTTTATATCCATTTGGTGAAGCTCAAGATCATAAGGTGCTACTAGTGCCATAATGATCCTAAAAGAGTTTTTAGAAGATACCGGAGAAAAAAAGTTTCTTTATAATCAATGTCTTTCTTTTAAGTAAATCCCTTAGCAACAAGACAAGCCTTAATCTTTATACATTACTTTGTGAATCCTTTTCATCTTAAAGACCAATTTGCACCCAATAGGTTTCACATCTTTAGGTAATGGAACAAGATCCAAAATGTCGTTGTCTTTCATAGATTTTAACTCTTCATTTATGGAATTGATCCACTTGCCGAGAATTTAGGACTATTAATGGCTTCATGGAAGATGAGAGGCTCATCTCCCACTAAACTTAAGTGTCCTTCATTCTCGGCAAGATACACCTTATAATTATCCGGAATTGCACTTCTTCTTACTCTATTGGATCTCCTTAAGAGCACCGGTTCTTTCTCATTTTGAGGTTGTTGAATTTAATCCTTATGATCAACATTTTCATGTTGTTAAATATTTATAGGGGAGTCATTATTTTGAATTGTATGTTCCCTTTGAATTTCAGGCATAAACCTTAATTTTCAATGGGAACTATGGGAAGAGGTATAGAAAATGGATCCTCTTCCTCTTCAAATTCAAAACTATTCATAATTTCCCCTCTAAATTCAACATCCTCAAAGAACCTAGCAATTCTCGTTTCAAACGGTTCTAGTTTTCGGGTTGTAAAATTTATAGCCCCTAGATCTCTTGGCATACCCAACAAAATAGCTACCAATAGTCTTAGCGTCCAGTTTTTCCCTTATTAGGCCTATAAGGCCTAGCTTCTGCTGGACAACCCCATAAACGAAGATGAATTAAGGACAGTTTCTTATTTATCCATAATTCATTAGGATTTTATTAGTAGTAGCCTTAGAGGGAGCTCTATAGAGAATATAATTTGCGGTTTTAATGTATCGCCCATAATGAGTGAGGTAAGAAAGTATAAAAAATTATACTTCTTACCATATCTTTAAGGGTTCTATTATGTCTCTTAGCTACACCATTCATGCAAGTCGTTCCCGGCATAGTGTAGTGAGGGACAACCCCACACTCTTCAAGATAGCGAGCAAAAAGGACCCGGACGTTGTTCCCCAAAACCGTTATTCCGATCATAGTATTCACTACCATGATTGGACCTAACGTTCTTAATAGTCTTCCTAAGTTGACTTTCAACTTTGGCCTTATAAGACTTGAAAAACGTCCAAAATTGAGACTTTTCATGAAGTAAATATACCCATAATGAGAGTAGTCGTCTATGAACGTAATAAAGTATTGTTGACCATTCAATGAAGGGATAGTGAATGGTCCACAAAATTCCGTATTTATTAGTTCTAGGACACTTGAAGCTCTCGAGGATATTTTTCTTTTAGTGTTTGTAAATTTTCCTTTTTAAGGCATTTAATGCAAAAGTCTTTTCCCGGAATATCAAGTTTGTTTAAAAGATTCCTTTTTGGCACAAGCTTGTCAATTTTTCTCTTGGAGATATGACCCAAATGCGTAAGCCATAATGTATAAGAATTTTCACTTGATGACTTTTGCTTTCTATTTTGGTTTCATTATTATGGAACTCATTTATTGTTTGAATAGTGTCAAATAAGCAAATATTACTTGACAAAGTACTATTACCAACAACCTTGAAATTGAATAAAGATCACACTTATTATTACCAAATGAACAAATAACCTTCCTTGTTCAATATTGTGATAGATATTAAATTCCGTCTAAATGACGGTACAATGAATGTATTATTAATACAAATAATACTCAGTACTTTAACAATAACCTAAAAGTCCTTATACCTAAAACTTCAACCGGATTGCCAGCTCCCATATAGATGAATATTTCATTTTCACTAGTTCTTCGGTAACTCAGGCAACCCTACATAGACACATTTATGTGAGTTGTTGCACCAAAATCAACCACCATGTATATGTAGGAATTAAACCAAATTAGCCTTAATACAAAACAAGAACAAATGACATACCTTTCTTAGCACGCCAAGCGTTGTAACGACCCGAAAACCCGCCTCTATTTTTTTAGTAATAAATATTTAATTATTTAATTATGGCTTATTTATTTATTTAAATTATTATTTATTTAAATATTTATGTGTGCATTTTATGTGTTATAGTAATTTATACCTAGCATTTTATTTGGGCCATTTGTGCTAGTGTAGAAGTGTTGAGTCCTAATTGATAGTGGGGAGTTTGTTTGTAGAGAGTAGTAGTAAGAGAGGGGTCTAAGTGTAAGTTTGGTTTAATCATCTTCTCCCTACTCCCTCTCTTTCTCCCTCACCTCACTTCTCATCTCTCTCTCCCAGCACACACACACACTCTCTCTCTCTCCATTTGGGTAAGTTTTTCTTCTCTACCTTCTCTCTTCAATCTAACCATCTTCCTCTTGTTATTTCTCATTTCTTAAAACATGAAACTTGTTTAGATCGTCGTTAGGATCGTAGAGGGCTAAAAATATTCGAGTTCCGGCAACTTTGAGAAAATTCAAGTAAGTTACTTTCCCCCCATGTTTATGCTAAAAAGTTCATATCATGCTTATATAATGCTTGGGTTGTTATATTTGATGTTTGATTGAGTTTGGAATTTGTTTGGAATTTATTTGAGTTTTTAATTAAAAATGGTGATTGATATGAATGTTGGGTTTGATTCTTGGTTTGGGGTCATTTATGGTGTTGTTGAGGTCCCTTTTTTGTTAGATGTTGTTTGGGTACTTTGGGGATCAAGTTGGGAGTGTTGATTGTGAGAAATTTGGTTTTGGGTTCGAAAATGGTGGAAACCCAGCTCTATTTTCCGGCATGAAGACAGACCAGGCGCCCGCCCGCCTGGAGCCAGGCGCCCGCCTACCCGCCCCTTTTCCCGTTTCCAACCTTCTGCCTAAATGAGCGCCCGCCCGCCCCTTGGCGAGCGCCCGCCCGCCCCCTTTTTCTGGAAATCACATTTGTGTTTGTTTAAGACTAGGTTGTATTTTTAGTTTGAGTTTTAGAGGCACATGAATTGAGTTTTCTTGTCTCTAAATGTTAGGATAGAAGTATATATAGGTACTCCTAAGATTTAGAACGAAAAGAGTGAAATTCGGAGCAAAAACAGGAATTTTTCATAATGTCCGGCCGAACACTTTATAAAAATTGTCCGTTTTACGTTCAATCTTCCGGAGGCCATAACTTCTTCGTCCGGACTCCGTTTTGGACGTGTAAACTATCGTTGGAAAGCTCTTTTCGAGTACTACGCAATGGTTCTATTGTCCACATGGTTCCAGATCATAATGGTTGTCTTATTGTTGAGGTTTAAGATCAAGGTGTAGTCTCGGTCTAGGTTCCGTAGTACTATTCTAGTTGACTTAGTTGGGCACCGTGGAACACTTTAGTAATTAAAATTGGTTCCTTTGTGAACAATGGTGTTATGTAATTTGATCAAGTATTGTTTAGGAATGTTTGGGCATCTTATGATGTGTTCGTGATTGTTCCAATCGAATTGATTTTCGAGTAAGACTTGGTCTAGGTTTTAGGCGATGTCCTATAGTACCTAGAGGGTTGTTATTGAACACCAAAGTGTAGGGTTTAGTCCGGTCGTGATCATGTTCTAATAAGAGTAACCTTTGGATTCGTTTGGGGTGTTTAGAATTGGTTCGTTATGGACGGAGGTAAAGCGTGAATTGGCAATTGGGTACTTACGGTTTGATTAACCTTAAGGTGTATTCATTCTGATTTCCTACTTTGGAATTCCAGGTGTGATGAGATGGTTGAGTTCATAGTCCTAGTATATCTTTATGAGTAAATGTTTAGGGTTATTTTGGTAATAGCCATTGTGCCATTTGTGAGCGACCGTTTGGGTTGTGCTCTTTATCATTAACTTGTGGGTATCATACTTAGGAAGTATTTGGTACGTGCCTTATCTTGGAATCATTATGTTTTAATGGTCAATGTTGTTGGACTCTTTTATGAGAAACTCCTTGTGTTTATTGTTGTTGAACTCTTCTTGAGTAATCGTTGCATCTTTTATGGTGATTAATTGGTATGGTTCCCTACTTTGGAACCCTAAGTTGTTTAATTAAGCTAGTATTTATTACTTAGCATTTATTTGAAAAGTCCAGCTGGTATTTGTGGTTGTGTCGGGCGATGTGAGATATTGTGATGGCACCGGCCAAGTCCATTATGGTGTCGACCATTGTTTTGCCCTTATTTTCCTCTTCCAGATCGGCCTTGGTTGAGACGTTTAGAGCATGACTTTGTGGCATGGCTCCCGCCTTTTGTGGCACGTTACTTTGTTATTGGTTCCGGTACCGGGGGTATTCTCTTCAGCTTTTATGCTACTATGAAGATGGCTTGATGGGTTGATTGATTGATTGGTCGGTTCTGACCGGGGTTCTCTTCAGTTGTTATACTGCTATTGTTGATTGGTTGATCGGTTGAAGCTGCGCAGCGATTGTTCTATCAGTTTGGTGAAACCTTGGCTCAGTATCCTTTGTTACGTGTTTATTTCAGTCTTATGTGCTGCATGATGAGTTAGTCGTTATTTCCAACTGGTATGGGACAGTTGGCGATAGGGAGCTTTCTCATTTGTTGTTATGTGATTTACTTGTTCAGTTATATCGTTGATTTGCATGATATTATGCCATGTAGATGCATTTAGTAACTTACTGAGATTTTATCTCACCCCGTTTCTTGTTTCAAATTGTTTTTCCTTAACCCCCCCCCCCCAGGAAAGCAAGTGGTATCGTTTGAGGTTCGTTGTATCGGGAGTCTTCTGAGCAGGTGATCGCCTTTGGGGTAGTTGCTCTTCAGAGCCTCTTTGTATATGGTTGAAAGGTCGTGGTCGTCCAGGGTTATGTATTTACTGTGGTCCTTTGGGAATTTATATTATTAATAGTTGTTCTTGCTTCCGCGTTTTTTTCTAGTCTCCGAGTTATAATCTCGTTGAGGTATTGTTTGTTGGTATTGGTTTATAGTAGAATTCACGCGCCCGGTTTGGTATTTAGCCTTTTTGGAGATGTTAATTATGTAAAATTTTATATTTATGGATTTTTAGAATTTCCGGGGCGCGACAAGCGTGATACTTATGGTAGTCGTACTTCATGTGAGTGAGGTCCTTGCAAAAGAAGCATTTCTTTTCCTTATGATCATTAGATGATCCTTTAGGCTTCTTATTTCTTGCAACCACAATTTCCTTCCCTTTTCTCTTTGTCCCATGAGAAGAGGTATATGCCAAACGTTCCTCAAGGATATCAAGGAATATTTTAGCATCAACATCCTTGGAGACGCCTTTCAAAATGGTCTCCGAGACAACAATATTCATGATCATTAGGCTTACGCGGTTGGAGTGCTTCCACTTCTCAATATTTAAGCAATCTTCTTGAGTGCTTTCATCAGAGAGAGGAAGAGGAAACGGTTCCCTTAATGCGTGATCTATGTCCATATAGCCTAAGATCATCATCATTTTATTTTTCCAAGATTTAAAATTAGTCTCATTTAGCATTGGTACGGTACTCATAGCAGTAATTACGGATGAAGCAATAAGCAAATCTGTTGGAATTTGAGAACAATAATGAATACAAAAACATAAATAAGAAACTACATTATGAATAAAAGATTAATTATATCAAATGAAATCCATCAATAAGACAATTAACATGACATCAAAACAAATCTTTGGATTGCGAGTTGATTCATAAATAATTGCCTTTGATAACAAGTAATTTGAACAATATTTGATTAAATGCTTAATCTTTCTTTAGGTAGTCTTAAGCATTTAACAAAATAACTTAATCTTCATTTTATTTGTCATCACATGAATGCCCAAGTTTAGTCGAATGTCAAGATCTTTTTTGGAAAATTCAAGCCATTCACATATTAACTTAAACATTCAACACTTTAACAATTTTGTGTTTAAATAACGTTAATCACTTAGGTGATAATATTATTTAAACAATGAATAAAATTATTTAAGCATATAATTAATCAAGGCTTTAAGGTTTGAAAGATGAATGTTTTGTTCAAAAGGGAAAACAAAAATTGTGCAGAAATTTGAAAAATCCATAAACTGTGAACAGTGACTGCTCGGCCGAGCATAGGAAATGACACGGCCGAGCACCATTTTACAGAAGTTGTGGCCCATTCGACATAAGGCGCACGGCCGCGCTAAACCAAACGTACGACCGTGCCAAGATCGCATGCTCGGCCGAGCATAGAAAAGGACACGGCCGAGCACCTATTTCCATAAACTATTGCTTTTTCGACACACATTGCACGACCATGCAAAACCAAACGCACGACCGTGCAAGCCTTGGGTCCGACCGGGCAAACCAAAACCAGACCGGATCATTTCAAGCCGACCGGACTCGACCAAAGATCCAGCCGGACCATGCCCCCTCATAAGCATCGTTTCATGTGCTCGGCTGAGTAGATCATAAGACTCGGCCGAGCATCCCGATTTTCTGCACTTTCTGAATTTTGTTTAAAATCTTCCCAAAACAACAAGTAGATCCACATGGTGTGTACTTAAAACATAAAACCACGCTATTTAGGATAATTTTTCTTTTAAAATTAATGGAATCAAGTAAGTAGATCCACATGGTATGCACTAAAACATAAAACATGTTATGAAGGGATAGTCAAACTTGAACCATTGAGTTTAATGAACAAAAACTTTCAAACCATTTTCTAAATTTCAGATGTAGATTATCAGTACTCAATGAATGAATTAGAGTCCCTAATCAACATCAAATCTTTATGATTCAACAGAAAAAATGAATCAAACTAAAAGCACAAAAGCTTTCCTAAAAAGAACTCAACTCAAAAAAAAAAAAAAAAAAAAAAAAAAGCGGACTCTAATACCAATTGTTGGAATAATCTTAACCCTGAATGCCATACTCTATTCTGGAAAAAGATTGAGGAAGAGATGAAGGCGGAAGCGAAGTAATACCTGTTGAATCCATTATGTTGATTTTAGGGAGAAAAGAGATGAAGAAAAAGATATAGGCAAAATGATCTTCTAAATGATGAGTGCCACTTATTCTCTCAAGACTTCTTAACAATATGAAGATAAATTAGATGAGAAAGTAAGAATGTAGTTGTCTTTAAGGGTTGATGGATAGCCCTTTATATACAAAACAAATAGGCACTTCATTTAGGGACCACACATATTCATTCTTAAACAATGTTAATTTACAATTTTGCCCATCATAAATAGATAAATTACATTTCAGGAATTCTACACATTATTATTATTGACTACACTTTATATTAACATTATAGGTATGATTTCATGTATGAAAAAGCTAAATGACTTGTAATGCAAGCCATGTTCTAACATCAACTTCATATAATAAAATATGAGAAGCACTAATAATTCTCACGTATCAACATACATCTCAATATTAATCTTTGCATCCCAAGTTCACACTTTACACGTCAAATGCATATTTTAATATTTCAATTTACAGGTGTTACACATATACAAGTCGAATTGTTTAAACGTGACATGAATTCTAAAAAAAAAAAAAAAAAAAAAACTTGAAAACATAATGATATTGAACTTCAAAAATTCATATATCATAACGGCCCCCTGGGTCATTTCCCTCGTCCTCACAAGGTTATTTCTGGCGTCCTCCCTCGGCTATTTTCATGTGTCCTCCCTCAATTATTTCCTGCGTGGCCATGGTTCATCATTTTCAATTTGACATCACTGTTTCTAATGTTGTTGTTTTTCAGATTCGAAGTAGTGGTTTCTCCACCATAGATTTCAAACCAAGGTTCAAAAAAGCGCTAGGCAGTCGCTAGGCGCCGCAGCAGCGCCTAGCGCCTAAGCGCGGTCTAGACGGAACTTAGGCGGGACCGAGAATTTGTTAGAACATGGCTTGCAAAACAAGTTATTTGGACCTTCCATTTATAAAATCATGATTATAATGTTAATATAAAGTGTAGTAAATAATAGTAAATATTGTGTAGAATTCCTGGTTATAATATTACCTATTTTTGATGGGCAAAGTGGTAATTTAACATCACTAAAGGTTGAAAGGGTGTAGTCCCTAAATGAGGTGCCTATTGGTTTCATATATAAAGGGTTCTCCATCAACCCTAAAAATCACTCCATTCATTATTTTTCTCTCCCAAATAATCTTCATATTGCTAGAGACATTAGAGAGAAAAGGCACTCATCATTTAGAAGAACTCCGTCCCCTTAATTCTTTTTTTCTTCTTCTTCTTGTTCTCCCCACAACATCATTATGGATTCATCAGGTATTACGCTTCCGCCTTCATCTTCTTCTTCCTCAATCTTATTCTGAAATGAGCGTGGCATTCAGGGATATAAAGAATTGTTCCAACAATTGGTATCAGAGCCCGCTCATATTTTGTTTTAAGTTTGAGTTCTTTTCGGGAAAGCTTTTATGCTTTATTCGATTCATTTTTCCTGTTGAATCATCAAGTTTTGATGTTGATTAGGAACTCTAATTCATTCATAGAGTACTGATAATAATCATCTGAATTTAAGAAAATGGTTTGAAAAGTTTTGTTGAATGAACACAATGGTTCAAGTGTGACTATCCCTTCATAACATGGTTTTATGTCTAGTGCATACCATGTGGATCTACATACTTGATTCCATTTTTTTAAAAGCAAGATTATCCCTAAATAACATGGTTTTATGTTGTAAAGAACATATCATGTGGATCTACTTGTTGTTCATCATTTTTTGGGATAAAATTTGGAAAAGTGCAGCAAAGCATGCATGAAACGGTGGCTTTAGCCCGGTCGGGTCTTATGTTCTGCCCGGTCGGGTATTATAAGTTGTCCAGTCGCGCATGTACACTATTCACAGGTTTTTGCTTTTTCAAAGATGTTGCACAATTTTGTTCTTCTTTTGAACAAAACATACATTTTTTCAAACTCTAAGGCCTTGATTAATTATATACTTTGACAATTTTATTCATTGTTTAAATAATATTGTCGCCTAAGTGATTTACGTTATTTAAACCCTAAAATTGTAAAGTGTTGGATGTTTAAGTTGATATGTGAATGGCTTGAATTTTTCAAAGAAGATCTTGACATTTGACTAAACTTGGGCATTCATGTGGTAACAAGTAAAATAAACATTAGGTTATTTTCTTAGGTACTTATGTCGGCCCAAATGAAGATTAAGTATTTATTAAAATATAAGTTCAAATTACTTGTTGCCTAAGGCAATCATTTATGAGTCAATTCGTAATCCAAAGATTAGTTTTGATGTCATGTTGATTGTCTTGTTGATGGATTTCATTGATATAATTAATCATTATTTATTGTGTAGTTTCTTATTTATGTTTTGTTTTCATTCTTGTTCTCAAAATTCCAACAAATTTGTTTATTGCTTCATCTGTAATTACTGCTATGAGTACCGTTGCAATGTGGGATTAATTATAAAACTTGAAAAACGAATAATTATAATCTTGGGCTATATAGAACTCGCATTAAGGGATCCGTTTCTCTTCTTATTGCTTGAGTGCTGAGAAGTGACACGCTCTAAACGCGTAAGCCTAATGATCATAAAGAATATTATCCCATAGAGCTTTTGGACGGTGTCTCCGAGGATATTGATGCTACAAACATTCCTTGATACACCTGAGGAAACTTGTTTCCATAAGGTATAAAGGGTACCGGGAATTTAAGGGAGTACATTTTAGAAATATTTCATCTATTAACAAAACGAAAAGGCACTTAAGTTAAGGATATCGGATGATATTCTTGTGCATTTAGTTTTAATCTTTCTTCCTTGGTTTGGTTGCTTTGAAGTGACCTATCAATGTCAAAAGGACAAGTGAAATATTAATGAATTACTTTCACTTATGACACAAGAAGAAGATAAGTTAAGAATAATTTAGAACTAAAGGTACTCATTTAGCATCTACCTTTTCTCATGGGACAAGAGAAGAGGGAAAGAAACTGTGGTTGCAAGTAAAAAGAAGCTTAAGGAATAATCTCATGATCATTTAAAAAAAAAAAAAAAAAGGAATGTTTTTTTTGCAAGGACCTTACTAACATGAAGTTCGATTATCCTAAGTCTCACGCTTGGCGTCAGAGGTATATCATTTGGTCTTGTTTGTATTGTATTAAGGCTAATTTGGTTTCAGTTCCTACATTTACATGGTGATTGGATTTTGGTGCAACCAATCACATAAGGATGTTCAAGTAGGATTGCCTAAATTATCGAAGACCTAGTAAAGATGAAGAAATTCATCTATATGGAAACTAGGAATCCGGTTAGAGTTATAGGCATAAGGATCATTTAAATTATTGTTAAGTACTAAGTATTATTTTGTATTAAATAATATATTTATTGTACCATCATTTAAATGGAATTATGATATTTATCACAATATTGGACAAGGAATGTCACTCTTGTTCATTAATAATAAGTGTGATCTCTATTTTAATTCCAAAGGTTGTTGGCACTAGTACTTTGTCAAGTATTCTTTATTCACTTGACATTATTCAAACAATAAATGTGTCCCTTAATAATGAAACCAAAACTAGAAAGCAAAAGTTATCAAGTAAATTTTATTTTATTTTTCATTAAGGAATAGGCATTTGGGTCATATTTCCAAGAGGAAAATTGATAAGCTTATGTTAAAGAAAATCTTAAACAAACTTGATATTTTGGAAAATACTTTTGCATTAAATGCCTTAAAGGAAATTTACAAACATTAAAAGAATAGTATTCTTGAGAGTATCAAGTGTCTTTAAAACTAATACATATGAACATTGTGGGCCATTCATTATTCATTCGTGGAAAGGTCAACAATAGTTATTACGTTTATAAATGACTACTCTCAATATGGATGCATTTATTACTTCATGCAAAGACTCAAGTTATTGACGTTTTCAAGTCTTATGAGGTCAAAGTAGGAAATCAACTTTGAAAGACTATTAAGAACATTAGGTCCAATCATGATAGAGTATAACATGGTTGGAATGATTGTTAAAGGGAACAACGTCTAGGTCTTTTTTACTCGCTATTTTGAAGAGTGTGGGATTGTCTCCATCTACATTAAGCCGGGTACGCCTAGCATGAATGATGTACACAAGAGATGATAAAATCCTTAAGGAAATGGTAATAAGCATGTTTTGTGCTTCTTTTACCCCACTCATTATGGGTGATACATTAAAACCGCAGCCCTTATTCTCATTAAAGCTCCCTCTAAGCTACTAATAAAAACCCTTTATGATTTTAGAACGAATAAGGAACACGTCCTTAAATCATTTTCATTTATGGGGTTGTCTAACATAAGGGTAGACCTTATAAGTCTACTAAGGGCAAGTTAGACATAAGATTGTTAGTAGTTATTCATGAGGTAAGCCGAGAGATCTAGGGGATATATAAATTTTACAACCTGAAAATTTGAACATTTTGAAACGAGAAAAGCTAGGTTATTTGAGGATGTTGAATTTAGTGGGAGATTAGGTGTAATATTTTGAATTGGAAAAGAAGAGTCATCCATTTCTTCACCTCTTCCATAAGTTCCAATTGGATTTCAAATTTTGTACTTGATATTCAAGAAGAACATACAATTCAAAATAAATATGGTTTCCCTATAAATATTGAACAACATGAAAATGTTGATCATAAGAAGAAAATTCAACAACCTCAGAATTAGTAAGAACCGGTGCCCTTAAAGAGATATAATAGAGTAAGAAGGATTGCAATACCGGATAATTATGAGATGTATCTTACCGAGAAATTAAGGACACATAGGTTTAGTGGGAGATGAGCCATTCATCTACCATAAAGCCATTAATAGTCATAATTCTCATAAGTAGATTAATACCATATATAAAGAGTTGAAATCTCTGAAAGATAACAACTTTTGGGATCTTTTTACATTACCTAAATATGTGAAACCTATAAATGGGTCTCTAAGACCTAAAAGGATTCGCAAAAGTAATGTTGAAAGATATAAGCCCCATCTAGTTGATAAAGATTTTTTCAACTCATAAGAAATGCATTAATTATCAAGAAAGAAACATTTCCCGGTATCTTCTAAAAACTCTTTTAGAACCATTATGGCGCTAGTAGCAATTTGTGTCTTAAGCCTCATCAAATGGATATTAAAGAGAACTTTTCTTAATGGAGACATTAAGCAAACTATCTATATGGAGAATTTCATTTATGACTTAAGCAAACTTCTCATTAATGGTATTTAGAATTTAATCAAGTTATTCTTTCATTTGGTTTGAAATGAATCTTGATAAATATTGTGTATACCATAAGTTCAGTGGGAGTAAAAATTATAATTTTGGTCTTATATGTGGGTAATATTTGCTTGCTAGTAATGTTTTAGACCTTAATAAGGAAACTAAGAAATTTCTTTGGAATGAAAATTCTTGGTGAGGCATCTTTTTGTATTAGGAATCCATGTTCACTGTGAGTTTACACGGAGTATTTTGGGATTATCACAAAAGGCCTATATAGAAAAGGTATTACAAAAGGTATAGCATGCAAAACTATAAACCACTTGACACCCCTAATTTTAAAGAAGACATGCTTAGTCTCAAACAGTGTCCTAAAGTTAATTATGAATCCAAGTATATAGAAAATATCCCTCTTTGCATCAGCAGTAAGAAAGCTTAATAAATGCGTAAGTCTTGCATTCAATGTTGGGATGCTTGGTCAATACCAAAGCAATCCAGAAAGAACATTAAGTAGTAGCCAAAAAAATGATATAGTATTTACAAAACACAAAAATCTACATGCCTATTTTTAATCGGATAATCTTGAGATCATTTGGTATTCCGATATTTGTTAAAATTATATGGCTGCATAAAGGACTACAATTTGTCAAATAGTGTCGAAAGACCGTTAAGATATATTATGACAATCAGGTAGTAGTCTAGTACTCTAACAAGAGTTTGTCAAAGTCTAAGTATTTAGACATTAAGTATCTTGTTGTAAAGAAAGAGTACAAAAAGGAACAAATAAAAACACAACTTATTGGAACAAACTCCATAATTATCGGATCCGTTTTCTAAAGCGTTATCATCTTTAGTGTTTCACGAGCATGTTGCTCATATGGGTGTAACAATTTTGATAACATTTAATTTAGTGGGAGTTTATGTTGTGATTCATTAATAAGTTCTATTATTTAAAGTTTTGATCTCATTTGGTTAAGTTGGACTAGTTGGAAGAATATGTATATATTCATTATGATTCCATGCTACACATCTACACTTTTGATCTATGTCATTTAGTTGGATTTGTATATGTGATTATTGTGGGTTTAGTTGCAAATCAATTACAACGACTGCTCCTTTAGTCCTTATACTTATATCGTTAATGGACGAGATTGTTATGAATGACAATAAAGTGCGCACATAAGGGTTGTCATTTGTGTTATATTTATGTTTTAAAGGGAGAACTTTATTTTGCAACCCAAGTGGGAGATTGTTAGGACATGGCTTTCAAAACAAGTTATTTGGACCTTCCATTTATAAAATCATGATTATAATGTTAATATAAAGTGTAGTAAATAATAGTAAATATTGTGTAGAATTCCTGGTTATAATATTACCTATTTTTGATGGGCAAAGTGGTAATTTAACATCACTAAAGGTTGAAAGGGTGTAGTCCCTAAATGAGGTGCCTATTGGTTTTATATATAAAGGGTTCTCCATCAACCCTAAAAATCACTCCATTCATTATTTTTCTCTCCCAAATAATCTTCATATTGCTAGAGACATTAGAGAGAAAAGGCACTCATCATTTAGAAGAACTCCGTCCCCTTAATTCTTTTTTTTTCTTCTTCTTCTTGTTCTCCCCACAACATCATTATGGATTCATCAGGTATTACGCTTCCGCCTTCATCTTCTTCTTCCTCAATCTTATTCTGAAATGAGCGTGGCATTCAGGGATATAAAGAATTGTTCCAACAGAATTCAGAAGTAGTTATAATATCCTAGGCGGGACTTAGGCGTTTCATGAACGCCTAGTGCCTAGGCGGGGACTAGCCGGTCTAGACGGACGTCTTTTAGAACACTAATTCAAACAATGTTTTGGGGTTCTTCCATCTATGATTACTTGAAGAAGTGTGTGTGTGGAAAAGATGTTTGAACTAAAGATTGGAGGGTAAATATTACAGCTAAACAAGTGGATTGAAATGACTAAATGCCTAAGAAGTCTTGTGTCAGACGGTCTCACACAAGTTTTTGTCAAACATAAGTAATATGGAACAAACATAAGTAATGTGGAACACACACGTCGACTTAACGAGACTTCTAACAAATTCCATTTTAATTGATTTGGCAAAATTTTGACATTTTAATCCCTAAATTGACAAAGTTGAAGCATGAAGCCTCACTTTAGGAATGGGTTGATTCCACTTCCCTCATTTCAATTACCAACATTTGCTAACTTTACTTGAATGAATGAAATGACAAGTTGACCCATAAATCTTCTCCCATATACTCCCTCTCTGTTCCATAACTATGTGCACAAATTTCTTTTTTGGGCGTCACATTGATAAATCACACTTTCCTAAAATGACAAAGAATCTTAACTATTCCTCACACTCATTCTCTCTCTTACTATACTTTTATACTCACAACACCAATCAACCTACTATTCCCTACCCCACTTTCTCTCTCCTACTTTATTTTTAACACTCACAACAATTACCCACTACTATTCATCCATTACTTCCCTTGCACAACTCATTTTGTGCATATAGCTATGAGACAGAGGGGATATTGTATTAGTCACTTAAAAATATAGGGAAAAGTAGTCATTGTTTAAATAAAGTTGACAAAAAAGGCTTAGTAAGAATAAACAAAACCTCAAAGAGAGGAGTGTAACTTATCCAAACCTCAGGGGTGAACATTGAAATTAAGCTCCTTAGAAAGGTAAAGTGAACTTTAAGCCCCTTTTATAATCTGCCCAAAAAATAGGGCACAATATGAACCATGTTTAACCGTTCCAAATGTTTCAGTACCATGCTATAGATTACAACGATAGCATCGAATTTGAACTTCCTGTTAATTAAACTGTACTCTCTCCGTTTCACGTCACTTGAGACTTTTGGTCAACTTAATATCGTTTTGACGAAGACTTTATAAAAAATTTATGATCCTAATAAAAATTTAAAAATTATAAAATGATTCACCATAAAAAAACACTCTCAATCACATTTTTAAAATTTTTATTAAGATCATCAAATTTCCTATAAAGTCTTCGTCAAAACGATATTAAGTTGATCAAAAGTCTCAAATGACGTGAAACGGAGGGAGTATGTACCAAGCATAAATCAGGAAACACAAAAACTTAATAAGCTTAGTTTCTGATGGTCACAATAGGAAGAGAGTGAGGGTGCAACACTCATGTACAACCATCTCTTGTGCTGGCCATACCATTAAAAAAAATGGTTAATTGCAATTTGGTTACCTGAGTTTTAACAAATTCTGCAATTGTTTACTAAATTTGTCAAGTTGCGATTGGGTTCCTGAATTTGCTGAACTGGAGCAATCAGGTGTAAAATCCGTTAGCTAGTTAAAAAACTAACGATATGTATATCATGTGCGGAACACGTGAGTTTTAAGAGGGCAAACTTGTCATTTCCGATTGAAAAGGAATCTTACTCAGTAGAAATTGGAAAATAAAAAAGGGGGTCGTGAATTGAAGTCAAAGAACAAGCCCTAGCCCATCGCTTTCTTCCTGAGCGTTGTTCATCAGGTTGTCGTTCGCCAACCTCCGGCCCTCTAGTCACCGGCCAACAGGCCATAATCACTACCCCTCACCTGATTCTCTATTTCTAGCCCTGATCGTTCATCCGGCAACAACTCCGATAATTTGTCGAGCTATCATAAACCCACGACCTCCGAATCGCTGTCCAATTCGAGGTCACCTAGTTCAATTGAGTTGTTCTGATTTGGGAGAGAAAACGCACCATTGTTGCGATTCATAATGACAGTCTTTCGGTGGCTGTTGATGGTGGCGTTAGAGGCTGATAAAGAGACAGGGGAGCGAAGAACGATGGAGGTGGGTGGGGTAAGAGATTGACGAGGCATGAAGATATGGTTTGACGCCGATGTAGAAATAGGTTTGATTTTTCTGGGTTTATAACGTGTTTGTGCTTTTGTTCATGATTAAAAATATTTGAGATTTTTTATTATTATTTTTCTAGGTATGATAGCTTGTTTCTGGGTTTGATGATAGCGAAGGTGGTGGTGGGTAGATGGTGGCAGTAGGATGATGGTGGTTGTTTTGGGTGGTGGGAGATTATGCTAGAGGTTGAAGATGAAGGCATATTTACATTTCGACCCCTAATCTTTTATTTTTAACACTTGAAACTAAAATATTTGTAAGTGAGATTCATTTACAAGTGGGAATGACATATTTGCCCTCAATAAAAGTCACATGTTTCGCACATGATATACATTTCGTTAGTTTTTTAACTAGCTAACGAGTTTTACACCTGATTGCTCCGGTTCAGCAAATTCAGGAACCCAATCGCAACTTTGACAAATTTAGTAACCGATTGCAGAATTTGGTAAAACTCAGGTAACCAAATTGCAATTAACCCTTAAAAAAAATGAGAAGGGTATTACATAAAGTTATTAAAGATCGACAATTCTATCACTAATATTTCCTATCCAAGATGGTATAGCCACCTAAATTAGGTCTACCGCACAATCTGCGCGTTGATTGCTAATTGCCCTGAACAAAGTATTAAAAACAAAAGCAAAAGATACACCTTTAAAAATATAAGCAAAAACAATTCAATATATCATCAAACCAGGTCCTCAGATTTCAACCATGGGTTCAGGACCCGAAGGTTCTGTCACAGATTTGTTTTTGGATTGCCGGACAGAGTTGAAAAGGATGTCCTTGATAACCTGAACAGAAAGGCATAAGCGCTTCAGTTCTCATGGTCATACAAACTGTGAGTGTCCAAATGACCGTGTACTAAGAAATAGGTTAATTACCTGTGACATTAAACCATGAACCTGCTCAACAGTTATCTTTGCACTATCACGAGTTATCTTTGCCAATTGAGACTCTTCCTGCAATTTGCACAAGGTTAGCATTCGTAAAAGCCAAGCCATGCACGCACGCACACAATCAGAATGGGATAAATGCCTCCGCTTTTCTCTTTAAAAAAAAAAAAAAAATATTACTACTCTTTCATTTCTTTTGTACTTACGAATCAAATCTATCTCGAAATCAACACTGAAGCTAGATTTGGCCAAAATTAATCTCAAGGCCAGAACTTTCAGACACATGGAGTATAAAACGGAATCCGAAAACCTAAAAACCACAATGGACAAAAACATAACATGAATGTGAAAAATCCACAACCTCCCATATCCACCAGGCAAGCCTTATATTTTCATTCATCCACATCAAAGACTGTAGCTTTCAGTTGACAGCAGTCGCTTATATTTCAGTTTGACTAATGCCTCCAAAATCATAGCACGTTGTTCAGCCAAAACTCACTGAATACTAACTTATCCTTTTCTAATTGATCTTTTGATAGAATCGAAAATCATACATATAATGAAACCAATGATTGATCAAATTTATAGACATAAATCACTGAACGAACACTAAAGAGTAAAAATAGGCAAGCAGTAAGGTTTGCCCTTTTTATATCAGTTGATTAAATGATAACTATTTAAAAATAGAAAGAATGGACATACATATTAATTAGAAGCCCAGTAAAACAATTAAAAAAACAGAGACAAAACGAAAATGTTTAGAAAAGAAGTGATGCAGTTCCTAGAGGGGTCCAGAGAAAATACATTCAAGTGTTAGAAAATCATGAACTGCTCGATGATGGTTGGTTTTTCATGTATGTAATCCTACAATTTCATGGTATTTCTGTTGACTTTTGATTGTAATTTAGACTAGTTTGATGTAATTTTGGTCCATTTGTGATTTGAGGAACTTTGGTTATTATTTGTATATTTTGAACACTTTTAGTGTCATTTGTGGTGGTGAACAAAGTCCTCAAGGGTTAATTGTGAAGATCAGGAGCGCGTGAGTCAAAACCAGAAGTCAATTAGAAGCTGGGCAAGTCAAGATAGAGAAAAGACAAGGAAGTACAGAAAAACAGAGCAGGCGCCCGCTTGCAGAGTACCGAGCGGCCGCTCAATTCGAATTCTGAAGAACCAATGTTTCTGTCCAAATGAGCGCCCGCCTGGGTACCATCAGGCGCCCGCTCACTCCTTCCGTACAGAATTTCGGGATTCCTTTTCAAGACGGGTTTTGACCCAATTTTACCTATTTTTCGGGCCCTAGTTTCTCCTAGTATATATAGTAGACAGCAGTAATTTATAGAGGGATGCTTTTCTTTTAGGTTTTATCAAGGATTCAAGTTCTAATCAAGATTTTAGATCTTTCAAACATCAACCGTATTATCCAGGTTTATGATTTCTAATTGTTTTCTTGTGATACTTGCTATGGGTATGAGTAGCTAAATTCCTTGGTTTGCGGATTGGTTGTGAACAATTGCATGATCTTTATGCTATGAGATGATAATTGTAGTTTTCGTTTAACACAATAGATTCAATTCCGTTTTTGAGTTTCACTTATATTGATAGATATTTTTGGCTCTTTAACTATTAGGGTTTGATTTCTTGCACTTGCGTGGAGAGTCAAACATAGCCATTGGTGTGTTAAATAGTTTGGATCTTGGACCTTGCCGAAAAAGAGACAAACTAGGTTTTTATGTTCTTTGAAACTTAATAAATTCTGTGTATTTTAATTGGACCTTGCGGAAGAATTAATTTACATAGGATAATAGAATTGCAATCCCGCCACCTAACCGTCCCAATTCTTAAATAAGTGAATGAACCCTAAAATCAAGATTATTTCTTATATCATCAAAATAGCATAAAGAAAGTGTAATTGTGATCACCAATCCGTGAACTGCTTGTTATCTCTTGGTTTAAAGCCCTGATTCCTTGTGCTAGTTAAGTTAGTTGTTTTTATTGTTTAGTAGGTAAAAGTAGTTTAATTAAAAATCAAATCAAAAACCCCCCTTTGGTTACTCTTTTGCACTAATTAAATTCACTTGTTTGTCCAACAAGTCCTTGTGGTTCGACCCTTACATTGGTACATTGCTACTTCGGTAACTTGTACACTTGCAAGGTTTTATTACTTGGAATTTTATCCATCAAGTTTTTGGCGCCGTTGCCGGGGACTTGTTTTGATTTACAAGTTAATTTAATCGGTGTATGTTTGGTAGGTGTTCATTGGACCCCGAGTTGGTTCCTTTGGACGATAATATCGATAGACTCGACAGGGGCATTCCCCCTATTCGTGAGTCTGAGTCTGAGTCTGAAACTTCTGTCACCGAGACAGAGGTAGTTTTAAGTGAATTTGAAACTTCTTCCACCGGGGGAGAAGAAATTGAAGTTGTAATGGCTAATCCCTTAATGAAAGAATATGCTAGGCCTAAGGTTGACACATCGGTGTCATGTATTGTCTTGACTGAGGCCGCTAAAACTTATGAGGCGAAGGGGCATTACTTCAGTCAATTGCCCAAGTTTCAGGGTCTTACCGCTGAAGACTCTTTGAACTTCTTAAGAGAGTACATGATGATTATATCAGGATTCCCTGTAAAAGAGGGGGTTACTGATGAACAATTAAGGCTTAAATATTTTCCCTTCTCTCTTCAAGGGGCAGCTAAAACTTGGCTTATGTTGCTTCCTGCTAGGAGTATCACTACATGGGATGGGTTGAATGATGCATTCTTAAAGAAATTCTTCCCGCATGCTACTTTGGCCACCTTTAGACAGAAAATCATAGGGTTTACTCAAGAGGTAGGTGAGCCATTTCATGAGGCTTGGGATAGGTTCAAAATGTTGCAAGTGCAGTGCCCCATCATGCTTTTCCTGAGGCCCTTTTACATCAAACATTTTATGGTGGTGGGTTAACTGCAGCAGACCAAGCTATGGTCGACAACGCAGCAGGCGGCTTTCTAAGAGCCAAAACTGTTGACCAAACCCAAGAATTATTTGAGATGTTGGGGGCCAATTCGCAAGAAAAAGGCTCTAGAGGGAAACCTAGGGGAGTGCATGAGTTGAGTTGTATGGATGAGTTCACTAGGCAGATGTCTTTGTTAAACCAAAACATAGCTAAAATGAATTCTAATATGTCTTCCTCAAATGCTAATGTGGTATCTGATTTCTGTGCTAACTGTGGATCTAACACTCATGCTACTAATGTTTGTCAAGTTGTTGCACAGTTTGATTCTGAACAGGTGAATGCGATGCAAGGGTACCCCCCAAGGCAAAATCAAGGTGGTATGTATTCTAACACTTATAATCCAGATTGGAAAAACCACCCCAATTTTTCTTGGAGGGGTAACCCAGGAATTCAGTACCAGCAGCAGAAACCTCTCTATCCTCCTCCCCCACAAGGGAATCCAGAACAGCAGCCCAAGCAATCTCTGGAGGATATGATGAGGTCCATGATGCAAGAGCAGCAACAAATGAAAATGATGATGGAGCAGCGTGAGAAGCAGCAGGAAGCAGTCAACAAAAAGCTGGAGACCCAGATTGGTCAACTAGCTGTGGGTCAGCAAGGGCATAAACCAGGAACCTTCCTTAGTCAAGGGGAGCAAGCCTAGGCCATCATGACCCTGAGAAATGGCAAACAGGTAAGCAATGAGGTATGTCCTAACTCTCCTTCTAAAACTGCCGAACCACCTGTTGTTGAGAATGTTGTTGGTAAGAGTACTAATGGCATGGGGGAAATTCCTGTTACTGATTCTTCCACCCCCAAGCCATATGTACCTCCTGTACCGTTTCCTGTTAGATTCATGAGAAGTAAGCTGGATAAGCAAATGTCTGATTATATGACATGTTTTCAAAAGTGAACATTAATCTTCCTTTGTTAAATGCCATTAAAAATATCCCAGCTTATGCTAAGTTTTTCAAAGAATTAAATTCCAGGAAATCTAAGTATGGGAATGATGAGAAGTTGATTATGGGGGAAAGTGCTAGTGCTGTGGTACAACAGAACCTCCCACCTAAATTGAAGGACCCTGGAAGTTTTAACATTTCTATATCTATGGGGGACTCTAAAACGGTGAAGGCAATGTTGGATCTTGGTGCTAGCATTAATCTGTTGCCACATCATTTGTATCTTGAGTTGGGTTTACCTGAGCTAAAACCCACCACAATGACCTTGCAATTGGCCGACCGTTCAATCAAGAGGCCATTGGGAATTGTGGAGGATGTTTTGGTGCAGGTAGCCAATTTGATTATCCCTGTGGATTTTGTTGTGCTTGAGACTGTTAATGGTGTTGGGAATAGTCAGGATTCTCCCATATTGCTTGGGCGTCCATTTATGGCTACTACTAACACCATCATTAATGTGGGTGATGGGACTCTATCTATGTGTGTGGCTAATGAGAAAATTGAAATATCTGTGTTTGATGTCATGCAAAGTCCAATAGATGATGAGTCTTGTAACTGTGTAGATGTGGTAGAGGATTGTGTGAGTGGAGTCTTATGGCATGAGAGAGATTGTGAGGAGTTAGAGTCCTTGTTGTCAAGGGGCGGTGATAAGTCTAGGGATAATGCGGATGTTCAACTGATGGTTGTGGAAAAGGTCGACGAACACCATCCTAGTGATGGCCCGTTTCACCCTCTAGGCCACTTCAATGAGAAGTCGGTGCCTTCTATTGTAACCCCTCCAGCTCTTGAGCTGAAAGCCCTTCCCTCAAATTTAAAGTATGTTTTTCTTGGGGAGGGAGAGACTTTGCCCGTGATAATTGCCTCAGATTTGACCCGAGAACAAGAGGCCAAGATGATCAAAGTGCTTTGTGAGCACAAGCAGGCCATAGGATGGACCTTAGCAGATATTAAGGGTATAAGCCCCTCCATGTGCATGCACAAAATTAATCTCATAAATGGTGCTAAGCCGTCTAGAGAGAGACAGAGGAGGCTAAATCCTCACATGGAGGAGGCGGTTAGGAAAGAGGTCCTAAAATTGTTGGATGCAGGCATTATCTATGCCGTTGCTGATAGTGAGTGGGTAAGCCCGGTTCAAGTCGTTCCAAAGAAATCGGGTTACACGGTCACCACTAATGAGAGGGGTGAGGAAGTCCCAAAAAGGGAAGTGACTGGGCTTAGAATGTGCATGGATTTGCGCAAACTGAATGCTGCAACAAAGAAAGATCACTTCCCTTTGCCCTTTATTGATCAGATTCTTGAGAGGTTAGCCGGACATGAGTATTATTGTTTCTTGGATGGTTTTTCGAGGTATAACCAAATCCCCATTGCACCAGAGGACCAAGCCATGACCACTTTTACTTGTCTCTTTGGCACATTCGCATTTAGGAGGATGCCCTTTGGGCTTTGTAATGCACCTGCGACCTTTCAAAGGTGTATGACCTCCATCTTCTCTGATTTGATCGAGCGATGTGTCGAAGTCTTCATGCATGACTTCTCTGTGTTTGGCGACAGTTTTGATGGATGCCTCGAGAATTTGACAATGGTTTTAAAACGTTGTTGTGAGACAAATTTGACCCTTAGTTGGGAAAAATGTCATTTTCTCGTAAGGCATGGTATTGTGCTAGGGCATTTGGTGTCAAGGGGATTGAGGTAGACAAGGCAAAAATTGATGTGATCTCTAAATTGCCTCCCCCTGTGTCGGTTAAGGGGGTGCGAAGTTTTCTAGGCCATGCAGGTTTTTATAGGCGTTTCATAAAAGACTTTTCAAAAATTTGTAAGCCTTTATGTAACCTGCTAGCTAAGGACACTGAGTTCATCTTTGACCAAGAGTGTCTAGAGGCCTTCAATCTGCTGAAGGAGAAGTTGACGTGTGCCCCCATTCTATCAAGCCCCAATTGGTCTCTACCTTTTGAGATCATGTGTGATGCGTCTGATTTTGCGATTGGGGCTGTGTTGGGGCAAAGAGTGGACAAGTTACCTCATGTGATCCATTATGCAAGTAAAACTTTAAATGATGCACAACTGAATTATACTACCACTGAAAAAGAATTTTTAGCAGTTGTGTTTGCTCTTGAAAAGTTCCGTTCTTACTTGCTAGGATCCAAGGTAATTGTCTACTTTGATCATGCTGCACTCAAATATTTGCTGAATAAAAAGGATGCTAAACCTAGACTCCTTAGGTGGATGCTCCTACTGCAGGAGTTTGATATTGACATCCGAGATAAAAAGGGGACCGAAAATGTGGTGGCGGATCACTTATCGAGGCTTGAGGATTTCACTTTTACGAGTGTAATTAATGGGGCGATTCCGGTTAATGAAAATTTTCCGGATGAGCAACTTTTCGCTTTACATATCCAAGAGCCTTAGTACACTGACTTCGTTAATTTTCTTGTGACTAATCTGATACCGCCACACTTCACTTACGACCAAAAACGAAAGTTTAGGTCGGATGTGAAGCACTATATTTAGGATGACCCTTATCTTTGGAAGGTGTGTCCGGATAAGATTATTCGGCGTTGTATTCCTGAGCATGAGCAAGATAGTGTGTTGCGGTTTTGCCATGAACTCCAATGTGGGGGTCATTTTAGTGGGCAAAAGACCGCCAGGAAAGTGCTTCAAGCGGGGCTATATTGGCCCACTTTATTCAAAGATGCTCAGGAATTTTGTGTAAGATGTGATAGGTGCCAACGGACTGGCAATATAGGGAAAAGAGATGAGATGCCCCTACAGCATAATTTAATTGTTGATATCTTTGATGTGTGGGGCATTGATTTTATGGGCCCCTTTCCCCCTTCCCATGGTCACTTATACATACTTGTTGCTGTTGATTATGTGTCTAAGTGGGTGGAAGCAATTTCTACCCGTACTAATGATGCTAATGTTGTTTGCAAGTTTGTGCGTGAAAACATCTTTAGCAGGTATGGAGTACCGCGCGTCATCGTCAGTGACCAAGGGACACACTTCACCAACCGCATGTTTAATCAGGTACTAAAGAAGTATGGGGTTGGGCATAAGTTGGCTACGGCCTACCATCCCCAAACTTCGGATCAAGTGGAGGTGACTAATCGCCAAATTAAAGCAGTTCTTGAGAAGACAGTGCGTCCAAATCGTAAGGATTGGTCAGTGAAGTTGTGTGATGCACTGTGGGCGTATCGGACTGCATATGAAACTCCCATTGGTATGAGTCCGTATCGCATAGTGTATGGGAAAGAGTGTCACCTACCGGTGGAGTTGGAACACAAGGCATATTGGGCAACCAAAGAGCTAAATATGGATTTGATGCTAGCGGGAGAGAAAAGGTTGCTCGATTTGGACGAGTTAGAAGAGATGAGGCAAGATAACTATGAGAGTGCCAAATTATACAAAGAAAGGACCAAGAGATATCATGATAAAAATCTAAAGCCCAAGTTTCTCAAACCGGTATGAAGGTCCTTCGTTTTAATTCTCGCCTCAAGCTCTTTCCGGGCAAATTGTGTTCAAGGCGGACGGGTCCTTATGAATTGGTTAGAATCTATCCCCATGGAGCAGTGGAACTCAAAAATTTGAAAGATGGGATGATTTTCAAAGTGAATGGTCACTGGGTGAAGCCATACTATGAAGGGCTTTCAATTGTGGAAGACATCAATGAGATTGATGTAATCGAGTTGGCGGATCCGGAACAAGCCATGTAATCTCTTAGTGGCATCATGTCGAGCCAAAGACATAAAACAAAGGCGCTTGTTGGGAGGCAACCTAACCAGGTATTTTGTAGTTTGCTTTCTGTTAGATTATCATTATCCTTAAAGTGAGAGTATGTTGTTCTTCATTGCCATGAGGACATAGCAAACTTTTGGTTCGGGGGTGGTGGTTAAATTTGTGTGTCAGTGTTGGTCGGTTGTGTCAGTGTTGGTCGGTTCGAACTACGGTGACCTGAGCTCCTTATTGTCCTAGGGAGAACGTAGGCAACGAAAGTGCGGTCAAAAGTTTAGTCCGTGTCATCCTTCATGGATCTCTCCGAGTTTGTGGGTTTATAGGGGAGTGTAAATAGTGTCACCCTCCAAAAATATTTTGGGCCATTTTTTTTATGTTCATAACGGATATAACGCTTGTGATGTTTGTTTGTGGTGATGTGCAGGAAATCAATTCAACCAGTGGTGGAGCAATCAAACCAGCAGTATAAAAAAAAAAAAAAAAAACTGCTGGAAAAACATATCAAGCGCTCGCTTGGTGTACAGGGGGCGCACGCTTGATTTAGAAATCGAAAAGTATGATGTTTCTGCCCAAATAAGCGCGCGCCTGGCCCTTGGTGAGCGCCCGCCCGGTTGACGGGTTGAGAAGTCCCCAGTTGTGTAAAAACGGGTTTTGGGGAGGTTTTAACCTAAATTATTCATCTTCTCCAATTTCTCTCTAAAACTCTCCCTCACCCGCCTCTTACTCTCTCTCACTACAAATCACCCACCCACACTCACTCAAACCAACCCACAAACACCCAAACCATCTCCCTCCCCTCACATCATAACGATTTCAAGCCAAATCCCCCATTTAATCCGGTGATTTGAGGATTTTGGGTTCAAACTTGGGAAGAAGAATCGGGGCTAATTGAAGAGGTTCGGTTCGGAATTGGAAGGCGTCAAAGAAGGGAAAAGTGGTTGTGAGAGCTTGGGAATTCCGAAAATCATCTTCTCCGGTTCCGGCAAGAATTTTCCGGCGACCTCCGGCGAGATTTTCCGGCGAGTTCGGGTAAGAACAATTTACAGTTTTAAAAGTTGTCAGGGGGTTGTCGAGATTGTTATCATGCCTCCAAGACCAAGAGGTCGAGGACGTGGTCGTGGTGTCCCCCCACCCCAAGTTGAGCCGGATTTTGACAACACTCGTTTTGTATCCCGGGATTCACAGAACTACTTTGAAAATAAGCAAAATAATGGGGTGACGGTGGAGAGGGTATAATTTGACAGATTGTGGGTTAGATGCAATTATTGAACATTACAACTTGAGACGATTGTTGGCCGTGCCGGCCCAGATGGGGTCGAAATTGCTTGTTCAAGAGTTTTATGCAAATTTTCATGCTGCAACTGAGGCCCCCAATGTCTGGGTTAGGGGATTTAATGTTAATGTGACTGCGGCGGCCATTAATAATTTCTATGGTTTGTCAAATGCTATGGCGGATGAGAATTGTGCATATTGGGATTTGAAGAGGAATCTCCAGAATATGGCCCAGTTGAATGATACCTTAGCTCTATTTGCAGGAGAGTTTGGGGTGAACATTGATAGGGGGAACATCCGAAGTGGGTATTTGTTTCATATTAGTGAGTTGCGTCTGGATCTGAAGGCATTGTATCGCTTTATTTGCGAGAGGATCATGCCTTCCTCTCACTATCAGGAGGTTCACTGGTACAGGGCCCCTTTGCTCTATGCCATGATAAGGAGGATGCCGATAAACATTGGGGGCATCATGCGGAGTGAGATGGGGGTCCGAGCCAGGTATTTAGAGAACAAGAACTATCTATTCCCCATTATGATCACTACTATGGCACAGAGGGCAGGGGTGCCTATGGAGGGGTTCCCCAGACTTTTAGCTCCAGGCACCACCGTAACAAAAGCGACCATAGAAAGTGTGCAAGCGCAGAGAGTTCGGGTCCCAGCCCCAGCTCAGGCTGCTGGCGGTCAGGCTGTTGGTGATGAGGAGGAAGAGGATGATATCCCGATAGACATGACTCAGAGAGAGCTTAATTACTATTTGTCGGGACAGATTCAGGGGTTGGATGATATGTTCAGGGCCTTTCAGCAACAACAATTCATGGCAAACTATCAGAGAGAGCGGAGGGAAGAAGAGAATGATCAGAGGGTGCAGAGGATGGAGGAGGCATTGTACGCCAACATTCGGGAGGATCAGTATTTCAGACAACGAATGATGGCGCATCATTTTCCTAGTGAGCGGTATCCACCGTTGACTTACCCTCCACCGCCTCAGTATGTACCACCTCCGCCACCGCCTCAGAGGGGATGGAATGCTTGGGACGATATTTTTTGACCTCCCCCGCCGTGAGTAGCTCGAGGTATTTCCACTCCCTACGTTTTTATGCTTAGTGGTGAAGAGCATTGGGGGCAATGCTCATATTTGGTTTGGGGGGTGGGAATATCGGTAGGTTGTTGGTTGATGCATGTTATCACTTGCTTTGTTGTATAGTTATGATTAAAAAAAAATAAAAAAAATGAAAAGAAAAGAGAGGCTAGGTGAAAACCCGAAAGGGCGCCTAGGCAAAAGGAGAGGGAGTGAAAGAAAAAGAAGTTCCATGGCGTAGGTGACACAAGGGCGGTTTGGAGTGTTTGGGTAGGACATTTTTTAAGTAGGAGGTTTGGTTTAGTGGTGTTAGGTTTGAAATCCTCACTCGTGTCGGGAGTCATAAGGGGTGTTGGAGCTTATGATGAGGTAAATCATTGTTGAACTATGTTGACTTTAATTTCTTTTTGAGGGAGGATGTCGTGAAAGGTAAGTGTGGGGGAAGCTTAGGACATTTTAGTTCCCCTAGCTTTTTGAGTGGGTCCTAGTTGGATAAGCGTGTTATAGTCATATTATGGGTGTGCTATCAATAAGGGGCATTTTTGTTTTCATTGTCATCTTTCGTGTTAGAGTTATAAGGAGCGGAGTCATTTATACTCCGAGTGATTTGTTATTACATTGACTTGTTTGAGATGGGAGTTGTAGAGGAGATAGGTATCATTTTCCTCCATGCTACGCTAATTAGACCGGTGCTTAGAGGTGGGGTTAGGAATATTACTCAGGGACGAGTAATGGTCTAAGCGTGGGGGAATTTGATGGTTGGTTTTTCATATATGTAATCTCTACAATTTCATGGTATTTCTGTTGACTTTTGATTGTAATTTAGACTAGTTTGATGTAATTTTGGTCCATTTGTGATTTGAGGAACTTTGGTTATTATTTGTATATTTTGAACACTTTTAGTGTCATTTGTGGTGGTGAACAAAGTCCTCAAGGGTTAATTGTGAAGACCAGGAGCGCGTGAGTCAAAACCAGAAGTCAATTGGAAGCTGGGCAAGTCAAGATGTAGAAAAGACAAGGAAGTACAGAAAAACAGAGCAGGCGCCCGCTTGCAGAGTACCGAGCGGCCGCTCAATTCGAATTCTGAAGGACCAATGTTTCTGTCCAAATGAGCGCCCGCCTGGGTACCATCAGGCGCCCGCTCACTCCTTCCGTACAGAATTTCGGGATTCCTTTTCAAGACGGGTTTTGACCCAATTTTACCTATTTTTCGGGCCCTAGTTTCTCCTAGTATATATAGTAGACAGCAGTAATTTATAGAGGGATGCTTTTCTTTTAGGTTTTATCAAGGATTCAAGTTGTAATCAAGATTTTAGATCTTTCAAACATCAAGCGTATTATCCAGGTTTATAATTTCTAATTGTTTTCTTGTGATAATTGCTATGGGTATGAGTAGCTAAATTCCTTGGTTTGCGGATTGGTTGTGAACAATTGCATGATCTTTATGCTATGAGATGATAATTGTAGTTTTAGTTTAACACAATAGATTCAATTCCGTTTTTGAGTTTCACTTATATTGATAGATATTTTTGGCTCTTTAACTATTAGGGTTTGATTTCTTGCACTTGCGTGGAGAGTCAAACATAGCCATTGGTGTGTTAAATAGTTTGGATCTTGGACCTTGCGGAAAAAGAGACAAACTAGGTTTTTATGTTCTTTGAAACTTAATAAATTCTGTGTGTTTTAATTGGACCTTGCGGAAGAATTAATTTACATAGGATAATAGAATTGCAATCCCGCCACCTAACCGTCCCAATTCTTAAATAAGTGAATGAACCCTAAAATCAAGATTATTTCCTATATCATCAAAATAGCATAAAGAAAGTGTAATTGTGATCACCAATCCGTGAACTGCTTGTTATCTCTTGGTTTAAAGCCCTGATTCCTTGTGCTAGTTAAGTTAGTTGTTTTTAGTGTTTAGTAGGTAAAAGTAGTTTAATTAAAAATCAAATCAAAAACCCCCCCTTTGGTTACTCTTTTGCACTAATTAAATTCACTTGTTTGTCCAACAAGTCCTTGTGGTTCGACCCTTACATTGGTACATTGCTACTTCGGTAACTTGTACACTTACAAGGTTTTATTACTTGGAATTTTATCCATCACTCGAGTTCATGGCAGTACTTGATCAAGCCATTTATTGATGGAGTTACTATAGGGAATCATAAGATTAACAAGTTGCTAATCACATTCATTTGTGTTCTCGTATTATTAAGAGAAGGGGTATTTCTTTAATAGGTGCAAGTCGTGGATATTGTTAATTAATACTCCCTCCGTCTCATAACTATGTGAACAAAATGGGTTGTGCACACGAATTAAGGGATGAATAGTAGTGGGTAGTTGTTGTGAGTGTAAAAAGTAAAGTAGTAGAGAGAAAGTAGGGTAGAGAATAGAAGGTTGATTGGTGGTGTTGTGAGTATAAAAGTAAAGTATGAGAGAGAACGAGTGGGTGGAATTGTAATTTTTTTTACCATTTTAGGACAGTGTAACTTATCAATGGGACGCCCAAAATGGAAATTTGTCCACATAGTTATCGGACGGAGGGAGTATATGGGTTAACGTGTGCTTACACTTAGATTACAATCAGTCAGCAACACTCCTTCCATCCCAATTGAAGAGTAAATTTTGACTTACCATTTAAATTAAGATGAAGTTGAATAACCAACTTCCTAAAATACCCTATCAAGAATTGAATGTCCACAAGTTCAAGTTGAGTTAGTTCGTATTACAAGGTCATTCTCAACCATAAGATTGAAATGGTATTAACAACTTTATGTAGAAATATTGTTTCCTAAACAGGATTGTACATCTTCATTTTGGACTAACTTAAAAGGAATGAGCAAATGTTCAAATGAAATCAAAGTAGTGAAATTACACCAAGTGCAATAGGCGTTGCTTCCTTGAATGTGATGCTCAAGATGTGCTGCCAAAGGGCCCGCTCTAGAGTTTTCAATGAAAGGATGAGAAGGTGTGGAAAATTTTGTAATATCTGCTGTCGGGTATAGGATGGAATCTGCTGTCGGGTATTGGAAGGAATTATAGATTCTTTCTTTCCTTTGCTCTGGACTTTTTAAAGGAGTGGAACGAAGTATAAATTACAGGAATATAAACTCAAGCTAATGAATTTTTCACATCCTCCCTACTCCGCCAACTTTTGGATGGAAACAAAATGAACAATGTAGATTGCTCTTTCCTTTCTAACAAAATTTAGAGTGCAGAGCTTAAGAGTGACTATCAGTCCATTTCCCTACCTTTCTATACTTGAAAGCTGATTCGTAACTCTCAGCTCTCGAGTTTAAGAGGGAGGGAAAAGGAGGGATATTAACTTTGAAGCTCGCCCTCTCAATATTATTTTACGAAGGAAAGAGAAGGAAAGGTATGTAAGGGAAGCCCACTAGAGCATAGGAAGGAAAAACTCAATAATTCCTTCCATTTCCCTCATAAACTCGGATGCAGAACTTACAAAATTTTAATCCTTCTCTCCCCTCTCCTCTCCTCCCCTCCCCTTCTAAATTTTATGCAGTCCTCAAAATATTAATCTGGAGAGTCTTTCATTCAGTCCATAAAATCAATTGTTCCCTTATACTGCCCAGTATAGTCCCTCGTAACTTTTTTTTCACCCTAACTCTTCACCCTCAACTAATTTAATTCCTAAATCCAAGGTAATATGCCAGGCTAATCTTCTTTCTTCACTTCATCCACTTATAAAGTCTTAACAATATTCCAACCCCAAAACTCGTTCATTCATTCCATAAATTCAACAATAACAAATCCCAATTGTTCTCTCATACTGCCCAGAACAGTCCCTAACAACAATGTTTCCTCCATCAACGGACCTTCACAAACTGTAACTTTTCACCCTCGATAAGTAAATCCCCGATCCCGAAGTTGTCAAATCTGTCTTCGGAATTTAACTGCTGAACACTCTTAAAGAGCCTTCTAAAGTTCATCAATTTGCCTAAAAAAAATTGTAGTTCAAGCGTACCCAAAATTTTCCTTCTTCAGATAGGAAAGGAAAGGGACAGGTCACAGGAGCTCCGTTCTAACGATCACAGCTGAAATTAGTTAGCAATGCCCTATAAATGGTCCAATAGACGAAGGCAGAAGCCAAGAGATATGAAAGAGAAAAGGCCTTATCCCTCAGAAAAACAAATAATAGACTGATACAGACTTAATCCTGAAAATCCTATCCTAACAATTCACTCCATCAAAAGCACCATAGAACCCCGTGGCACAAGCATTTCCATCTCTACTAGATTCAGATACTCCAAATGAAATACATGGATCCCATAATAATCAGAAAGGAATTCGTATGGTGGCCGGGCCCCCTCAACATAATCCAAGATGTTGAGTAACTACATTCAAATGAAATACATGGATCCCATAATAATCAGAAAGGACTTGGTATGGTGGCCGGGCCCCCTCAACATAATCCAAGATGTTGAGTAACTACATCTACGCCACTAGACAGTGTAAATAGAGATTCCATTGTATTCAACTCTCTTTATAGGACCCCATAGGATTCACTCTCCCTGCAGCACCCACATGTACAGACATGTCCAGGGTGAGAGTGAAAGGCATGAACCACAGCTAACAACTTTAAGAATAAAAGAAGAAGTATAGGACAAATTTATAAAGTGTATGCTCTAAGTATAAGATCCGACTACGATCAATCCACATTAATTTCGCCGTCCCTAAATGAATGTTCAAGTTTCATTTGGGACATTCTAAAAATGATTACTTTTTATACAGTCAAATGGCAGAGATGCATAAATTTTCTAGTTATCTAAACACTTAATTTTGCAAGAATAAAATGACTAGTGCTGAAAATTTGGCCGAAAACATTTAGCGACGAAGATTTTGACAGAAAGGACATTCACTTCGGGACAAAAATTTCTTGAAAATGGACATTCATTTAGGGATATAAGGAGTACATATTTATTTTGTTCCACTCAAATGGACTCAGCTAGAAAAGTCTAATAAGAGGTATATAACCAAGCTTAACGTGACGACACTATTTGGAATACATAAACTTTATTTATTCCAATAAAGGTGTAATCAGACCATATCATGAAATAGAAAAATTAACAAAAACAGGTGAGTGAGTAATAGATGCCTAAGGTCCACTGCTAATTTTGAAAAGGATGCAGACCTCCCTTACAGTAATAACAGCAAAAAATTCATGTCATGACTATGAAATATCCTCAGTTACCTCTTTCTTTCTTTGTGGGGGTGCTATCAAAGGCCCAAACCGCGAGTGAGACAATTGGCTTTCAGCTTGCTCCAGCTTTTCAGCTGCATGACAAAAGGATATATTATTAATCAAGAAATGTCACAGCAAGGAAGCAGCTGAAATCATACGTGCAAGGTTGTAAAAGTACCGAGTAGCTAAATATCCAAATTTTAACAACTACTTTTAAGGGAAAAAAAGGTCAGAGACGAAATAAGCCCAATAAAAGATTACCGAGATCTGAAATTTGCCCAGCAACATAGTCACCATTTCCAAGCAAAGGCGAAGACGAGAGTGTATTAACCCAATACTTGTTCCATAGCAGATCCAAGAGGTGACAATCGAGAGAGGACTTGAAATATGTAATATCTAATGAGTAATACTGCAATTAGAGAGAGAATGAAAAAGTTAGGCATGCTAAAAGTTACAAGCAAAAAGAAGTAAAGCATAATGACCTCTTTACAATGTTCATATACATAAACAAAGAAACCTGTTTACAGTGCACGCCAAAGTCTTCAATCTTGTTAAGAGGGATTGTTTGGTACTCGGACACGGGCTCATCTGGAGGCTTATATCCCTCAGGGTAAGTCCTAAATGCCCCAATTTCAACTTTTCCAGCCGAAACTGTCCGTGTCGGGTCAATAACAACTGCCAAAAAAGGCTCCTGAAATTGCTGATTGAGCATTTGTGTGGAGACATCAATACCAGATAGCCAGCATCCATAACCAGGATGAGAATGGTACCACCCAACAACATTCTCCAACCTTCCAGCCTAGGCAACAATGATCAAAGCAAGGATTAGCCGGCAAGACAGAAAGCCGCTTACTAAAGGTAGACATTGCATACTTAGATTACCTGCAATAGAATATAAACCACCATAACTACATATAAACATCTACAAGTAACTACATAACACATTTACAATAGCCCTGTAGGCTGTAGACAACTCTAGTATTAGACTTGCACAGCAATTATATAATATGCAAAATCATCTCCCACCTCATCTTGATTAGTATTTTGACATTAAATAGTGAAACTGGTCTATTTTTGGTATATTGTGGTCATCTAACCTCCGAATGCTCTTTCTCCATTTCATAACCTGATTATATCATATGTAAAACCATCACCGCCTCTTCATCTAGATTAGTACTTTGATCTTATATGACACACCTGGTCTCTTTGTGGTATTTTACGATGATCAAACCCTTATTTGGCTCAGTTAGTACTCCCCCCTGGTGCCTGAAGTTACACATACCTTCTTTTCTCACTCCAACTCAACATTTGGCTTCTAATATTTACCTTCATTTTTCTAGTACATAACTGACCTCAGTCTTTGTTGAATCACTGAGTAAAATGACCTTGCCAAGTGGGCTACACCATATTATGCTGTCTTCAAATGTTTTGTCAATACATCCATCACTAACGCAAGATCGGTGTTGTAGATTATGGTAATAGTAGTAACAATCTTATCAGGCACCAAAATACCTGTTTTAATCATAACTATAGATTTCTTTGAACTCTTACCTTCTTGAATATCTCTGGAAAATTAACGTAGGCATTTTTAGGTACATATAAACAACTGGGATGTCATTATTTCCATCACATAACCAATAACCTACATCGCTAACCTCCAATTTATAAATAAACCAAATGGAAGGATACTAACTTTCATTAGCTCACATCTAACTCTATACTCAAGAACTCTCTTAAAGCGTAACTGTATAACCCATTACTTTTATTCCTCTATTTTTTATGGATAACTCATTTTTCTATTCTCCCTCCTAATTCTAGAACCCCTTACATGGTAGCTAATAACAACTACATACCTCCTAAATTCTCCCTCCTAATGTCTTGAAGGACAATGCAGTATATTGAAATAGATCCGTTTCAGTATAATGCATTTTACTTTAAAGAATATCAGGAGTAGGTTTTGGGGGAAACTAGTTTCTCCCTAAATTACATAAAGTCCACTTTTTTTTTTATTTGCAAGCATTTGGCGAACATTTAGAAACAGTTTGAAAAGCAGGACTTTATATAATTTAGGGAGAAACTAGTTTCCCCCAAAATCTTGTGATATCAGAAAAACCGGGAGGGGAAAAAATGAAAAGCGAGAACATAACAAAAAGGAAGGTATAAAAATCAACATAAATCATACAATGATCAGCCTCACAAAACTGGTAAATATGAGCCAAGGATACCGCTGCATGATTTCATTTAATAAAATACAATTTCAGTAGTACTAAAAACACCATCAATTAGAAACTAACAGAATTTCAAAATGAGGAGTTATCTTTCACATATCATTGTTCAAAGTTTACAACTGATGAAGTAAAAGTCAAAGCACAAATCTTTTCTTCTGATATAGGACTATATAAATACCTAATCAAAAAAACATTCAATGAACATAAAATAAAATCAATTTACCTGCTTGTTAGTCTGGGAATAATCAACCATGTACTCATAGGCATCAGCCTGGGCATTAACCCTAGTTTCAGTACCTTCAACAGGCAAGGCAAAAGCATCCATAACAATAATGGCGTCGCCGTCGGTCTTACCCTGCATAAGCCCCATAACCTCAATCGTACCGCCAGAGCGCGCATGGACGACCATCTTGAGAAGGGCTAGGGCTGATACTTTGACCCGTTTGAAGTAGTGTGGGTCGCTCGCCCATGGCTTCTCCTGCTGGAACTTGGCCTGAGCTGCTTCGTTGTAGAAGAAGATTGCGTCGGATTCCGTCGACTGCGGCGTCTCCATTGTCACAATATTGTTCTCGAGCTCCCATGTTTGTTGCGCCATCGCCGCCGATGAGGAGAAGGAGTAGGGATCCATTGTCAGTCGGTCCGGAAGAAACCCTCTAATGCGCCACTATGCGCATACTGTCTGGGGTAACTAAAAACACCGGTGTTATAAACTGTCTTTTCTCTAAACACACCCCTACTAATGCAAAAATACTACTCCCTCCGTCCCGGAGTAAGAGTTCTAACCCTCATTTGCACACTTATTAATAAATATTGGAAGTGATATAAATGTTGTGAGTGTAAAAGTAAAGTATGAGAGAGAATGAGTGGAAGAGAATAGTGAATTGATTGGTGTTGTGAGTATAAAAGTAAAATAGGAGAGAGAATGAGTGGGGTGAATAGTAAAGATTCTTTGCCATTTTAGGAATAACACTCTTACTCTGGGACGTACCAAAATGGAAAGTAGGACTCTTACTCTGGGACGGAGGGAGTAGTACTCCAACCCTTGCCAATGGCACGGTGATAGTACAACCGGAGTCACAGTATCGTTGAGATGCCATCCCCTCTGAAATGTACTATTTGCCGGACATTTAACAAAATAACAAAATTCTCCTCCAATGGTTTCTGGAACAGAGTGTGTGTGTGTGTGGTGTGTGTTAGTGACGGTTTGTAAAAGGGAGAGGTCATGGAAGGGAAGGGGTGAAACAAAATGTGTGAGAGAATAATACATGAAAGTGGGAGAAGAAACTGCCACCCAGATGAGCATTCAACAACCGTCGCCAACTTCCACTCAATTCATGACCGTCCGATGTGATAGTTGAGGATGAATCTGGACCGCTCTTTGTAAAGAGGTTATTCTCCTCTTCTATTATAATATAGATATATTGTAATATAGATACTAGTATTTGGCAAAAAAATAAAATAAAAATGGTCTTATAAAAAACTACTCCCTCCGTCCCTTTAAGGTTTTTTTTGGTACGTCCTAATTTAAGGTTCTTAGTTGCTTTATTCATTAAATAAGAAAGGATGAATAGTGTTTTGAACATCCATGTCCTAATAAAGTTCATATATTACAAAAACCATCAATTATACATCTACTTTTCACCCACTAGCTTTATGAATGGACAATTATATCCTCCACACACTACTATTCTTAACTCAAATTAGTCATGGGTCCTTAATAAGCGTGTAAAGTCAAACTAAGAACCTTAAACCGGGACAGAGGGAATAGTTTTTTTCTAAGTTTAAGAAAAAACTATGTTTGTGCCGTTTGCACTTAAGCACACATACACCGACTTCCCTCGCTCTTTGACTTCCCTACACTACCACTTACATTTTTTTACAGAAACACTTGCACTTTTTAACACTGGCACTTGATAAAAGATGCTCACACTTTTTACACTGGCACTTTATTACAATAACACTAGCATATTTTTTTCTAGCACTTAATAATACATGTACTGACACTCTTTTTCATCGGCACATTTTTACACTAATACTGACACTTTTTTACACTAACGCTGACACTCTTTTACACCGGTACTTTTTGCACTAATACTGACATTTTTTAATTAACACTAACACTTTTTTCAACTAACAATGCCATGTTTTTACATGTAGCACCAAATAATACTAGCACTCCACTTTATTTATTTTTCTTAGCACAAAAGCTCAAACAGGAGTATGCATTACACTCCCTTATACTACAATGTGAATGTTCCAGAGAGAGACAACAGACAAGTTTCCAAATCAAATTGGGGAGAATGCATCAATCGGATGCTTGATGAGAAGCATCGGAACAATAGAGCAGTCTGGAGTGATGAACCAGAGCAACAACTCAATCCAAATTCTAATTTCACAAATCACTGTGTGTATTCAACAAATTCGGAGTAGAGACAGAGAGTAATGATCTTAAGATTCAAATTCGGGTATGACGATTTGTTCTGTGAGATTCAACTTATTTTCAAAACTAGGTCGAACGAAAGTGTAAACTTTAGAGGGATATGAATCACTTACTTGATTGATTCTTGTGCGGAAGCGTAGATCGTTAGTGTGGATTTTGATCACCGAATTGAACTTGGTACAATGTTTCGCAACGTAGGCCGGGAGCGAAATCACGAACGGAAAACACTCACTAGTTCACAACACTTGTTTGCCTCATTGATCAGCCATGGATGGGTGGGGAGAGCGAAGAAACGGAGGAAGAGCAGTTTTTTGGTTTGCGTTGTTCGCTCACGAACAAAACTGTCGTAGCCCATCTTTTAACCCATGATAAAACCGACTCCGTAACTGCTCGTTAATTTCTCGTATTTAACTGCCTCCCTTTTATTTATGTATGTATTATATTTTCTTAATAAATACAAGGAATTGGGCTTGTCTAGGTTTGGCCATCTTGGGCGGACCTAGTTTAATTCCAACATCTCCCACTCGCACACGATGGCCTTATCATCCATGATCTATCATTCAAGCAAATGTGTCGTGTGACCAACGAGCATGCATGTACGTGGCAGCTTTTAGATTAGCACCCGTTAGGCATGACATAATAGCTACGTCCACTACAAGTTCACCATTGACTCGTTATACCCTAGACTAATTCGATTAAACCAAGTCCAAACATACCTTGGTCCCTTTAAGGCTACGCTTGACTTCTACGATCGTAAAGTGTGTTTATAGCTTAGTCCGTGACATAACTGGTCGACCTATAAACACAATCATCAGGCATAATCAAACTTGTCTTCCTTTCTCACTTATCACTTTTAGATCATTAAGGCAATCGCTTTCCTAGACATGTACCATCCAGCCGAATTAGTTCATGGCTCCAGGTAACATGCTAAAGTAGCAGACATTGACTTAATGTTGGGTTTCTGAGTAACATGCGCAGCGGAAAATAGCATTTAAAATTTTATGAAACCCAAAGCCCATAGATCCATTCATATGATTAAATCAAATACTTGCAATATGAATACAAGAAAAACTAACCCTTGATGACTTTGAATTTGGTCTTTGATCTTGGTGGAGAAATTGAAGCTTTAATCACGAACAAGTAAGAACACGAACTTTGAAGATGATGAGCTTCACCCTCTAGCGGTATCCACACTTTGAACGAATATCAAGAACACTTGATCTTGGTTGCTAGACCAAAATTGTGAAACACGTTTTCACAATTAATATGAACTATATGGAAGATTATTTTGTGTATTATTTTGTTCTTCAATCTAGGATGTCTTAGAAGAAAATAAAACTCTCTCAAACTCTTTAGAGACTTGCACACAAGCTAGGGTTGAGTTCTGGCCGAATTTGGCTGTTTATATACAAGTTAGACCTATTCCAAATAGGAAACTTGTGTCAAAACCCGTCCAAAATCCTTTTCCTAATTAAATCAGGAAACCTGTCCCGACTCACTGTGCGGTCGCCCAAAATCAGGTGTGCGGTCTCCCAAACATGTGCGGCCGCCCAGCCTGGTTTGTGCGGTCGCACACCAGGATCAGAGAGCCTTAATTTTCCAATATAGTCCTTTTAGGATTCGTTCTATTGTGTGTGACCCTCTAGGATTATACTAAGTTGGCAATGAGTTCAAACATGAATCCATAAGATATGATTAGGTTCTAGCAAACCGTCATACCTACCCAAATAGTATAACTAGATACAAGTTCGCATTCCTTTAGAATATGTCACAATCCTTTTGTCCACGATCTCATTGAACACAAGTCATGGTCAAACGGTCAACTTGTTTTTGTTCAATACTTTCTCGATTCCGAATATGTTGATAATCCAAATGACATTAATCTAATCAATTCATTTGAGTCCGGCCGAACATTTTCATCAACATCATTCCTACGAGAGGCCTAAGCTTGAAATCTCTCCGAAGAGGGACAAATCCATTTAGCTTATTATTCTTCCCTACGTGAATCCGATTATGCCAATCATACCCTTTATAACTACCCGGTTAAGGTAGCGTTTGAATATGTCAAACATAATGTTCATCAAGTGGAAGACTATAATAACTTCATGTCTAAGGATTCAAATGGCATAACTAATATGAGATATATGTACGACATAGACCATGACATAAATCTCATACAGCGGGTCATGTCCAGTACCTTGTTCCAAACAAGTACCCATAAATCTAACATGATCATCCCATGATCATTTAGCCTTTATACTAGTGCTTAAAAAGTACTAGGGACGGAGATTATTATAAGTAAACATGAACAACAATAATAATCAAAACATCTCTTTATTGATATGAAATAAATGATAACAATTACAACGTTTATTAAACGTGCCTAGGGCACCACTACCAACAATCTCCCACTTGCCCTAGGCCCAATCTCCCATGTATCTAATACCCATGGACCTAACATGACCCTCATGTTTAGCTTGTGGAAGTCCCTTTATTAACGGGTCCGCGACATTGTCATCAGTAGGTACTTTGCATATATTCACGTCACCTCTGTCAATGATTTCTCGAATGACATGGTAACGCCTAAGTATGTGTTTGGATTTTTGATGTGCCCTTGGTTCCTTTGCTTGAGCAATAGCACCATTATTATCACAATAAAGGTCTATTGGATTAGCAATACTAGGAACCACTTCAAGTTCAGTGATGAACTTCTTAATCCAAACAGCTTCTTTTGCAGCATCCGATGCAGCAATGTACTCAGCTTCCGTTGTAGAATCAGCGGTTGTACTCTGCTTGGAACTCTTCCAGCTTACAGCTCTACCATTTAACATAAACACAAAACCCGATTGCGATCGACTGTCATCTCTGTCGGTTTGGAAGCTTTCATCCGTGTAAGCATTTACAACGAGATCATCTTCCATTCCTCCATAGACCAAAAAAGAGTCTTTAGTCCTTCTCAAGTACTTAAGAATCGCTTTTACAGCCACCCAGTGATTTTCACCGGGGTCGGATTGGTATCTGCTTGTCATGCTCAAAGCATAAGATACATCCGGTCTAGTACAAATCATGGAATACATGATGGACCCAATTGCCGAAGCATATGGAACATCATTCATTTTCTCACGCTCATCTTTTGTCTTAGGACATTGAGTCTTGCTTAGAGAAACTCCATGTAACACCGGCAAGGTACCTCTTTTAGAATTTTCCATACGGAATCTTCTAATAACCTTGTCAATGTATGTACTTTGGCTTAAACCAAGTAGCTTCCTTGATCTATCTCTATAGATCTTAATGCCAAGTATATATGCGGCTTCACCCATATCTTTCATTGCGAAACACTTTCCTAACCAAGTCTTTACGGACTGAAGTGTAGGAATGTCGTTTCCAATAAGTAATATGTCATCCACATATAAAATCAGGAATAGCACTATGCTCCCACTAATCTTCTTGTATACACAAGGCTCATCTTCGTTCTTGATGAAACCAAACTCTTTGACCGATTCATCAAAACGGAGATTCCAACTCCTAGAAGCTTGCTCCAATCCATAAATGGATTTCTGCAATTTGCATACCTTAGAATTCTGTTCAAAACCTTCTGGTTGTGTCATATACACATCCTCTGTTAGTTTTCCATTTAGGAAAGCGGTTTTGACATCCATTTGCCATATTTCATAGTCATGATATGCGGCAATAGCAAGCAGAATTCTTATAGACTTGATCATTGCTACGGGTGAAAAGGTTTCATCATAGTCAATACCATGAACTTGCCTATAACCTTTCGCTACAAGCCTAGCTTTGTAAGTATGCACCTTCCCATCCATGTCAGTCTTCTTCTTGAAGACCCATTTGCATCCTATGGTTTTTACACCTTCGGGTGCATCAATCAAATTCCAAACTTGATTGTCTTGCATGGATTGCAATTCGGATTCCATGGCTCCAAGCCACTTGTCCGAATCAGGAGAAGACATCGCCTCTTGATAGGTTGTCGGTTCATCATTCTCAATGATTTCCACCTCATTACTATCCGTTACGAGAAATCCATATCTCTCGGGCTCGGATCGTAACCTACTAGATCTACTAGTTACTTGTGTATTTTGAACAGGTTTCACAACTCCTTGTGATTCTTGTTCTTGTTCTACTATTGGTTCAATGTTGTTTTCTGGGTCTCGAATTTCTTCAAGATTTATTTTATTCCCACTGATTTCTTTGGAGAGAAACTGTTTCTCTAGAAAGACACCAGTTCGGGCAACAAACACTTTGTTGTCCTCTCGGTTGTAAAAGTAATATCATTTAGTTTCTTTAGGATATCCCACGAAAATACATTTATCAGATTTGTGTGCTAGTTTGTCGGAGACAAGTCTTTTGACAAAAGCTTCGCAACCCCAAATCCTCATGAAAGACAAACTAGGTTTCTTTCCGCTCCACATCTCATATGGAGTCTTTGGAACCGATTTAGTTGGAACTTGATTTAGTGTGAAAGCAGCGGTTTCTAGAGCGTAACCCCAAAAGGATATTGGAAGATCAACTTGACTCATCATTGATCGAACCATGTCTAACAAGGTCCGATTCCTCCTCTCGGACACACCATTCCATTGTGGTGTTCCGGGTGGAGTCCATTGTGAAATTATTCCACAATTCTTTAGATGATCATCAAATTCATGACTCAAGTATTCTCCACCTCGATCCGATCGAAGTGCCTTAATACTTTTGCCAAGTTGTTTTTGTACTTCATTTTGAAATATTCTAAATATCTCTAATGCTTCACTTTTATGTTTCATTAGGTAAACATACTCAAATCTACTATAATCATCAGTGAAGGTTATGAAGTATTGAAATCCTCCCCTAGCATTGCTACTTAATGGTCCGCATACATCGAAATGTATCAACCCCAATAAGTCGCTTGCCCTTTCACCTAGCTTGGTAAAAGGTGTCTTAGTCATTTTTCCAAGAAGATACGACTCATAAGTGTCATATGACCCAATGTCACATGAACCTAAGAGACCGTCCCCATGGAGTTTTGAGATACGCTTCTCATTTATATGACCAAGACGGCAATGCCATAAATAAGAATGATTTATATCATTAGGTTTAGATTTCTTATTTATATGATAGACATTTTCATTATTTTCATTCTTGACATCCAAGATATAAAGGCCATTAAATGAATTTGCAATACCATAAAGCACATCATTTAAATAAATAGAAAATTTCTTATTCTCAATAAGAAACTTAAAAGCTTCGTTATCCAAACAATAAATTGAAATAATATTTCTACTTAAATCCGGTACATAATAGCAATTGTTCAAAACAAGTATTAAACCGGAAGGTAAAGTGACTTCATAAGTCTCTACGGCTAATGCAGCAACTCTTGCTCCATTCCCCACGCGTAGGTCTACTTCACCCTCTTTAAGCAGTCTCCTATTCTTTAGTCCCTGCACATTTAAACAAATGTGAGAACCACATCCGGTATCCAATACCCAAGAATCAGTGGTAGAAAGGAGAATATCTATCATATAGATACCTGAAGTCGACGCAGCCTTGCTGCCCTTCTTCTTCTTTTGCTCTTCCAAGAAAGCCTTACAATTACGTTTCCAATGACCAATTTCTTGACAATGGAAACAAATTGCATCCTTTTGTGTATCGGGTTTTACCTCAGAAGCCTTGGCAACCTTTGCCTTGCTTATCTTGGGTTCGACAACTTTTGCCTTACCCTTTCCTTTGGCACCAGCCTTCTTCCCATCATGAACCAAGATCACAGGAGAACCTTTCTCCACAATCTTCATCTCCGCAGTTTTAAGCATCCCATGCAACTCGGAGAGATTCTTATCTATTCCATGCATATTATAATTCATCACAAACTGATTATAACTTTTAGGCAATGAATTAAGAATGAGATCTGTAGCTAACTCCAATGGGATTGGATAGCCAAGTTTCTCAAGATGCTCTACATAGCCTTTCATTTTAAGCATGTGAGGACTCACTTGTTTCCCTTCATTCATTTTACAAGAAGTGAATGCAACAATGGTCTTGTACCTCTCTTGCTCTTGAAACATGGCTCTTAACTCCACGCCTATCTCATAGGCTTCCAAATGTTCCAAACTTTGTTGGAGTTTTGAGCACATAGTAGCAAGCATGAGACAACTTGCATCTCTAGAATCATTACGATGTTTCTTGTAATTGTCTCTTTCTGCCCTAGGGGCAGTAGGCTCTGGTTCAGCAGGAAGAGGCCCATCGAGAATGTACAACTTATCTTCTTGCCTAAGAACAATTCTTAGGCTACGGATCAAATCCATAAAGTTCGTACCATTCTCTTGGAGCATATCCTTCTCAAGGATCGATCGAAACGAAATTGATTGAGTGTTGTTAGTTATTATCTACAATTATGCAAAATTTCCAAAATTTAATAAGTACCAATTTTTCATTAAAGAAATAAACAATGTATTTTTCAAAAAAATACTTCCACTAAATTATATAACCTTCTTATACATCCAATGTATAATATAATTTAAATGGGTTAAGATACCGCTTTAATTTAATTTTAAGTCCGCTAAGGCGGATTACATAAAATCAAATTAATTAGGTAGACAACTCTTGTCAATCATATTTCATATGACTCTTAGTTCCTTTTATGATATTCTTTTAGAAATCCAATTTCAAAAAGTATGTTAAATCTCATCTTTGCCTAGGCTCAAAACTGTTTTGACGCCTAATTAAGTCCAACCATTTTAAACGTATAGTTAATGTGCCTCGCTAGGGCGTGCCCACATTATCTATCTTACTCATACATAAATAAAGTCAATGCATCTCGCTAGGGCGAGTCTATATTAAATTCACCCATGTATTAACAAGTGTTTTAATCATGGCATGGCAATAAAGGACTTAAAATTTTCTTTGAAGGTTCATCACATATAGCATACAACACATTTATGAGCACATAATATAAACATGTTACGCATCAAGTTTAGGCACTAAATTAATCTCCATTAATTTAAGCATAATATTTATGTGTCATTAGTTTCTCTATAATTATGAGGATGAGACTATTTCAACTTTGGTTATTATCTCCAAATCAAGACAACAAGAAGTGCGGCCGAAGCTAAGCCATAAGGCATCCACAATTCCGCACTAATTCAAGAAACCAAGAAAGTAGTCCATGTGGCCGAAACTAAGCAATAGATGGTCTCGATGAACGTAGGTCAATTGCATCCACAATTCCACATGGATCTCCAATCTTTGAATCAAGAACTTTGTTTCTCAATTTTAGCAATTATGAACTCTTCATAATTCTAACTTCGTTTTATCCTTGAAACTTCGATTGCGATCAAGTTTGGGAAACACAATATCGATGAACGTAGATTAGCCATCCAAACCTTGAACCAATCTTAGAATCACAAGACTAAAACAAATAGGAAAATCAAACCCCGGGATTCGCACCCAAACAAACTGCCCAAAACCCACTCCAGATCAGCAGGTCTGGCTGGTCTTGTCACTGGTCTGGTCGGACCCCATCAAAATTCCAGATTCTGACTCTGACCGAAAATCAAAACCAGAATCCTGACAACTGTGCGGCCGCCCAAGAAAAACCTGTGCGGTCGCCCAAACTTGTGCGGCCGCCCAATATTTTCTGTGCGGTCGCATAGTAGCATCAGACATAATTTTTAAAGTTCGAAAATTTGTCTCAAAATTGTTTTTCCCCGATTATCAAAACTTTTATCCAATCAAAATTTATAATCAAACAATTCAGAATCCATCATAATTTTTAGTGCGATTGAATAGTGCGATTAAAGTTGTAAAACAATAAACCACATAAAATCTTATAACACATAAACATCATATAATCCAATATTCATATCATTTTTCTATTCTCCCTCCTAATTCTAGAACCCCTTACATGGTAGCTAATAACAACTACATACCTCCTAAATTCTCCCTCCTAATGTCTTGAAGGACAATGCAGTATATTGAAATAGATCCGTTTCAGTATAATGCATTTTACTTTGAAGAATATCAGGAGTAGGTTTTGGGGGAAACTAGTTTCTCCCTAAATTACATAAAGTCCACTTTTTTTTTATTTGCAAGCATTTGGCGAACATTTAGAAACAGTTTGAAAAGCAGGACTTTTTATAATTTAGGGAGAAACTAGTTTCCCCCAAAATCTTGTGATATCAGAAAAACCGGGAGGGGAAAAAATGAAAAGCAAGAACATAACAAAAAGGAAGGTATAAAAATCAACATAAATCATACAATGATCAGCCTCACAAAACTGGTAAATATGAGCCAAGGATACCGCTGCATGATTTTTCGCATGAGTAAGGGCTAAATACAAAAAATATTTGTAAAAAAAAAAAAAGGCTAAATGAACATGTGTCAATATCAAATCACTATTATGTGTACATTGATTACATTTAATAAAATACAATTTCAGTAGTACTAAAAACACCATCAATTAGAAACTAACAAAATTTCAAAATGAGGAGTTATCTTTCACATATCATTGTTCAAAGTTTACAACTGATGAAGTAAAAGTCAAGGCACAAATCTTTTCTTCTGATATAGGACTATGTAAATACCTAATCAAAAAAACATTCAATGAACATAAAATAAAATCAATTTACCTGCTTGTTAGTCTGGGAATAAGCAACCATGTACTCATAGACATCAGCCTGGGCATTAACCCTAGTTTCAGTACCTTCAACAGGCAAGGTAAAAGCATCCATAACAATAATGGCGTCGCCGTCGGTCTTACTCTGCATAAGCCCCATAACCTCAATCGTACCGCCAGAGCATGCATGGACGACCATCTTGAGAAGGGCTAGGGCTGATACTTTGACCCGTTTGAAGTAGTGTGGGTCGCCCGCCCATGGCTTCTCCTGCTGGAACTTGGCCTGAGCTGCTTCGTTGTAGAAGAAGATTGCGTCGGATTCCGTCGACTGCGGCGTCTCCATTGTCACAATATTGTTCTCGAGCTCCCATGTTTGTTGCGCCATCGCCACCGATGAGGAGAAGGAGTAGGGATCCATTGTCAGTCGGTCCGGAAGAAACCCTCTAATGCGCCTCTATGCGCATACTGTCTGGGGGAACTAAAAACACCGGTGTTATAAACTGTCTTTTCTCTAAACACACCCCTACTAATGCAAAAATACTACTCCCTCCGTCCCGGAGTAAGAGTTCTAACCCTCATTTGCACACTTATTAATAAATATTGGAAGTGATGTAAATGTTGTGAGTGTAAAAGTAAAGTAGGAGAGAGAATGAGTGGGAGAGAATAGTGAATTGATTGGTGTTGTGAGTATAAAAGTAAAATAGGAGAGAGAATGAGTGGGGTGAATAGTAAAGATTCTTTGCCTTTTTAGGAATAAGACTCTTATTCTGGGACGTACCAAAATGAAAAGTAGGACTCTTACTCTGGGACGGAGGGAGTAGTACTCCAACCCTTGCCAATGGCACAGTGATAGTACAACCGGAGTCACAGTATCGTTGAGATGTCATCCCCTCTGAAATGTACTATTTGCCGGACATTTAACAAAATAACAAAATTCTCCTCCAATGGTTTCTGGAACAGAGTGTGTGTGTGGTGTGTGTTAGTGACGGTTTGTAAAAGGGAGAGGTCATGGAAGGGAAGGGGTGAAACAAAATGTGTGAGAGAATAATACATGAAAGTGGGAGAAGAAACTGCCACCCAAATGAGCATTCAACAACCGTCGTCAACTTCCACTCAATTCATGACCATCCAATGTGATAGTTGAGGATGAATCTGGACCGCTCTTTGTAAAGCGGTTATTCTCCCCTTCTATTGTAATATAGATATATTGTAATATAGATACTAGTATTTGGCAAAAAAATAAAATAAAAATGGTCTTATAAAAACTACTCCCTCCGTCCCTTTATGGTTTTTTTGGTACGTCCCAATTTAAGGTTCTTGGTTGCTTTATTCATTAAATAAGAAAGGATGAATAGTGTTTTGAACATCCATGTCCTAATAAAGTTCATATATTACAAAAAACCATCAATTATACATCTACTTTTCACCCACTAGCTTTATGAATGGACAATTATTTCATCCACACACTACTATTCTTGACTCAAATTAGTCCCGGTTCCTTAATAAGCGTGTAAAGTCAAACTAAGAACCTTAAACCGGGACAGAGGGAATAGTTTTTTTTCTAAGTTTAAGAAAAAACTATGTTGTGCCGTTTGCACTTAAGCACACATACACTGACTTCCCTACACTACCACTTACATTTTTTTACAGAAACACTTGCACTTTTTTACACTGGCACTTGATAAAAGATGCTCACACTTTTTACACTGGCACTGTTTTACAATAACACTAGCATATTTTTTTCTAGCACTTAATAATACATGTACTGACACTCTTTTTCATCGGCACATTTTTACACTAATACTGACACTTTTTTACACTAACGCTGACACTCTTTTACACCGGTACTTTTTGCACTAATACTGACATTTTTTAATTAACACTAACCCTTTTTTCAACTAACAATGCCATGTTTTTACATGTAGCACCAAATAATACTAGCACTCCACTTTATTTATTTTTCTTAGCACAAAATCTCAAACAGGAGTATGCATTACACTCCCTTATACTACAATGTGAAAGTTCCAGAGAGAGACAACAGACAAGTTTCCAAATCAAATTGGGGAGAGTGCATCAATCGGATGCTTGATGAGAAGCATCGGAACAACAGAGCAGTCTGGAGTGATGAACCAGAGCAACAACTCAATTCAAATTCTAATTTCACAAATCACTGTGTGTATTCAACAAATTCGGAGTAGAGACAGAGAGTAATGATCTTAAGATTCAAATTCGGGTATGACAATTTGTTCTGTGAGATTCAACTTATTTGCAAAACTAGGTCGAACAAAAGTGTAAACTTTAGAGGGATATGAATCACTTACTTGATTGATTCTTGTGCGGAAGCGTAGATCGTTACTGTGGATTTTGATCACCGAATTGAACTTGGTACAATGTTTCGCAACGTAGGCCGGGAGCGAAATCACGAACGGAAAACACTCACTAGTTCACAACACTTGTTTGCCTCATTGATCAGCCATGGATGGGTGGGGAGAGCGAAGAAACGGAGGAAGAGCAGTTTTTTGGTTTGCGTCGTTCGCTCACGAACAAAACTGTCATAGCCCATCTTTTAACCCATAATAAAACCGACTCCGTAACTGCTCGTTAATTTCTCGTATTTAACTGCCTCCCTTTTATTTATGTATGTATTTTATTTTCTTAATAAATACAAGGAATTGGGCTTGTCTAGGTTTGGCCATCTTGGGCGGACCTAGTTTAATTCCAACATCTCCCACTCGCACACGATGGCCTTATCATCCATGATATATCATTCAAGCAAATGTGTCGTGTGACCAACGAGCGTGCATGTACGTGGCAGCTTTTAGATTATGCACCCGTTAGGCATGACATAATAACTACGTCCACTACAAGTTCACCATTGACTCGTTATACCATAGATTAATTCGATTAAACCAATTCCAAACATACCTTGGTCCCTTTAAGGCTACGCTTGACTTCTACGATCGTAAAGTGTGTTTATAGCTATGTCCGTGACATAACTGGTCGACCTATAAACACAATCATCAGGCATAATCAAACTTGTCTTCCTTTCTTACTTATCACTTTTAGATCATTAAGGCAATCGCTTTCCTAGACATGTACCATCCAGCCGAATTAGTTCATGGCTCCAGGTAACATGCTAAAGTAGTAGACATTGACTTAATGTTGGGTTTTTGAGTAACATGCACAGCGGAAAATAGCATTTAAAATTTTATGAAACCCAAAGCCCATAGATCCATTCATATGATTAAATCAAATACTTGCAATATGAATACTAGAAAAACTAACCCTTGATGACTTTGAATTTGGTCTTTGATCTTGGTGGAGAAATTGAAGCTTTAATCACGAACAAGTAAGAACATGAACTTTGAAGATGATGAGCTTCACCCTCTAGCGGTATCCACACTTTGAACGAATATCAAGAACACTTGATCTTGGTTGCTAAACCAAAATTGTGAAACACGTTTTCACAATTAATATGAACTATATGGAAGATTATTTTGTGTATTATTTTGTTCTTCAATCTAGGATGTCTTAGAACAAAATAAAACTCTCTCAAAATCTTTGGAGACTTGCACACAAGCTAGGGTTGAGTTCTTGCCGAATTTGGCTGTTTATATAGAAGTTAGACCTATTCCAAATAGGAAACTTGTGTCAAAACCCGTCCAAAATCCTTTTCCTAATTAATTCAGGAAACCTGTCCCGACTCACTGTGCGACCACCCAAAATCAGGTGTGCGGTCGCCCAAACATGTGCGGCCGCCCAACCTGGTTTGTGCGGTCGCACACCAGGATCAGAGAGCCTTAATTTTCCAATATAGTCCTTTTAGGATTCGTTTTATTGTGTGTGACCCTCTAGGATTATACTAAGTTGGCAATGGGTTTAAACATGAATCCATAAGATATGATTAGGTTCTAGCAAACCGTCATACCTACCCAAATAGTATAACTAGATACAAGTTCGCATTCCTTTAGAATATGTCACAATCCCTTTGTCCACGATCTCATTGAACACAAGTCATGGTCAAACGGTCAACTTGTTTTTGTTCAATACTTTCTCGATTCCGAATATGTTGATAATCCAATCAATTCATTTGAGTCCGGCCGAACATTTTCATCAACATCATTCCTACGAGATGCCTAAGCTTGAGATCTCTCCGAAAAGGGACAAATCCATTTAACTTATTATTCTTCCATACGTGAATCCGATTATGCCAATCATATCCTTTATAACTACCCGGTTAAGGTAGCGTTTGAATATGTCAAACATAATGTTAATTAAGTGGAAGACTATAATAACTTCATATCTAACATACTCTTATAATAGAACAAATTATTTATACATCTCAAGAATATAAACTTGATATTCATTAGAAAGTGCATAAACAATTAAGTCCCACAAACGTAGTTCAGATTGAAGTAAAACGTAAAGTTGTTTTCCTTAAGTACATCTACACCTTTTAAAGACCCATAGCCCTAACATGAGTTCGAAAGACATCTCTAGCAAGGGGCTTAGTCATAGGGTCAGCTACCATCACATTAGTAGAAATGTACTCTAACGTTACTTCATTGCTTGCTATAGTCTCTCGAATGTAGTTATTCCTTAGATCAATGTGTTTGGTTCTTCCATGATACTTTGGATCTTTTGTGAAAGCAATGGACGCTTGATTGTCACAATAAACTGTCACGGGGTCAGATGCATGATCGACCACTCCAAGATCCTCCATGAACCTCTTTAACCAAATAGCCTCCTGAACAGCTCTTGTGCATGCAGTGAATTCAGCTTCCATGGTAGAAAGAGATACACTTGTTTGCTTCTTGCTATTCCACGTAATAGCTTCGTTATTAAGCAATAATACATAACCCGATGTTGACTTTCGGTTATCATTATCTCCTCCCCAATCAGCATCACTATAACCAACTATCCGTGAGTTGGATCCTTGATAACACAACATGTAGTCGACATTTCCTTTTAGATAACGTAATATCCTTTTGACTGCTCCCCATTGTGCTCTTCCAGGATTAGATTGATAACGACTAACCATGCCAACTGCGAAAGCTAAATCTGGACGAGTACACATGACTGCATACATTAACTTGCCAATGGCACTGCGATATGGAACTCTTGACATCTTATTCTTTTCTTCCTCAGTCTTAGGGCAATCATCAAGACTCAAATTTTCATTCTTAGCCATAGGAGTGTCAAGGGGTTTGCATTGAAGCATACCAAAGTGTTCAAGAACTTGTTTAAGGTAAGTCTCTTGAGACAAACCAAGGAGTCTTTCGGAACGTTTCCGATAGATTCGAACATCCAGTACGAATTCAGCTTCACCCATGTCCTTCATCTCGAAATTTGAGGACAACCACTTCTTAGTGGCTTTCAACAACTCCAGATTGTTTCCAGCTATTAAGATATGAGTAAACTACATTTTTTCCATCTGTACTATCCAGTTTTTTCAATTTTACATCTGTACTACCAAAACAACAAAAGTAACCTGCGTACTATTGATAAATTAGCAAAAGTAACCAAAATCGTTATCAATGTTATTAAAAATTAATGAGTGTTAGTTTTTTTTAACAAATGTTACTTTAAAATTTTCAAATTGGTCCATAACCAAACAAATATCACCAACCAAATTGCAAGTTTAAAACCTTTACAACCAAATCAAGCAAATCACAATCTGGGTTTTCAAAATCAAAAATTCAACCCAATTCTAGGTTTTCAAAATCAAGCCAAATCAAAATTTTGTTTAAAAAACTTAACAAAAATAGAAATCAAATAAACCCAAAATTTGATTCTCACAAACCCATATCACAATTTTCAATTGTCCGACGCGAGTGGGGTCGCTAGCCCGAGGTGAGTGGTCACCGGAGTAAGGTCAGGTGGACGGGGGTGTGATCGGGGATAACCGGAGCGGAGTGGGAGGTTACCAAAGTTCGCAATCCTGAACTGGTTTATTTCTCTTTGCCCGGTGCTCGCTTTTGAACAGCCTTAACTCGCTGCCTGGAGATCGGAGCTTGCAGGGGTGAGTGGCCGCCAGAGCTCTGAACTCTCTACGGGCTGACTTTGTTTAGACCGACACGAAGACTGCTGGGTCTGTGAAATAAGATAGCTGCTCCATACAAGGCCGCTTTTAACTCCCCGAAATAGGTTGATGCGGACTGAATCTGCCCGGAACTTGCCAGAACTCGGTTTAAAGGATGCCCGTACTTCAAATCGCTTGAAATTGCCCGTCTCCTAAAAGTTTTCCCGGAACCTCCTGGCTGGAATTCACGGTTGGAACTTGTTTATTCTCGTCGGAGATAATGGCATCTTGCTCAAAAAAACTTTTGATGAACTGGACTAGGGGTTAGGTTAGATTTGGGGTTTTCAAATTTTAGGGTTAGATTTGGGGATTTCTTGGTTAAGATGAAAAAGAGAAGAATTGAGAGAGGAAGAGAGAAGAGCTAACGGCGGGGTGGGTGGGAGTTGGGTAGGGATGGTGGGTGGTTTGTTTCATGGAAAATGGAAGAAGACGAGAGACGAAGGAAGGAGACAGACGGAGTAGATAGAATGATGAAGAGAGAGCGAGAGAGGCGTGAATCAGTTTTTTTTTTCTTTTCAATTTTGAATCCTTTATTATTATGGATATTTCTTTTAGCTATGCAGTTATTTAGCTTGTTAAGTTACTAACGCCTATTAACATCCGTTAACTTTATTAACGGTTTTGGTTACTTTTGCTAATTTATTAATAGTACACAGGTTGCTTTTGTTGTTTAGATAGTACGGAGGTTAAAGTGATATTCTTGCAATAGTACGGATGTCAGAAATGCATCATCCACATAAAGTGAAAGGATAACAAAATCACTCTTAGATCATTTGAGATAGAAACAGTGATCTTCTTCGATCATTACAAATCCATCATTAATGATTGAGAGGTGAAATCTTAAGTACCACTGCCTGGATGCTTGCTTGAGACCGTATATGGATCGTTTGAGTTTACAAACTTTGTTTTCACTTCCTTTTACAGTGAAACCCTCAGGTTGATCCATATAAATCTCTTCGTTCAATTCTCCGTTGAGAAAAACTGTTTTTACATCCATTTGATGAAGTTCTAAGTCCAAACGAGCTACAATAGCTAGAATCAATCTTATTGAGGCAAACCTTACTACAGGAGATAAAGTTTCCTCGTAGTCTATACCCTCTTGTTGAGTATAACCTTTAGCTACTAAGCGAGCCTTGTATCTTTCAATGGAACCATCCACTTCGCGTTTGACTCGTAAGATCCACTTATTTCCTACAGTCTTTCGCCCTGGAGGTAAATCAACTAATTCCCAAACATTATTGGTTTTCATTGATTCCATTTCATCATCCATTGCTTTCATCCATTTTTCACTAGTAGGTGATGTGATAGCCTCTTTATAGCTTCTTGGATCATCAACATCATGTGCATCAGCCATGAATGATTCATTTTCGATGTCAAAATGATGTCGAGGAATATATCCACGCTGACTTTTACGTAAGATAGGCTCTTGAGATTCTTCTTCTAATGGAAGTGTGCTACTCGATGATGGATCGCTCCCACTATCGTTAGGAAGGTGAGGAACTTCTTCCTCTATCTCCATTTGATGAGTAGGTATACCCGCTTCGGGTTCTTCCATTTCATAAAGTTTAATCTCCCTATCTATTTCACCCCTACTAGGGAAATCGTTTTCCAGAAATTCCACATTACGGGACTCAATTTCAGTCAATCTTCCATCCGGTCCTTCACCTATAAATACATATCCTTTAGAGTGTTCTGAGTACCTAATGAAAATACACTTTTTACCCCTAGGACCTAACTTCCCGTGCTTATCAGAAGTGTTATGTACATAGGCTGCCGATCCCCATGGACGCAGATTTTCCAAAGATGGTTTTCTACCCTTCCATAATTCGTATGGGGTGGAACTTACCGATTTAGAGGGGACACGGTTAATAATATATGCAGCAGTCAGTAAAGCATCACCCAAAAAACTTATAGGTAGATTTTCTTGTGCCATCATAGATCTAGCCATGTCTAGAAATGTCCCATTCCTCCTCTCTGCAACACCGTTTTGCTGTGGAGTCCTTGGAATAGTTAATTGCCTTTCAATCTCTTTTCATCACAAAGAGCCTTGAATTGCTCAAACAAATACTCACGTCCACGGTCTGTTCTTAAAGCCTTGATGCTTTTATCTAATTGATTCTCGACAAGGCAAGTATATCGTTTAAAACAATCTAATGCCTCGGACTTGTGAGAAAGTAAATAGATATAACCAAGACGTGTGTAGTCATCTATGAATGTAATGAAGTATGAGGCTCCATTCCTTTCCCTCACGTTCATTAGCCCACAAATATCGGAGTGGATTAATTGCAATGGAAAAGTAGCCCTAACTGATTTTCCAAATGGTTTTCTAGTTGCTTTCCCAGCTAGGCAACTTTCACAAGTAGGAAATAACACTTTGTTAAGCGAGCCTAATAGACCCTCTTTTGCCAACCTGTTCATTATTTCTTATCCGATATGCCCTAAGCGAGCATGCCAAACAGATGCATCTACATTGATGCTACTAGAAGATTCCATTAAAGAGAAACAACCATCTTTATTAAACAACGTATGTTCAACATCCAAAACAAGAAAACTATCAACTAGATGTCTAGAACCATAAACAACAGAACTATAACAAATGTCTACAGAAGTTCCATGGAAATTAACAGCAAATCCTAACTTAAGAAGAACAGTAACAGACATAAGATTTCGTCGGATGTTCGGAGCGTAGAGAACATCATGTAGCAACAACTTTTTGCCACCTCATAGGTCTAATTGGCACGTACCAATTCCTTCTACCCCAATTCTTGAGTTGTTACCAATATAAATCTACTTTGTACCCTTCGGCACTCGACGGTATTCTTGGAATGCTCCTCGATCTCTAGTTATGTGGTTCGTGGCTCCTGAGTCTACAGTCCATAAAGGATAAGAGTCAGTGAGCAAAGCACAACTAGAAACAAAGATGAAATTAGAGGTAGGGCATCCTTTTACCTTAGCTGGATTTTTACATTCAAAATCCAGGTGACCCAGTTTGCCACAATTGTTGCATTCCTTCTTAGGATCAGGACAGTCACGTGCAAAATGACCTGTCTTGCCACAATTGTAACATCTCCTCTCAACTTTGTTCTTCCCTTTGCCATTGTTCGCATTACCTTTGCGATTTCCATACTTTGCCTTCTTCGGCGCCGATCCGCTCGCGTTCCCTTTCCTTTGGTCATCACCTCTTCCACGCTTAGACCCAGAAGCTTTACTTGTACTCGCTTCGGCAGCAAACACTTGAGATAAGGATTTTGAGGCTGAAAGACGCTCATCCTCCAACTCCAAGTGAGTCTGCACATCGTTAAAGGTCTTAACATGTTCATTGTGGGTGAGGTTCATCACCATGTGATCCCAGTTACTAAGAAGAGAACGGAGAACAGCTTGAACCTGTTGTTCATCTGAAAGAAAGTGCCCTGCAGACTTTAGCTTCGTTATCATGTTTGACATCGCCCTTAAGTGCTTCCTCATAGAATCATTAGGACGCTTGCTTGCGTTGTCAAACTTATAGAGAAGTTTCTTCAGCTTCGTAGCCGAAGTTCCTCCAAACTTCTCTATTAGGGCAGCCCACATATCTTTGGCAACTGAATATGTCTCATATTCACACATAAGGTCATCTTGTATACTGCTCAAAAGCGTGATTCGAGCCTTGCTGTTCCGCTTCTTCCAAGATTCGAACGCAACAAGATTCCTCATATGTTCACCAGGGGTCCTTTCATCAGTCATAACAGGCTCCTCCATGGAACTTGTGAGAGTGTCAAGAACTTCTTGTTCTTCAAGGACATATTGGATCTTGCGGTGCCACATATTGTAGTTGTCACCGTCCAATTTGTCAACATGATTTAGCTCAGCAATCATGTTCTTAACAGAGGTCATGATTAGAAACTACATAGAGATAGTAACAAAGAGAACATTATTGACACATATACGTTTCATTACAGTTTCTTTATTACAACAACAAATGATCATTAAATTAATAATCTAACTAAGGATGCGAAATGAAAGATCACTAAGTTCACAATCAGCTTCACATTACCAAAGTCATTTCATTATTCAATCGATCATTTTCATTGTGTAATATCTTATTTCCTTAAGAGAATACTTCTTCATCTATTAAAGACTCATAGGTACATAATAGCAAATTGCGTAGATTTTAGCATATAGATCACTTTATGATAAATGCTAATACTATTATGTAAATACTTAACATAAGATTAATTCTCCCACTGAACAAAAGTAGATTTATGATTATCATTGTTAATATATATCACGTAATCATTAACAAAACATAATTATCAAACTTATTTTAAGGAACATTGAGAAAATCTGAAAATTAAACATCTTCAGAAAATTCCAGAAAAAAATTCAGAAAATATTAACTGAAAAACTTGGCTTCTGTATTTTTTCCAGATTTTTCTGACATCGGGAAGACCCCCCAAAACAGTCCTGTAAGTACCCCAATCTGAAACCGACCTATCTTAGAGGTAGCCTTAGCACCGTTTCAGGGATAAGCTCCTAGGCCAGGACCTCCCTAGGATAATCTATAAATTCCAGGACTACTCTGGTATAAAATTGGAAAAATCCAGAAGCTCGCTAGGTTGAGCCGTACGGATGCTTTGGGGACTAGAGGGTCCTAGCCGTATGGCTGGTTTGGGCACCCTCAGCCCCTATAAATAGAACCCCTTGCTGATCATTTGAGGAAGGGGGAGAAATACATATTAGGGAGGTCACTCTGCTGGAATTACCACAGAGTTAGAGTGAGAGTGATCACCAACCAAAAAAGGAGAGAAGAAAGGAAGATTGGCCATAACCATCATAGGTAAAGCCACCTCCCCCCTCCTTTCTCTTCATCTTACTCCTATTTTATTTCTCATATCTTGGTTATACATGTATTTACTATTCATTCATGCAAAGACTTATCCATTTCAAGCACCTTTTGTTTCTTGCAAGACCTGTCCATTATCAAGCACTATATATATATCTATTACATTACTATCTTGTCCAAGCTATGAGAAGTTCAAAGGTGCCCTCCATACTTTGTACGGAAGAGGTTCTAAACCTAGACACTCATAGACTTGTTGATTGTCATTTACATTCTTTATTTATTTAAATGTTGTGCTTGTTTGGCCATGATAATCATGAGGATGGTGGAACCTTAGTGTCCATCATTTTCCTCTTTGGTTTAGCCTCAAAATCCCACTTTTGGGTCATAAAGATTTAATCTTTATGTGTTATTTTGACTCTTGGAAGGATTTTAAGTCATAAAATGTCATCTTGGTGATAAAGTTCCAATCTTTATTCACCAAATGACCAACTTTGGTCCAAAGGGGACACTTATCAACTTTCTTGATTTTCTCCTATGATTGCTCATGATCACACCCAAATACTTGTTTTGGGGAACCAAGTGATGATCATTTAGCATAGGAATGATGCTATAAAACTTGTAAAATGATTTCTTGCAAACTGGGATCACAAACAGTTTGTCCAGCTTCAGACAGAATACCCTGTTTCTGTTCTGAACTGGACTGTTCTTGAGCGAACTGTAAAACCCCAGAATTGCCTCCTCCAGCCGTACGGTTACTTTAGGTAGGAGGCCAAAATTGTCTGTTTTGCCCTCTGACCTTTATCTTATCACTCAAGGCCCCCTTTTTAGCCGAGTTTTCTCAAATAAAATGAACGACAGAATTTTTCCGTTAAATACACACACACACGTATGCACATTTTAACTAACTTAGGGAGACTCGGCTTTGTCCGAGGCAACTTGAGAGGACGTAAAAACTCCTCCCAAGTTGTAATCTGACCTCCGAACCTTTGAACTCAAACCTTTGTCATTTTGTTGGGTTTAAAATTAACAAAATGTGGCGACTCCGTTAAATTTGACCGGTTCCCGTGTTTGGCATTTCGTCCTCGTGCGAACTTTGCTTGTTTCGCCCCGAGGACGGGATCCTTACAAGTCCGTAAGTTGACTGGTCAAACAGTTGACCAGAAAGTCAAAGTCAACGAAAAATTTCCAAAAAAATTTCAGAATACAGAAAACTTAATAACATAATTTCTGTATTATTTTCATAATTTTTCTATGTCACTAAGACCTTCAAAAATAATTAGCAAGATGTAATTATTGACTGCTGGACGGAACGAGTAAAAAAACATTCTAGTTTTAGTCTTCTTCTTCAGAGTCCACGAAAGGAGTTCCCTTTTTTTTTTTTTAACTCAGTATGTACAGTACTTCATGCACCAAGTACAACAAAAAAATATACTGTACAACATCCATCTTCCGGTGAAAGAGAGAAAACCCTAGTATTTTGAAAAATCGTAACTTCTTCATCTATAATCCAAAAATCATGAAACAAAATTCTGCGAAAAGCCCTTTCAATCCTCTTTCAAACCATATCAATTATTCATACTAATTCTTAAAGCATGAAAAACGAAAATCAAACCCATTTAACATGATATGGAAAAAAACTTCAATCATGGCTTTCACGAAAACATTCGAGATCAAATCCAACAAAGGCTCTGATGCCAATGTAAACTTTAGAGGGATATGAATCACTTACTTGATTGATTCTTGTGCGGAGCCATAGATCGTTATCGTTGATTTTGATCACCGAATTGAACTTGGTACAATGTTTCGCAACATAGGCCGGGAGTGAAATCACGAACGGAAAACACCCACTAGTTCACAACACTTGTTTGCCTCCTTGATCAACCAAGGATGGGTGGGGAGAGCGAAGAAATGGAGGAAGAGCGGTTTTTTGGTTTGCGTCGTTTGCTCACGAACAAAACTGTCGTAGCCCATCTTTTAACCCGTGATAAAACCGACTCCGTAACTGCTCGTTAATTTCTCGTATTTAACTGCCTCCCTTTTATTTATGTATGTATTTTATTTTATTAATAAATACAAGGAATTGGGCTTGTCTAGGTTGGGCCATCTTGGGCGAACCTAGTTTAATTCCAACATCTCCCACTCACACACGATGACCTTATCATCCATGATCTATCATTCAAGCAAATGTGTCGTTTGACCAACGAGCATGCATGTACGTGGCAACTTTTAGATTATGCACCCGTTAGGCATGACATAATAGCTACGTCCGCTACAAGTTTACCATTGACTCATTATACCCCAGACTAATTCGATTAAACCAAGTCCAAACATACATTGGTCCCTTTAAGGCTACGCTTGACTTCTACGATCGTAAAGTGTGTTTATAGCTATGTCCGTGACATAACTGGTCGACCTATAAACACAATCATCAGGCGTAATCAAACTTGTCTTCCTTTCTCATTTATCACTTATAGATCATTAAGGCAATCGCTTTCCTAAACATGTACCATCAAGCCGAATTAGTTCATGGCTCTAGGTAACATGCTAAAGTAGCAGACATTGACTTAATACTTTTTAAGTATAGTTGAAAGTCACATAGGGTATCATGCCCATATAAATGGCATTTTAGAGACTTCACACAATGAGCAAGAGGGACATGTTGCTCATTTCTCTTGGTCAATGCACACTTGTTACTAAATCAAGTGCTATAGTGGTATAACTCCTTTCAAGGAGCGTATGTCAGTAGTTTACCCACTGTACATATATTTAGTTCGGAGACACTTCTTAATCCCCAACTATTTATATTTAGGCAATAAGTTGAACATACAAACACAATTCACAATAAGTTTGGATATCTGAAAGATCAAACACTAAAAGACAAACAAGATTAATATGAACAATGAAAAACAATATGAACAAAAGTAAATTTGCAGAAAGTAAAGAGCAGTAAGTAAATGACACAATTATTTAGAAATGTTCGATTTGTTAAAATATCTACGTCCTTTATCAAGATGGTCAGTCTTGGATTTTGAATGAGGTTTATATTGATTCCCTTGAGTACAGATTATAGAGATGAAGTATTGAATCAACACATACTTTCTATGAAGAACAATCCTAGACTTAGACCAGTGTATCCCTAATGATTCAATCTATATGATTGATCAATCGGGGTGAGTGTGTGTGTAAGAATCAAAAGCTCTTTAAAATCTAAGTGATTGTAGAGCCTAATGAATCTTGTGTGTTACAAGGCTTGAGATGACTTGAATGTTGCTGGAGATATTTGAAGGTTTGAAGGTGAACACTTGAAGATTCAAAGGATTCTGGAAATCTTGAGTATGATCTTCAATCACCAAGAATTTCAATAGCAATTTCTCTCTTAGAATCTCAGCAATGTTCTATGAAGAACTCAAGGACTATTTATAGCCTTGAATGAGAGACTAGCCGTTTAAAATACTTGGAGTCCAAGTTGAAGGACAATGAGCTGTTGAATTCTGATTGGAGATCAGTCTGAGTTGTCCTTTTGTGGCAGAGTAGTGGTGGTCCAACTGACAGTTGTATTCAAATTTGAAATTTGAATTTTGCAATGTTCTAAACTAACAATAGTTTTGGATACTAGTGTGACCATGGTTAAGTTTGAACCAAATTTGGTTACTTGGACTATCTTCATTTGCGGTCAAGACTTGCGGTCAAGGGACCTCCGGTCAAGAGACTCACGGTCAAGCTCTTGACCTTAAATTTTCCAGACTTAGAAAAATTTAAGACCTATCAATCTAAAGCCTATGCTAATAAAATAGAATATTATAGAAATGAAGTTTAACACTTACAATATATCCTAAAGTCTACAAAAGGTAAAATTAGGTTATAGGATCAATCAAATCTAGATAATATGAGTGGTTTATAATAAGCATACCCAATAATCTCCCCCATATTTGATTGAGACCATTACCTACTATAACAAATGCTAATTCACTGTACTTGGTAATAACATATTTTTAAGAAATATTATTTTATTAATTTCATGCCCCAAGTCAGTACACACTCTAAGCCTATGTCATAGATTTCTATCATCCTATAAAAATAAAACAAAAGATTCTAATCCTAGCAAGATAGAAATATAAAGTTTGAATGAATTTATAGATAACATCAATAAGTATGTAAATACATCAAACACAAGCACCAGATATACTCCACATAATAGATTAACATCTCAAGCGGTTAAGGGAGTATCAAAACAAGGATAATAGTACCATACTACTTAAAGCTATTACAAACCAAAGATAAAACATTGTTTTAAAACATCAAATATTGTTTTTAATGACCACACACGGTCATATCAAAAGAGATTCTTCATTACGGTAAAGTTCAAGTTAAATGCAGTCGAATTCAAGGAGGTCAGATTCTGAGCTGGTGGTGAAGGGAAAGCGGTAGGATGGCATGGTCAATCCAGGAATGAGAACAGGAATAGTGACTCCATCTTCTTCATCCTCCTCATCACCTTGAGCATTCATATTGCCATGTACAGCTTGATTTGCTCCTTGATTGCCTCCACGGTTGAGCCTGTTCATCACCGTATTAACTCTGTTTGATAGCAGATCAATCTTGGTGGATTGGCTCTCAATGCGGTTGGTGTGAACAATCATTTCTTGCTTGATGGCTTCAATCTTCTTTCCCAGGTTCTCATTTAAAGTGGACATGGATGTCTTGACGGCGATGTCTACGTCCTTTTCAACCAACAGCCAAACTTTCTTGACCTCTTGAGTCAGGTCATCTTTATCGCTGGAAAGGGCTTTGGAGATCTCGACCGTTGAATCTGTCATTTCCTTTGTAATTCACCTGTTGATTACCTTGGTCTGAATAGGAAATGATTGTTTCATGAAGTCAGGGGTTACCATAAAAGAGTTGGGTGCTACAAGGTCAAATGACTGGTTTGCGGTCGGAGGCCTTGATGAACTGCTTGCTTGACCGGAAATAATATCTTTTACAGCCGTTGTTAAGTACTCTCTCTACCCCTTAATGGTCTCAATAAGTTGAGAGGGAAGAGAGGTAACCTGGTCCTTAAGCACAGCATTGGTAGATCTCAGCTCAGTAAGCTCATTTTGAAGAGCAACTTGGTTCTCGGTCAGCTTGGAAATTTGAGTTTGAGAGTCAAGAATTATTTGCGTAAGCATGTCAACTGCGGCCAACAGGTGGGAAATAGGATCTACGGTATATTGTTCTTGAGCGGTCAAATAGGTCTTTGGTGGAGAGAGATTTTAAAGAGGAGAGAGTGGTGGAGACTTGGTTGGATCAGCATTGTCATCATCTTTGATGAGTACACGATCAATATCATCACCCTGACCATGACCCTCAAGGACCAAGACATCATCACTTTCTTTCAGATGATCTTCCTCAGTGGTCGCCGTTGCAGCATCATAAACTTGTACCTCATCATCACTAAATGTTGGGCTATCTGCATTGATACCCTTAGAGGTCATGATCTCCTCAATATCATCATCAATATCATCCTATGCATCATCTGTCTCTGAGTCAGACTCCACAGCTTCAACTTCGTTATCAGTAGGTTCATCAACCAAGTGAAGTGTGGAAGTCTTAACCTTTGACTGAGTAGGTAGCCGTTGTTCAGGAGCGGCAGTTTCTTGAATGGCATGGTCAGAGCCATAGGAGGAGAAAGTAAGAGATGTGGTAGATGGAGGAGGTTAGGATATTTTAGTTTTCTTGGAGACTTTGGGAGGGCTGAGAGATAGATCCCTCTTTTTGGACTTCTCCCCCTTAGATGAAGCAGGGAGTGAGGATTTGGACTTGGAATATTTTGGGGGGGAGGGAGGCAGTGAGGTAGGTTTTGATAGGATGAGCTTGGGTACTTTTAGGGCTGCGGTAGATGGGGTATTGCTGGTAGATTTTGTGGGAGGGACAGACTTTGGCTTTGGTGAGAGAGTTGACCGTTCAACAATCGTTTCCTTGAATTTGATTCCGGTAGATGGTTTTGATTTTGGAGCTGGTGGAGGTGCGTGTGACATAACGGCTTTGCCTTTGACAGTGGCAGATGGGATAGCTTCTTCATTGCCTTCCTCTTCATCACTGTCTTCTTCATCATCATCAGCAGCAGGGATCAAACCTAATTCTTTCTTAGCTTGCTTGGTGTAAGTTGGGGGAATGTATATCTCCTTGGGGTCTTTGGCATGATACTCCTGGTATTGCTCATCACCAAAGCGGTTTCTGAAAGTAGACCGCATGGTTTTGATTGTAAAGACCTTAGAGAGAGAGAGACCTTGGCATCCTTATCTTTGGACATCTCCTTGAAAAGTTTAGGGGTGTACTTGAAGATAAGGGAAATAAATCAAGAATTCCTTCGGTACTTGGTGGGGGTTGAGTCATTAGCAGCTTTGTTGTAATCTTTGATTTGCTCCAGGAGAATATTGTACAAAATTTGTAACCAGTTCATTTTGCGACCTAAATAAATAGCCGCAGATAAGTGCCACTGAGAAGTATTGAAATTTGCATGGTTGCCACTTTTGCAGAGGAGGCCATGACCCACCAAGTGGCTGATGTATTACATGTCTTCCGGAAAAACTTTGCGTAAGGTTTGCAGACATCCGAGGAATTGATTAATCGGATGGCTAGGTCTTTGACATCTTTGTCAGGGAGAGCAGTCGGAGCTGCTAGGTCGATTTCAAGACCAAATGCGGTTGCAATATCCTTGAAGTCAACCTCGTAAGGTACTCCATATACATTAGCTTCAATCCAGTCAACTGGATTTCCCTTGTCATCTCTGTCGCGCCCCAGACCCGTGGTCCTACTTGGCCCCACGCTTGGGACACGAGTGGAAGACGTTATAAAACACTTTTAGAAAATTTTTCGAAATATACTTTCATAAAGTTTAACAAAATCCACACTTGAAGTTCAAAGACTTCCACTAACTTTCAAACAAACTTTTCAAACCACTTTCACAAACGAAAGTATTTAGCCCGAAGGCTTACAAACTTTTATATAAATGTACATACACCGACATTATCCAAAATATAGGTGTTACAAGATGATAAAGTCAAGGAAACTCTACCCAAAAGGTTATACATCTATGTAATGTAACCTTGACAAAACTCATATCCCAAACTCTTACCACCACGACGTCCTCCCGTGCCAAAGTGCCCTATCCCCTGGACTCGCCTTTATCTAAAACAGTAAACAAATAAAGGGTGAGAATGAATCTCAGTAAGCTACTAAAATACAACTACGCTTCATGCTAAAATGATAATCATAAAGAATAGTATCATAGCAATCACATAGCACATAGTATGAGAGGTAAAATCAACTCATATACCACAATTTCCACAAAGGCCACACTCAGGTGGATACCAAGCCAAGGTTTACCCAATAACATAACTGTCTGAGAATACCATCTGAGAAAACCATCTGAGAAAACCATCTGAGCAGCATAAATAGCTGAAGCCGGGATCCCAAAAACCAAATCATAACCATAAGAACCCAAGTAACAATAGGGAAATATGACACAAAGTCATAACCCAAATTCTCACCAAAGGGAGCGATTCATCCCATCCAAGGCCAATCTGGACTGGGGAAACAGAGAAGGCACAGTGGACACCTTATAGTGAACTTGGCTTGAGTGCCACTATAATTCTCCCACCGCCTGACACACAAGGTACCAATGGAAAACCTTATAGTGAACATACTTGTACCACTATAATTCTCCCATTGCCTGACTCACAAGGTACCAATGGAAAACCTTATGGTTCCTCCTAACTAACCATCTGTCTAAGGATGAAAAGTCGTTCTATATCCCAATTCTGAATTCAAAGCCTTCTGAATTGCTTGCTAAAATCAAGATGTAAATAAGGAACCCATATCCAATACCATGCTCGTAGGCATCCCATGAAATCACACTATCTTCTGAACAAATAAGTAACAACTGGAATTAACATTTATACCCTCAAAATAGATAAGGTGAGAAAACTTGGTAACCAATCCGCTATCAATCAACATCATTGGTCTCATCTATTCAGTGTAACTCCTTCAATAAAACCTTTCGCAATAGATTCATATCCACTCAGAAATCTCAAAGGCTTGTCACAAACCAACTGATCACTGATGTTTTACTTCCAGATTATTCGCAGCTCAAGGACTTAGTTGAATGCTTAGAATTTTGCATGTCAAACAAATCAAATGTAACTCTTCAAATTATCTCAATACTCTACATTTACTTGGATTCATAATTAAATTGGTCTTGTGTATCTCTTCAAGTACCTGTAGTTGAATTCCGTTATGCATGTTGGTTTCACTAAGTATCGACTACATACTCTGCTACAAAAGTTAAAGTTCCATCACTAATAACGAACAAAATCATGTTGTCTATCATCATTCATTCCACTAGTAATTTTCTATTGTTGAAATCATTCAATAGAGTAGAAAATTAAAGCTTCCACAATCACAAAATCACACCATGTCTCAACTCACAAAAACTCCAAAATGTTAATTCCTCTAACATTACCCATTTAGTTTTATCAAACATGAACTATAAGTCAATGTATCCTCTAACATATTACCTTTCTCGGATGATATAACATGGTACTCTACCTGCATTATCTCATGTGTAACTCTCTTTGAAAAGAACCAATACTTCAACTCTCATGGTTGGTAAACACTTCAATATGGATTTATAAAGGCCATTCACTAATGCCATGGATATATAATCGCAATAAATCTCAAGTTATAGGTAGGATAATTTTGTTCATAAGGAAAAGGAATCAATCTTCTCAAAGCACACATTGTTACCATACAATTCTGAAGCGATGAACATCTCAATCACTCTTTAAGGAATCACCATGAATAATAAATTTATCAGATCCACTATAATGGTAAAACTCGACATATCCACTAGAAAATAGTAACACTGATCATATCCTCTAGATAACTGTAATACTAGCCAAATCCATTAAGCAATATCAATACTGAAGTTGTCATCAACTCTCGTTTCAACAATTAAAAACTCATTTCACTCTTACCAATCCATCGAGAAAGTGTATCTTCCTGTGTCATATAGTTAACGGTGTAGCTACCTTAGAAATCCATCAATGAATCTCTAACCATATGCCAATCTCAACAAGTTACATACCTCTGCTACTGAAGTAGGATTTTTCCAATTACTGTTGCTTCCCTATTTAAAGAATCAATAACCATGCCTGAATTGAAACTTCCTCAAAATAATATATCCTCTAACAAGACGACATAATGCCTTGCTTTCACAACTGTTGCCTCTCACAAAGCAATCCAATTACGGCTACAAATACAACTCAGCATATCCAACAATACCACTGAATAAACCACTGATCTCTGAAGTTGATCAACTATATCCCCCATATAAAATAACAAGTGATGATTCGTTATAGTCATCTGGTTGAGCTCTTAGTATTCAATATACAATCGTAAAGTACCATACCTTTTCATAATAAACAATACTGATACATCCCACGTAGATATACTAAACGTAATGAATCCCTTGTCAAGAAATATCTCAAGTTAAATCTTCTACTCTTTTAACTCAACCAATGTTATGGATATATTGCACTAGATATCAACACTATAGCATTATACCGAACAACTCAAGATAATCCAAGGTTTTCATCAGTCATGTACTACTCAATAGAAAACATATCTAAGATCCCACAAAGGAAGAGTACATTCTCTAGTTTAGCTATAGACACTCTGCTGCCAACCCCATAAACCAAATACCAGGCATAACTTTGTGATAAAAAAAATATTCAGACTTTAATGCATAAATAGCATGAATGCTAAACACATATATCTACCATGCTTAATTAAAGCACACTAGCATATAAAACTCCACCACAATAATATAAAAATCTTGCTATGGCAAAATAACTAAACCAGCAAGTAAAACATGCTCACAAATTTGCACATCACAAGTGCGCAACACTCTATCAATCACCAACCACTCCTTCTTAGGATAGACACCTCTAACACCTAAGGTAGAGACTCAGGAGACTCATGTAATCGAGAAGCAAAATGCACAGACACATAAGAATGCGAAGAGCCAGGGTCTATAAGTGTATGTGCTCTCAAACTAGACATAGAAATTATACCTCCAATCACATAAGAAGGATCTGAAATCTGTTGTTGATTGATGGCAGAAACACTACCTTGTACCTTAAGCTTCCCTGAAGAATCCCTCTTCTGGCCCTGAGAAGACCCAATTACACTTCCCGATAACTGATTCTTAAATCTAGAGCAATTCCTCTAAAAGTGACCCAACTGACCACATCTCATACATTTGCCTTGCTTCTTCCAACATCTTTCTTCTAAATGCCCTTCCTTCCGATAATAGCTACATACTCGTTTGCTTTGAGTTCTTCTATTCTGTGGCCCTTGAAAAGATTCCTTAGCTTGCGAAGATGTCCCTTGGTATTCTTTACTATCACCACGCTGGGGTGGTGGTTTTAACTGTCCTCCTCGTTTTGTCACATCTGAGGCTTCAACCTTGCTTTTATGCTCAACTATATCGTCAATTGTTTTCATTATAGTTTCAAACATACCTTGGAACATTGTTCGAACCTCTTCTCTAGCATTACCCAGCCCTGAAGGCCCTGACTGATCACCCTCTGTTCCAACCATCTTCAGTGATTACCTGCATAAAACACTCAACGTTACTCACTCTCTACCCAACTACCCTCCTAGGTCACTTAGTCATTATAGACCATCTACAACCTAGCTCTGATACCAACTGTCGCGCCCCAGACCCGTGGTCCTACTTGGCCCCACGCTTGGGACACGAGTGGAAGACGTTATAAAACACTTTTAGAAAATTTTTCGAAATATACTTTCATAAAGTTTAACAAAATCCACACTTGAAGTTCAAAGACTTCCACTAACTTTCAAACAAACTTTTCAAACCACTTTCACAAACGAAAGTATTTAGCCCGAAGGCTTACAAACTTTTATATAAATGTACATACACCGACATTATCTAAAATATAGGTGCTACAAGATGATAAAGTCAAGGAAACTCTACCCAAAAGGTTATACATCTATGTAATGTAACCTTGACAAAACTCATATCCCAAACTCTTACCACCACGACGTCCTCCCGTGCCAAAGTGTCCTATCCCCTGGACTCGCCTTTATCTAAAACAGTAAACAAATAAAGGGTGTGAATGAATCTCAGTAAGCTACTAAAATGCAACTACGCTTCATGCTAAAATGATAATCATAAAGAATAGTATCATAGCAATCACATAGCACATAGTATGAGAGGTAAAATCAACTCATATACCACAATTTCCACAAAGGCCACACTCAGGTGGATACCAAGCCAAGGTTTACCCAATAACATAACTGTCTGAGAATACCATCTGAGAAAACCATCTGAGCAGCATAAATAGCTGAAGCCGGGATCCCGAAAACCAAATCATAACCATAAGAACCCAAGTAACAATAGGGAAATATGACACAAAGTCATAACCCAAATGCTCACCAAAGGGAGCGATTCATCCCATCCAAGGCCAATCTGGACTGGGGAAACAGAGAAGGCACAGTGGACACCTTATAGTGAACTTGGCGTGTGTGCCACTATAATTCTCCCACCGCCTGACACACAAGGTACCAATGGAAAACCTTATAGTGAACATACTTGTACCACTATAATTCTCCCATTGCCTGACTCACAAGGTACCAATGGAAAACCTTACAGTGAACATAACTTGTACCACTATAATTCTCCCACCGCCTGACACACAAGGTACCAATGGAAAACCTTATAGTGAACATACTTGTACCACTATAATTCTCCCATTGCCTGACTCACAACAAGACCAGCTGGACTTTCCACAAGGAGCACAATAATGAATACTTGCTAAACAACAACAACCGGGGCAATGATTCTAAAATAAGGAATCAAGCCAAACACATCACAAAGATGAACCAATCCAAACCACATCAAAATATGTTCAACAATACCCCATGTAATACTTATTCATATTCCATAACACATTTGTTCACAAACGAACCAATTTCAAACACTAGAGTGTTCCACAATAACCCTCTAGGTACTCTAGGATAACACCTAAGACCTAGACCAAGATTAAACTTTAAATCACTTGGATTGGAACCACTCAACTTTTCCAGCAACCCTGGGCGGTCGCCCACATCAGACTGTGCGGTCGCCCAAAACACTCTGTCCCAAGACAAAAATCTTCCAGATAAGTGTGCGGCCGCACGCCCTATTTGGGCGGCCGCCCAACACACCCGCCAGACCAAAACTTGAACAAACTATACTCCTTTCGTTCCACCGTTCCACAAGTATAAATATAATTTTTCTAATATACTAATATACTCATTTAGGGATACTTTCATTCATTTCCCCGTCCCAAGAATAATAGTATAATTTTATAATATACTTATTTAACATTTAACTCAAGTTAATATTTTACCGTCCCACAAGTAGGAGTATACTTTCAAACACTTATACTAACATTCTCAGGATATAAACATACTCCATATACATACTTGCATACAAACCAAGTCACTTACCTAGTATAATTATACTCCCTTTGTCCCAAATAAACAAGTATCACAAATAAATTATTTTCACAATAATTTCACCACATATCACACATATAGCAAATATATGACCATTTTACTATTTAAGGGGAATTAGTAACTTACCTATTTCCTGAAAAAGTATCGCAGAAATATATTTTGTTCTGGTAGAAATGACCTACTCAACGCCCTGATCATTTTTATATAATTAGTTTTTAAAACGGATAAGTAAATAAAAAGAATTAAATCGAAATGGGTTGAACTTACCTTTTTCTTCGTGAACCAGAGAGAGAATTGGAAATGGAAAAGTTGAAATGTTGCATACGCAGAGAGTGATGGAAGGATAAGTATATAAGGATTTTTATAAAATTTTCACTTTGGTCCCTCTACTTTCATTTTCAACAATTAAGCCCCTGAACTTTAAAGTTACACTTTGGACCGTAAAGTTCCAACTAACTCATTTATTCCTTTTAACAAAATTACTACTAACACATTAACTAACACATATACTCAAATAATATATGCAAGTCATAAAAATATTTTCTAACACATAAAATGCACATAAAAGTTCCATTTTAAGTTAAGAAAATTAGGGTGATTTTGGGGTCGTTACAATCTCTGCCGCGAATTTCTTTAGCGTTTGAGTAGAACTCATTGACTGCTCCCGGCAAATGGTAAGTTTGATTCATCGTGAAATACTTGAGAATACCAGACTTGTCCATTCTTTTAATAATATTCCTTCCAATTGCATCATTTTTTAGGTCACTGTAGTCTATGATCCACCAAGGTAGAAAAGATTGTTCATCCTGAAAGTAACATGGTTAAGAGCAAGAAAAATAACAGTGCAACATTTGACAGAAAATAACAAGTCATGCGGTAAAGTGAAGAACCAGGGTTACGGTCGACGAGTGTTATGGTTGATGGAAATATGCGGTCAAATAGATGGGCATTTATTACTTAGGAACATTTCATATTATGCCAACAACAACTTGTGCATCAACTTTCAATTGATTAAAACATGCACAAGCACCTAACTAGTGTGTGCGCACCAAAACAAAGATAAAAAAGGTGGTTTAGAAAGAACACGAAGAACACCTCAAGAACACCAAGAACTCAGTCAAGAACACCAACCCAGATCTATCAATAGATCACCAAAATTCATAAAAATCATATATTTGCGATCCCAGAACCCGATTAAGCATGAAAAAGTCAAAATTTTCAACAATAAACTAACAATAAACCCATAAATTGAAAATGAAAGTAGAGAGAAACTTCGAAACACATTCATATTTCAAACCAAGATGCACCCAAAAATCGGAGCAAGATTTCATGATATTAAACACATATATGATTTTATAGCATGATATATCACAGAGAATCATAAACATTTATCATAACTGTCAGAAAAATTGTGAAACCCAAGTGGAATATCAAAGGGTTTAAGGACCCGCCATTGAAGAACATTCAAGTTCAAATAGAAGAGATTGAGTCAAAAAAATTGATATCATTTTTGTTGATGATGATTCTTCCTGTTTACTCTTTGAGGATTTTGCAGATTATGAAGGCTTGGGGGCCATTAAATAGATGAAATTTGAGAGGGAAAGAGTGAGGCGTATAGAGAGGAAGTTCTTAGATAGAGAGAGAGAGAGAGAGAGAGAGAGAGAGAGAGAGAGGTTAGAGAGAGTCTGAAAAAGGAGGTTCTGAAAAGTGGAGTGGCGGAGGTTAAGAGGAAGTGGAACGGTTTGTGTAAGGAGGCAGAGTAGAAGTGGGAGGTTAACTCTGCAAATTCAGAGATTTGACCTATGATGTCCTTTCTCATTAAATGCATGGCCAATGACGGTGGACATGAAAAATAAATGCAAATGATTTGAATTAAATGAAAAGCAAGGGAAAAGAGGAAAGTACTGAATTACCCCTTTGGATGACTAGGATTATCATAAGATTTTCTAAGTTAGAAACACTTACCTGGTCATCTTAGTGAAGTGCGGTCGATGGGTTGACCGTGGATGTTGCGGTCAGGTAGTTACCTTAGTCAAAGAGTGCTTCTTTAAAGCAGTGAACCAATGTCATCGTTTTCCCTTTATGGTAGGATTCTCTAAAGTCTTGAACAGATTCCTTACTAAAGTGCGGTCAATCATGATGTGCGGTCGATGAGCTAGTTGTTAGTTCCTTGAACTTCTCCGACCGTGATTGGTTGACCGAGAGAGAGCCTTGGCTGTTGTGTCCTACTTGATTTTGAACTTAGATAAAACACCAAAACATTATCAAAACAAAATATATAGACATATAATTAGAGTTCTAGCATACCCATTTCTCATCTTAAATACCTAAATCTCTTTGAATCAAGAGACTTGGTAAGAATTTCTGTAATTTGATTGTTAGTACTCACATACTCTAGATGGATATTACCTTTTTCCACATGATCCTTGAGAAAATGGTATTTGATATCAATGTATTTGGTCTTGGAATGCATGGCAGGGTTGTTGGAGACAGCAATGGTAGATGTATTGTCAGAATAGATTGGACAATTTTCTTCTTTGATTCCATAGTCAACTAATAGGTTCTTCATCCATAGCACTTGACAGCAGCAGCTTCCAGCAGCTATATATTCAGCTTCTGTGGTAGATACAGAGATTGAGGCTTGTTTCTTGCTTGCCCATGAAACTAGTCGATTTCCAAGGAAATGACAAGTTCCACTTGTGCTTTTCCTGTCAATGGTACATGCTGCATAATCTGCATCTAAGTAACCTATAAGATCAAAGTTAGAATCTTTGGAGTGCCAAAATCCAAGGTTAATAGTCCCAGATAGATATCGAATAATACGTTTTACAGTAATAAGGTGTGCTTCTCTAGGACCAGCTTGATAACAAGCACAAACACAAACACTAAACATAATATCTGGCCTACTAGCAGTTAAGTATAGAAGAGAGCCAATCATACCTCTGTACAAAGTTTGATCAACCTTCTTTCCTTTCAAGTCTTTATCTAGCTTGTTACCAGTAGCCATAGGATTGTCGTATGCCTTTGCATTTTCAATTTCAAATTTCTTGATGAGATCTTTTATGTACTTTGCGTGATTGAGGAAGATGCCTTCAGCACATTATTTGATTTGAAGTCCAAGGAAGAATATTAATTCTCCCATCATGCTCATCTCAAATTTGCTTTTCATGAGTTTCTCAAAACGCTTGCACAACAATTCATTAGTAGAACCAAAAATAATATCATCTACATATATTTAAACAAGTAAAGAATGATCATGATATTTAGCAATGAATAAAGCTGTGTCAATCGTACCACGCTTGAAACACCTTTTTCTAGGAGAAATTTAGATAGATTTTCATACCATGCTCGTGGAGCTTGTTTGAGTTCATACAAAGCTTTACGGAGTTTGTAGACATGATTCGGAAATTTGTGGTCTTCAAATCCAAGAGGTTGAGCAACATATACTGTTTCTTGAAGTTCACCGTTAAGGAATGCACTCTTCACATCCATTTGATATAGATTGAATCTTTTGTAAGAGGCATAAGCTAAGAATATCCTTATAGCTTCAAGTCTTATAACGGGGGCTAATGTTTCATCATAATCAATGTATTCTTCTTGTCTATATCCTTGTGCAACTAATCTAGCTTTGTTTCTTGTGATTCTTCCATTCTCATCCATTTTATTTCTGAACACCCACATTGTACCAATCACTCCTTGATTATTTGGCCTTGGAACTAAGGTCCAGACATTACATCTTTTAAATTGGTTGAGTTCTTCTTGCATAGCAACGACCCAACTTGAATCTTGGAGTGCTTCATCAACTTTCTTAGGTTCAATTTAAGATATGAATGCGGTAAGTGCATCATAGTTTGATCTTCTTGTTCGAACACCAGAATGTAAGTCACCAATGATATTATGAAGGCTGAAGTTCGACGTGAAGCTTTTTGGTGTATATATGGTTGAGTTGATGGTTGTTGTAAGTCTTCTAGTGGTACATCATTTGTACCATCCCAATCATAAGTAATATGAGGGATTGGTTCTTCAACATTGATGGGTGCTTCAACTTCATCTCCATTTGTGTTAGCAACAGATGTGGTAGCTTCTGGTGCTTTATATGAGGTAGATGGAGGTGTTGTTGAGGTAGATATATTTCCTTGAGTTGATTGATTTTGTGGTCGAGTTGTACCTGTCTCATTAATCTCAACAAAATCATCATCAACATTTAGAGCCAAATGTGGCTCGAGTAGAGAATGTTCATCAAAAGTAACATGCACAGATTCTACTATCTTAAGAGTGGTTTTATTAAATGCACGAAAAGCTTTTGAGTGTTTAGCATACCCAATAAATATACCTTCATCGGCCTTAGGAGCAAATTTACCTCGATGTTCTTTACCATTGTATAGTATGAAGCATTTACATCCAAATATATTGAAGTATGCTATATTGGGGGTTCTTCCTCTCCAAAGTTCATAGGGAGTTTTGTTGTAGGTCTTGTTGATGATGGATCTATTTTTAGTGAAGCATGTTGTGTTGATAGCTTCAGCCCAAAAATATTGTGGTACCTTTGCTTCAGCAACCATTGTCTTTCCAGCCTCTATCAACGTTCTGTTCTTCCTTTCCACTACACCATTTTGTTGTGGAACTCCAGTAACTGAAAAGTTGTGTTCAATACCATAGCATCACAGTACTGAGAAACACCGTTGTTCTTGAATTATGTTCCATTGTCGGATCGAACACTAACAATGTCATATTCTTTATGAGTTTGGAGCTGTCTAAAGAGTGTGGTCAAAATGTCATAACAATCATCTTTAGAGATCTTCATTTCGACCCACATATATCTTGAATAATCGTCTACCACAACTAAGGTATATCTATTTCCTCCAATACTTGCGATAGTGACATGCCCAAACAAATCCATGTGAAGTAGTTGCAAACATCTTGAAGTTGAAGGTGTTGTCTTACTGAAGAAAGACGCATTTGGTTGTTTGTGTTGGGTATGCTTATTATTAACCACTCCTATTACCTAGATTTGATTGATCCCATAACCTAATTTTATCTTTTGTGGACTTAGGATATATTGTAAGAAGTGTTAAACTTCATTTTTAGAATAGTCCACTTTGATAGTATAGGCTTTAGATTGATAGGCTGAAAATTTTCTAAGTCTGGAATTTTAGTGGTCAAGACCTTGACCGTGAATTCACTTGACCGTGGTAGACCACCTGACCGTGGAAGACCACTTGACCGTGAATCACTTGACCGGAAGTCAGTGACCGTGAAGCTTTGTGGCATATCTTGACAGGTCACATTTGACCCCTCGACCGCAGATACCCTTAGGCATATTGACCGCAAGAGTCTCGACCGCAAGTCTCGACCACAGATGAGCAGAAGTTCAAGAACCCAAGTATGTTCAAACTTAACCATGGTCACTTGTATCAAACTATGGTTAGTTTAGAACGTTGCAGAACTTGGATCCCAAGTAATTCAAGTTTGAATCTATCTAAGTGGGACCACCTCTTATCTGCAAAAAGGACAAACTCAGATTGAGCTCCAATCAGAATTCAACAGCTCATTGTCCTTCAACTTGGAGCCCAAGTAAATTCAACAGCTATTTTCTCATTCAAGGGTATAAATAGCCCTTAAGTTATTCATTGAAAAAAGCTGAGATTCTAAGAGAGAAATTGCTGTTGAAATACTTGGTGATTGAAGATCATACTCAAGATTTCTAGAATCCTTTGAATCTTCAAAGAACTCACCTTCAAACCTTCAAAGATCTCCAGCAACATTCAAGTCATCTCAATCCTTGTAACACATAAGATTCTTTAGGCTCTAAATCATATAGATTTCAAAGAGCTTCAGATTCTTACACACACACTCACCCCAATTGATCAATCACTTAGATTGAATCAAAAGGGATACACTGGTCTAAGTCTAGGAGTTGTTCTTCATAGAAAGTAGGTGTTGATTCAATACTTCATCTCTGTAATCTGTACACTCAAGAATCAATATATACCTCCATTCAAAATCCAAGACTGACCATATTGGTAAAGGACGTAGATCTTTTTAACAGATCGAACCTTTCCAAATACTTGTGTCATTTTACCTTTCTGCAAATTTACTTTCAAGTATTGTTCATCTTGTTCTTCATTGTTCATATTAACTTTGTTTGTCGTTTAGTGTTTTGATCTTTCAGATTTAATAACTTGCTGTGAATTGTGTTTGTTTGTTCTTCACATTGCCTAAGTTAAAATCTGACTAACTTATCTTTTGCAAAAACTTCTAAGACAACTTTCAAATCTCAACCTCTTGACCGCAATCTCTTGACCGCACTTCACCCTCGACCGGACTCACTCGACCGCTACCTGGTTGACCGTGAGTGCTGGTATTCCTACTTAGAGATTTTAGTCAAAACCAACCTTTTCCATTTCTAACGAAAACTTCCGCTGTGCATATTACCCCTTGACCGTGTGGTTTTAACTTGACCGCATATTCAAGAGTAAGCACTTGGTTGAATTTGAAAAAGGGTTGAAATTTTAATAGGCTATTCACCCCCCTCTAGCCTCTTTTCATACCCTTGTTGTGTCTTTGGGACCAACAAGTGGTATCAGAGCAAACACCTTTATAAAACTTCTGTTTTTCAAGCTTAACAGCTTGGGTGCCGATTCGAAATGGCAAGTCAGAAAACTATGGCAACGGTTAACTTCACTCACGTTCCAGCGTTCGACGAAGATAATTTTGACGTATGGAAGCACAGCATTCTAACTCAGTTCTACTCCATGGACGAGCAACTTGGTGATTGTCTTACCATTGGACCATACTTCCCAATGAAAGCTAATCCGGATCCAGAAACCAATGGTGCAAATCCGACTATCAAGAAACCAAAAGCTGAATGGACTGATGAAGAGAAAAGACTGGTTGGAATGGATGTGAAAGCAAAAAGCATACTTCTAAGTACCTTGAGTACGTCACAGCGTCGACAGATCATGGAATGCTCTACTGCAAAAGAACTTTAGGATGCAATTGAAGATTACATCGAAGGAGATCAAGCTTGCAAGGAAAGCAAAAAGTTTGCAATTCAAAGAAGATTCAACAACTTTGCTAAGATCCCCGGTGAATCACTAAGAGCCACTTACGATCGTTATTGTGAGATCGTGAGTACGTATACAGCACTCGGAAAGAAGCTTACCAAGAAAGAAATCAATGTTAATTTTCTTGCCGCTCTTGGTTCGCAATATCTACACAAAGGAAACACTCTTGAAGATACCAAGCTACTAGATGACATGTCTCTCAGAAGCCTCTATGCCAACCTCAAGGTCTTTGATATCAAGCTTAACAACATTGCTGAAATGGAAGGAAAAACAAAGAGCTTGTCGTTGGTTGCTCAAAAGGAAGAAGTGATCGAGGAAGAAGATCCAAAAATCTCCACATCAGATTTACTAGATATGGATGATGATGATTTTGCTATGTTCGTGAAAAGATTCCAAAAGTTCAGAAAGACAGCAAGACCCGGATCAACAAGCAAAGCTCCAACAAGGTTTTCAAGGATCAGCCCTTCAAAGAAGAAAGAGAACTTCAACTTCTCCAAGAAGAAAGAGGATCTCGTTTGTTTTAATTGCAGGAAACCCGGTCATTTCGCTTCAGAATGCCCAATTCCCAAGTATGAGTATATGAAGAAGAAAAGCAACTTCAATCCAAGATACTCAAAGCAAAAGGGGATGGTTGCTGAAGAGGACTCTACCACAAAAGAGTTAGCTACCTGGATAGAGTCAGATTCTGATGAAAGCGACAAGGATTCTGAAGAAGGTCACATCTGTTTGGTCATTCAGTCCGATGATGAGGATGATAATAAAAGTCGTCGCTCACCAAATGCAAAACCTAAACGGATAAGTTATACGGCCTATGAACTTGCAGAAAAGGGATTCCTAACTCCGGTTCAAAAGAATGGTGATCTTCTATTTTCAAGATGTGATGTAAGTGCAGCAAAGAAGGCTCTACTAAACCCCAAAGTGAAGGAAGTTCTGTCTACCACACCTCAAGTCAAATTTGACATTTCCCCCGATGAACAAGAAAAGATGTTTGCAAAAGCTGAACAGGTAATTAGTAAATTCTCTGGCATGAAGGAAGCTTTAGCACTTTCAACTGAAGAAATTTCCCAGCTTAAGATGGAGAAATCTCTATTAAGATCTGAACTCACCCTCCTTAAGGAGCAGATCAAGAGTATGACTCCTCTTACTGATCAAAACCGTTTCTTAGAAGAACAAAATGCTATATTTAAGGTTAAAAACGAAGAATTGGTTGCTGAAATAAATGACCTGAAAAGGATCACAAATGAGTGGACCAATTCTCGTGTCACTATGGAACAAATCTTAGAATCCCAAAAGTCTAGTGGTGATAAGGAAGGCTTGGGATTCCAAACTAGTGACAACCTTAAATGTGCATCTTGTTGTGAAAGAGATGAGAAATTTACCCAGCAAACTTTGGAAGAGTCGAAGGCTAAACATCATGTTTCAAAGGGTGTAGGACAAGAACCAAAGAAGAAACTAGTGTTTAATTATGTCTACCCTAAGAAACAAACTGGCAAGGCAAAGTTGAAAGGAATTGCCATGGATGAACCTACCGCAGAGGCTTCCTCTAGCAAGGTAGATGGTGCTCCCTACCGCATGTACTTACCGCGAGGTCAGTCGACCGCACCTAGGAAGCTGGCGACCGCATCCTGGAAGCTGGCGACCGCAAGTGGTGGCAAGGCAGCAAAGTTCAAGAGGATAAACTTTGTTAAGGAGACCTCATCCATACCAGTAAACAATGTTGTGCTCAAGACTTCAACAAAGTTTGTTAACCCTCAGTTGGGTGGCTTCCACCATTGTTCTGTGTGTGATGGTTATGATCACAAGGCTACTGAATGTCTTTTGAGATTCACACCCAATCCCAGAAAGAGTAACCCTCCTTCTGTGAGGCAAGTGTGGGTTGTCAAAAGTTGCTAACCCTTTGGACCCAAAAGAATAAAAAGGGGACCTTGTTCTTAAATGTTTATTTTATAGGTCCTCTGCTTAATGGCTGGACACTTCAAGGATAAATCAAGATTATGGTATCTCAATAGTGGCTGCTCAAGGCACATGACCGGAGATATCAATTTATTGGAAGATGTCCGTGAAGAAAAAGGGCCATCAGTAACCTTCGGAGATAATAACAAAGGAAAAATTGTAGGATATGGAGTCATTCGTAAAGGAAAAATCACCATCCAAGAAGTCTCTCTAGTTATTGGACTACAACACAATTTACTCTCAATATCTCAGTTCTGCGACAAAGGATTGCAATGCCACTTCACTTCAAATTTCTGTCTCATCAAAGATGGCATATCCGGCGTCACTTTGCTCAAAGGGATTCGTAAGAAAAATGTTTATGTTGTTGATTTTAATTCATCTTGCATTTCTTCTAATCTCTGTTTTGTAGCAAAGAATGTTAGTGAGAATAGTTGGCTGTGGCATAAAAGACTAAGTCACTTAAACTTCAAGTATCTCTCCAAGATTGGTAGAGAAAATCTAGTTCGTGGTCTACCCAAAGTAGCTGATCACCACGATGAGAAGTGCACAGCATGTCAACTAGGCAAACAACCAAAAGCGTCTTTCTCCAGCAAGACGATACCTTCAACTTCTAGATGTTTGCAACTACTATATATGGACCTGTTTGGACCTGTTTCTACCGCAAGTATTGGAGGAAATAGATATTCCTTAGTTGTGGTAGATGACTACTCAAGATATACGTGGGTCGAGATGATGAGCTCCAAAGATGATTGTTATGACATTTTGACCGCACTCTTTAGACAGCTCCAAACACAAAAAGAAGATGACATCGTTGGTGTTCGATCCGACAACGGTACAGAATTCAAGAACAACGGTGTTGCTCAATACTGTGATGATCATGGTATTGACCACAACTTCTCTGCTGCTGGAGTTCCACAACAAAATGGTGTTGTGGAAAGGAAGAACAGAACGTTGATAGAGGCTGGAAAGACAATGATTGCTGAAGCAAAGCTACCTCAATACTTTTGGGCTGAAGCCGTCAACACAGCTTGCTTTACTCAGAATAGATCCCTCATCAACAAGACCTACAACAAAACCCCTTATGAACTTTGGAGAGGAAGAACCCCCAACATAGCATACTTCAAGATATTTAGATGCAAATGCTTCATACTCTACAACGGTAAAGAACATCGAGGTAAATTTGCTCCTAAGGCCGATGAAGGTATATTTATTAGGTATGCTAAACACTCAAAAGCTTTTCGCGTATTTAATAAAACCACTCTTAAGATAGTTGAATCTGTCCATGTTACTTTTGATGAACATTCTCTCCTTGAGCCACATATGGCTCCAAATGTTGCTGATGATTTTGTTGAGCTTAATGAGACAGGTACAAATCAACCACAAAATCAATCAACTCAAGGAAACCCATCTACCTCAACTGCACCTCCATCTACCTCATATGAAGCACCAGAAACTACCACATCTGCTGCTACCTCAAATGGAGTTGAAGTTGAAACACCCATCAATGTGGAAGAACCTATCCCTCAAATTACTTATGATTGGGATGGCACAAATGATGTACCACTAGAAGATTTACAACCACCATCAACTCAACCAGATATACCTCAAGAAGTTCGTGAGGTTAGAGATCACCCAATTCAGAATATCATTGGTGACTTGCATTCTGGTGTTCGAACAAGAAGATCAAACTATGATGCACTTACCGCATTTATATCTCAAGTTGAACCCAAGAAAGTTGATGAAGCACTCCAAGACTCAAGTTGGGTTGTTGCTATGCAAGAAGAGCTCAACCAATTTGAAAGATGCAAAGTTTGGACCTTAGTTCCAAGGCCACAAGATCAAGGAGTAATTGGTACAAAGTGGGTGTTCCGAAACAAGATGGATGAGAATGGAAGAATCACAAGGAACAAAGCTAGGTTGGTTGCACAAGGATATAGACAAGAAGAAGGCATTGACTATGATGAAACATTTGCCCCCGTTGCAAGACTCGAAGCTATAAGGATATTTTTAGCTTATGCCTCTTTCAAAAGATTCAAGTTATATCAAATGGATGTGAAGAGTGCATTCCTCAACGGTGAACTTCAAGAAACAGTCTTTGTTGCTCAACCGCCCAGATTTGAAGACCCCAAATTTCCAAATCATGTCTACAAACTCCGTAAAGCTTTATATGGACTCAAACAAGCTCCACGTGCATGGTATGATACTCTATCTAAATTTCTCCAAGAGAAAGGCTTCAAGCGTGGTAAGATCGACACAACTTTATTCATTGCTAAATATCATGATCATACTTTATTAGTTCAAATATATGTAGATGATATTATTTTTGGTTCTACTAATCAATTGTTGTGTAAGCGATTTGAGAAGCTAATGAAAAGCAAATTTGAGATGAGCATGATGGGAGAATTGACATTCTTCCTTGGACTTCAAATTAAACAATGTGCTGAAGGCATCTTCCTCAATCAAGCAAAGTACACAAGAGATCTTATCAAGAAATTTGGACTTGAAAATGCAAAGGCATACGACACTCCTATGGCTACTGGTAACAAGCTAGACAAAGACTTGAAAGGTAAGAAGGTTGATCAAACCTTGTATCGAGGTATGATTGGCTCTCTCCTATACTTAACTGCTAGTAGGCCAGATATCATGTTTAGTGTTTGCGTTTGTGCACGTTATCAAGCTGATCCTAGAGAAGCACATCTTATTGCTGTTAAACGTATTATTCGATATCTATCTGGGACTATTAACCTTGGACTTTGGTACTCCAAAGATTCAAATTTTGATCTTATATTATGCAGCATGTACCATCGACAGGAAAAGCACAAGTGGAACTTGTCATTTCCTTGGAAATCGACTCGTTTCATGGGCAAGCAAGAAACAAGCCTCAGTCTCTGTATCTACCACAGAAGCTGAATATATAGCTGCTGGAAGCTGCTGCTGCCAAGTGCTGTGGATGAAGCAACAATTGGTTGACTACGGAATCAATGAAGAAAATTGTCCAATCTTTTGCGACAATACATCTACCATTGCTGTCTCCAAAACCCTGTCATGCATTCAAAAACCAAACACATTGATATCAAATACCACTTTCTCAAGGATCATGTGGAAAAAGGTAATATCCATCTAGAGTATGTGAGTACTGACAATCAAATTGCAGATATTCTCACCAAGGCTCTGGATTCCAAGAGATTTAGGTATCTTAGAGGAGATATGGGTATGCTAGAACTTTAATTACTTGTCCATATACTTTGATTGTGCTAATGTCTTATGTTTTATCCAAGTTCAAAAACCAGTAGGTCACGGTCAACACCCTTACCGGTAAATCAATCACGGTCGATTACCATCTCACCGGTCAAGTAATTCCGGTCGAAGCATCAAAATCTATCAAAGCTTACTGACCTCATCAATGCTGACCGCATAAACATCGACTGCTCATATGCCAACCGCCCCATTAACCGCATACAAAGATGAAATTTGTTCAGGCTTTAAAGAAGCCGACCGCATGGGAAAATGATGATATTCGTTCACTGCTTTAAAGAAGCATTCATAGGCCAAGGTAACATTCTTGACCGCAAATACTCACGGTCAAGAACCTGACCGCAAAAGTTTGGTGACCAGGTAAGTATTTCTAACTTAGCAAATTTTAGGATCCTCCTAGTCATCCAAAGGGGTAATTTTGTAATTTCTTTTCCCTCGTTTTCATTTAATTCAAATCATTTGCAATTAATTTTATTCCCTTATTTATGTCCGCCGTCACTATCCATGCATTTATGGCGAAAGGACATCATTGGTCAAATCCCTGAATTTGCAGAGTTAACCTCCCACTTCTCTGCACAAACGGCTCCACTACTTCCTTAACCTCCACCTCTCTGCAAAACACTTTTTCAGAAACACCTTCTCTCTACATCTGTCTACTTTCTCTCTATTCACCCAGTTCGCTCTCTTTCTCTCTCTCGACTCTCTCTCAAAAATTCTCACTATATACATATGGCTCCCAAATCTTCTCAACCTACAAAATCATCAAAGAAATCGCTAGAACTACATTCTGAAGACTCAATGGTATAATTTCTTGACCCAAAACTTTACATTTGTGAGTTTTATATTTTAGTTTTGGCGGGTTAAACCCATTTGATATGTTTGTCTAAATTCTTTATATTCCTGGGTTATTTTGGTTCTGATTATGCTTATAACTTGTTACTTTGATGATTTCGAGTTCTCTAACATGTTTAGATTCATATTTGGCTTGTTATATCTAGTTATGCCATAAATGTTTTTGAAGTTTTTTTATGGTTAAATGCCCTTTCATATTCTGAGTTTATCGGGCTTTTGATGTTAAAATTGATGATATTTTCATGTTTAATCGGTTTCTGTGTTCATTTTGGTATAATTTTTATGGATTTTCGTGCCCTAAATCGTTTTCTGGGTTTCTGATATGAACAGTGTTCTTCGTGTTCTTATGGTGTTCTTCATGTTCTTGAGTGCATCACTGTTTGATCCTTAAATTCATTTACACATAGTAATATGGTGTTTATGTGTGTTTTTAGAATTGTCATTGAAATATTTCCAAGTGTTTTCGCCTACCGCCATTTCTGTCTACCGTATGCATGTCGACCGCATCCTCTCGGTCATTCGACCGCATACTGGTTGACCGCACCAGTGTTACTAACTACTAATTGTTTTAGGAGGAGCAATCTTTTATTCCTGGCTGCGTTGTTGATTATGAAGACCTCCAGAAAGATGCTATTGGGAGGCACTTGATCAAAAGAATGAAGAAATCAGACATACTTCATTATTTCACTATGAATCAAACCAGTCACTACCTTGCCGCAGTCGGAGAATTTTATTCTACCGCGAAGGAAATCAAAGGACGAGATGAGCAGAACAATTCTCTTAACTGGATTGCCGCAGAAGTTTACGGTCACAAGATAGAGATTGACTACACTGATATTGCCTCCACCCTTGGTCTCGACATTGACAATGAGGCTCCTATCTCTCTATCTGACGAAGAATATGATGGATTGGCAATGAGATTGATTGGATCTACTGACGTGTGCAAGCCCTACCGGAAAACCTTTCCCGAGGTGTTGTATTACATTGGTCACTTGGTTGGCCACGGTCTGCTCTGCAAGAGTGGTAACCATGGCAATTTCAATACCACTCAATGGAGGCTGTCTACTGCAATCTATCTGGGCAGGAAGATGAACTGGCCCAAGATTCTATATGATCTCCTATTAGATCACATTTCTGATTATAAGAAGCTGATGTCTGAAAAGGCCGCCACCAAATACAAGAAAAACTCACGGTTCCTTTCTCTATTGTTTAAATTCATTCCTGAACTCAGAAGGGATATCAACAGAGATAAAGATGCCAAAGTTCCCATCTCTCTATCCAAGGTCTTTGATACCAAGACCATGAGATCTACCTACCGCAACCGTTTTGGTGATGATCAATACCAGGAATACAGAAATCGTGAACCTGAGCACAAAAGAGAAAAATACATCCCTCCTGCCTACACCAAAGCTGCCAGAATAGCCTTAGGACTTGACGCACCAAGGAAGTCCTCATCTGTCCATGATGATGATGATGATGAAGAAGCTGAGGATGAACAAGTATCAAGACGAATCAAAGGCAAAGGAATTGCTAGTGCCTCGAACGCTCCTCCCAAACCAAGACCATTGACTGGAGTTGTCATCAAGGAACCTTCAACCGATAAGTCTCCTTCCAATATTCCTCCTACCGCACCATTGAAAACCAAGTCTACCGCTCCCATCTCCAAATCAACGGTCTCCAAACCAACCGTGTCCTCTCCGACCGCTCCATCCAAATCCTTCAAGTCAAAGTCTTCTGCACTCCCCGCTTCGTCTCAGGGGGAGAAATCCAAGAAAAGGGATCTTTCTCTAAGTCCCGTCCAAACCTCAAAGAAAACCAAGGTATCTCAACCGCCTCCGTCGACCGCATCTCCTGTCTTCACTCCATCCGGTTCACCTATGCAAGGCGACCGTGATGAGGATATTGATGTCCCTCCTACTCAACCTCAACGTCAAAGAGCAAAGAACACTCTTAACTTAGTTGATGAACCAGATGATGTGGAGTTGGTAGAATCAAGTGGTGAATCTGGTAATCAAGATATTGAAAGTGGTGATGTTGAACATGTTGAGAAAATTGTGAATATAGACAGTCCTGATTTTAGTGATGATGATCAAGTGCGTCCTGTTGAGGCGACCGCTGAACAAGGCAAGTCCACTGATGTTGAGCTTCAGGGTCACGGTCAAGATGGCGACCGTGTACCCAGTGACCATGATGTATTAACCAAGTCTCCTGCTCCCTCGCCCCCTCAGTCTACTCAAGCTCCTCCGACCGCCTCTGGTACGGTCGATCAAATGGCTCACATTTTAACTGCTATTGAGTTCTTGACTCAGATCAACCTTGATACTCAAGGTGAGATTGCAAAGCTTGCTGCAAACCAGATTAAGATGCAGAACGAGGTTGATCAGCTCAAGACTTCTGTTGTTGAGACCATTAAGGGGGAGAGTCAGAACATAACAAAGGCTATCCTTGAAAGCCTAGCTACCGTGAATCCCAACATTGCCTTGACCGCATCTACTTCTACCGCTTCTCTCACCCGTGCTGATCTTAGAGAGGAACTCAAGGCACAATCCAATTCCATTGACCGTTCACTGGTCAAAACAATTGATGTAGCTGGTAAAGAAATGTCAAAGGTGATGACGGGCAACAAAAATTTTCTTTTTGAAAAAATGGATAAGGTCAAGACCTCTCTCAAAGCGGAAATCAACGCAAGTGTTTCTGTTGGTTTATTATCGGTCGCGGAAAAGTTCACGCCTAAGATAGAAGCTATGAAGCAAGCTACGCAAGTCCACACCCAACGGCTTGAAGGTCAAACTTCCAAGATTGATAGAGTTTATGAAATTGCTAACTCAAATGTGCAGGAAGTTATCAACAAAATTTCAACTCTTCAATTGACCGTGGATAGCATTGCTGGATCTCAAGGCTCCTCATCTCAAAATCAAGCGACCGGACATGGGAACAGACTTGCTGCTGATGAAGATGAAGGTGAAGACAGCTTTGAATTTCCAACCGTGAACATGGACTTCCTCGAAATCAATGATCTCAAAGACCCCATCATCATACCTGGAGTTGGCCTCTCAACTAAACTTTGCTACTTTAAAGGAGATCCATATCTTGGTTAATCCCACCATTTGAACTGACCGTGTGTGGTCATGTTAAAACAAATTTGTTGATGTTTGTCTAAACAATTTTTATTTCTGTTTTATTTGGATCTGTAAAACCTTAATCCCTCTTTTGTCTGTACTCCTCACTTCAATGGTTATATTTTTGTGGAGTACCTCTTGAATGATTGTTTGATGCATTTGCATACTTATTGTTATTTTCTCTAAAAATGCATTCAAGCCTTATATGTCTATCTTGCTAGGATTAGTATCTTTTTATCTTTTAGGCTGATAAAAATCTATGACACTGGCTTAGAGTGTGCATTGACTTGGGGCATGAAATTAATAAAATATTATTTTCTTGAAAACATGTTATTACCAAGTACAATGAATTAGCCTTTGTTATAGTAGGTAATGGTCTCAATCAAATAGGGGGAGATTGTTGGGTATGCTTATTATTAACCACTCCTATTACCTAGATTTGATTGATCCCATAACCTAATTTTATCTTTTGTGGACTTAGGATATATTGTAAGAAGTGTTAAACTTCATTTTTAGAATAGTCCACTTTGATAGTATAGGCTTTAGATTGATAGGCTGAAAATTTCTAAGTCTGGAATTTTAGTGGTCAAGACCTTGACCGTGAATTCACTTGACCGTGGTAGACCACCTGACCGTGGAAGACCACTTGACCGTGAATCACTTGACCGGAAGTCAGTGACCGTGAAGCTTTGTGGCATATCTTGACAGGTCACATTTGACCCCTCGACCGCAGATACCCTTAGGTATATTGACCGCAAGAGTCTCGACCGCAAGTCTCGACCGCAGATGAGCAGAAGTTCAAGAACCCAAGTATGTTCAAACTTAACCATGGTCACTTGTATCAAACTATGGTTAGTTTAGAACGTTGCAGAACTTGGATCCCAAGTAATTCAAGTTTGAATCTATCTAAGTGGGACCACCTCTTATCTGCAAAAAGGACAAACTCAGATTGAGCTCCAATCAGAATTCAACAGCTCATTGTCCTTCAACTTGGAGCCCAAGTAAATTCAACAGCTATTTTCTCATTCAAGGGTATAAATAGCCCTTAAGTTCTTCATTGAAAAAAGCTGAGATTCTAAGAGAGAAATTGCTGTTGAAATACTTGGTGATTGAAGATCATACTCAAGATTTCCAGAATCCTTTGAATCTTCAAAGAACTCACCTTCAAACCTTCAAAGATCTCCAGCAACATTCAAGTCATCTCAAGCCTTGTAACACATAAGATTCTTTAGGCTCTAAATCATATAGATTTCAAAGAGCTTCAGATTCTTACACACACACTCACCCCAATTGATCAATCACTTAGATTGAATCAAAAGGGATACACTGGTCTAAGTCTAGGATTTGTTCTTCATAGAAAGTAGGTGTTGATTCAATACTTCATCTCTGTAATCTGTACACTCAAGAATCAATATATACCTCCATTCAAAATCCAAGACTGACCATCTTGGTAAAGGACGTAGATCTTTTTAACAGATCGAACCTTTCCAAATACTTGTGTCATTTTACCTTTCTGCAAATTTACTTTCAAGTATTGTTCATCTTGTTCTTCATTGTTCATATTAACTTTGTTTGTCGTTTAGTGTTTTGATCTTTCAGATTTAATAACTTGCTGTGAATTGTGTTTGTTTGTTCTCCACATTGCCTAAGTTAAAATCTGACTAACTTATCTTTTGCAAAAACTTCTAAGACAACTTTCAAATCTCAACCTCTTGACCGCAATCTCTTGACCGCACTTCACCCTCGACCGGACTCACTCGACCGCTACCTGGTTGACCGTGAGTGCTGGTATTCCTACTTAGAGATTTTAGTCAAAACCAACCTTTCCCATTTCTAACGAAAACTTCCGCTGTGCATATTACCCCTTGACCGTGTGGTTTTAACTTGACCGCATATTCAAGAGTAAGCACTTGGTTGAATTTGAAAAAGGGTTGAAATTTTAATAGGCTATTCACCCCCCTCTAGCCTCTTTTCATACCCTTGTTGTGTCTTTGGGACCAACAATTTGCCTAGTTGACATGCTGTGCACTTTTCATCGTGGTGATCAGCTACTTTGGGTAGACCATGAACTAGATTTTCTCTACCAATTTTGGAGAGATACTTGAAGTTCAAGTGACTCAGTCTTTTGTGCCATAGCCAACTATTTTCACTAACATTACAAAACAGAGATTAGAAGAAATACAAGATGAATTAAAATCAATAATATAAATATTTTTCTTACGAATCTCTTTGAGCAAAGTGATGTCGGACGTGCCATCTTTGATGAGACAAAGATTTAAAGTGAAGTGGCATTGCAATCCTTTGTCGCAAAACTGAGATATTGAGAGAAGATTGTGTTGAAGTCCAATGACTAGAGAGACTTCTTGGATGGTGATTTTTCCTTTTCGAATGACTCCGTATCCTACGGTTTTTCCTTTGCCGTTGTCTCCAAAATTTACTGATGGACCTTTGTCTTCACGGACATCTTCTAATAAGTTTCTATATCCGATCGTGTGTCTTGAACAGCTACTATCGAGATACCATAAACTTGATTTTTCCTTGGAATGTCCAGCCATTAAGAAAAGGACCTACAAAATAAATATTTATGAACAAGGTCCCCTTTTTATTCTTTTGGGTCCAAATGGTTGGCAACTTCTTACAACCCACACCCGTCTCACAGAAGCAGGGTTATAGCAGCCTTGTGACCATAACCATCACACACAGAACAATGTTGGAAGCCACCCAACTTAGGGTTAACAAAATTTGTTGAAGTCTTGAGCACAACATCATTAACTGCTATGGATGATCCCTCCCGAACAAAGTACAATTTCTTGAACTTGACCGCATGACTCTTGTGTGCGGTTGACATGCCTTTAAAGGCTAATCATAGTGACTTGAGGTAGATGTACGGTAAGGTTCAGGTAGCTTTCTAGCATTTGCCTCTGAGGTTGGATCATCCATGGCAATTCCTTTCAACTTCAAAGCCTTGCCAGTTTGTTTCTTAGGGTAGACATAATGGAACTCTAGTTTCTTCTTTGGCTCTTGTCCTTTACCCTTAGATCTTTTATGTTTAGCCTTCGACCCTTCCAAAGTTTGCAGGGTAAATTTCTCATCTCTTTCACAATAAGATGCACATTTAAAGTTGTCACTAGTTTGAAATCCTAAGCCCTCCTTATCACCACTAGACTTTTGGGATTCTAAGATTTTATCCATAGTGACACGAGAATTGGTCCACTTATTAGTGATCCTTTTGAGGTCATTTATTTCAGTAACTAATTCTTCGTTCTTAACTTTAAATATAGCATTTTGTTCTTCTAAGAAACGGTTTCGATTAGTAAGAGGAGTCATTCTCTTGATATTCTCCTTAAGGAGAGTGATTTCAGATTTTAGTAGAGCTTTCTCCGTCTTAAGCTGGGAAATTTCTTCAGTTGAAAGTGCTAAAGCTTCCTTCATGCCGGTAAACTTACTAATTACATGTTCATCTTTCATAAACATCTTTTCTTGTTCATTGATAGAAATGTCAAACTTGACTTGAGGAGTGGCAGATTGAGCTTCCTTCAGTTTGGGATTTAGTAGAGCCTTCTTTGCTGCACTCACATCATATCTTGAGAATAGAAAGTCACCATTCTTTTGAACTGGAGTTAGGAATCATTTTTCAGCAAGTTCATCAGCTGTATAACTTATCAGTTTAGGTTTTGCATTGGGTGAGAAATGATTTCCATGATCATTTTCATCATCGGAATGAACGACCAAACAAATGTGACCTTATTTAGAATCATCATCTCTTTTATCAGAATCTGACTCTATCCATGTAGCTCTTTTTTGGTAGAGTCTTCTTCAACCACCATTCCCTTTTGCTTTGAATACCTTGGAGCAAAGTTGCTTTTCTTCTTCATATACTCGAACTTGGAAATTGAGCATTCTGATGCGAAATTACCTGGTTTCCTGCAATTAAAACAAACAAGATCTTCTTTCTTCTTAGAGAAGTTGAACTTCTCTTTCTTCTTTGAGGAGCTGCTTATTGAAAACCTAGCTGGAGCCTTGCTTGATGATCTAGGTATTGCCGTCTTTCTGAACTTTTGAAATCTTTTCACGAACATAGAAAAGTCATCATCATCCATATCAAGTAACTCTGATGTGGAGATGTTTGGATCTTCTTCCTCGATTATTTCTTCTTTTTGAGCGACCAACGATAAGCCATTTACTTTTCCTTCCATTTCTTCAATGTTGTGGAGCTTTATGTCAAAAACTTTGAGGTTGGCATAGAGGCTTCTGAGTGATATATCATCTAGCAGCTTGGTATCTTCAAGAGTGTTTCCTTTATGAAGATATTGAAATCCAAGGGCGGCTAGAAAATACACATTGATTTCTTTCTTGGTAAGCTTCTTTCCAAGTATGACTAAGTACTCATGATTTCACAGTAGCGGTCATAAGTGGATCTAAGTGATTCACCAGGGATCTTAGCAAAGTTGTTGAATCTTCTTTGAATTTCAAATATTTTGCTTTCTTTGCAAACTTGGTATCCTTCGATGTAATCTTCAATTGCATCCCAAAGATCTTTAGCGGTCTCACATTCCATGATTTTTCGACGCTGAGATGTACTCAAAGTACTCAAGAGTATGATTTTTGCTTTCACATCCATTCCAACTAGTCTATTTTCTTCATTAGTCCATTCAGCTCTTGGTTTCTTGATTGATGGAGTGGAACCATTGGTTTCAGGGTCTGGATTAGCTTTTACTGGGAAGTATGGTCCAATGGTAAGACAATCACCAAGTTGCTCGTCCATGGAGTAGAAATGGGTAAGAATGATGTGTTTCCATACGTAAAAGTTGTCTTCGTCAAACATTGGAATATGAGTGTAGTTAACCGTTGCCATAGCTTTCTGACTTGCTATATTGAATCGGCACCCAAGCTGTTAAGCTTGAAAAATAAAAGTTTTATGAAGGTGTTAGCTCTGATACCACTTGTTGGTCCCAGATGTTGGAAATTATGCCCTAGACCCTTGAGAAAGGCTTTGTGTTATATCATGTTCTCATTTGTTATGGAGATAACAACCCTGGACTATTATATGTTTACATGTTTATTATAATAATCCCGTCCCTAGTACTTATGAAGGACTAGTATAAGTTTAGTTGATGATCATATGCTGATCATGTGTATATGATACAAATTAATCTTATGTGTACTTGTTAGTGAACACGTATTGGACATGACCCGCTATGATATTTATGTCATGGTCAGATGTCATAATTAAATCTCATATAGTTATATCATTTATCCTTACACCTGAGATTATCATAGTCTTCGACATGATGAACATTATGTTTGACGTACTCAAACGCTACCCCTAACCGGGTGGTTATAAAGGCTACGATTGGCATAATCGGATTCATGTAGGGAAGAATGATAAGTCAAGATGGGATTTGTCTCTCTCTCAAGAGATATATCTGCTTGGCCCCTCGATGAGTGAGATTGATGATAGTGTATGGACATACCCAAATGAATTGAAGTGTTCAATGTCATTTGCTCATATCAATCTACTCGGCATCGAGAAAGCATTGGACAACATAAGTTGACGTGGACCATGACTTATGTGCAATATGATATCGCGTGACAAAAGGATTGTGATATGTTTTATGAGGATAACGAACGTCATTTAAGTTATATTAATTGGGTAGTCATGATGGCTTGCTAGAGTCCGCTCATGACTTATGATTTTGACCTTGTTTGGACTCATTACCAACTTAGTATAATCCTATGGGGTCACACACAAAAGGACGAATCAAGAAAAGGCAAAAGGTGATTTTCTGGTGGGCACGGCCGCGCCGATTATAGAGCACGACCGTGCTGATTTGCACGGCCGCGCGAGTTAACTGACTCAACCATGCCAATAATGAACTACGGCAAGTCAAGCTCGACACAATTGGCACGACCGTGCCTAATTGTGAGCATGACCGTGCCAAATCTCCTGGGGCCAGAATTGGACAGTTTGATTGGTGACGGGATTTAGGTCTTTTAGGTCATTAAGGGTTAATGACTAGGGACTATAAATACATCTTTTCATCATCCATTAAACTAATGCAACCTAGTATGTTTGAGAAACATAATTCTTGATCCAAGATTGAGAATCAAAGATCAAGAACACAAAAATTCATATAGCCTTTGAAGATTAGAAAAGTGTTTTCTAATGGGTCTAGCAATCCAGATCTAGAATGGTTCTAGATATTCGTCCACGTGTAGATACACATAAAGGATGTTTGCTTTAACATCTCAAGTTCATGCTCCTGTGATCTTGATCCGAAGAACGCGAAGAATGAGAAAATCAAATCTTAAAGCTTGAAGACTTGAAGATTTGGAGATCCGGAAAATTTAAGTGCACAACAACGGTTAGTATTCTAAATTCATCCTGCTATTAATTTAATCATCATGAATGGATCTTGGGGCTTAGGGTTTTGTTAATTTCATATTGCTTTCTTGCGCTGCGCATGTTGCCTCAAAACCCAACAGTGGTATCAGAGCCCCGTTCATGTATGGTTATTTTAATATTATTATGTTTAATATATAATTTTATTATATGATCTAGCTTGATGAGAATTTAGAATAAGGGATTTATGTGAATTGTTTGGTGATACAATTATATATTTGATATAGTATGATTATGAATAAGGTTTTCAAGTTGCATGATTAATATGATTAATCTATTTATCGGATCATCAATGTCTTTAATTGGATTATTGAATTGATGATTCTTGATCTTGAAGAACAAATTGTTTGTTCTTAGGGTTTGATGTTTATGATAATTTGATTATCATAAATAGTTGAATTCTTAAAGGATCAAGATTTGATAAATTGCGATCGTGCGGTTCGCGTGCAATGCACGTTTTGTGCAGAATTTTCGTGCAGATTACGTGCATCGCACGTGCAGTCCAGAATTTTTGTGCAGTTCGCGTGCAATGCACGAATTCGTGCAGATTTTTTGTGCAGTTCGCGTGCAGTGCAGATTTCTGAATTTGTGATTTTCAGACTTGGAGATGCATTGTAGAATACGTATTATTAATGGAATTGGATTCAATGAATTAATGTCTTCTTAATAGAGTTGGACTCTATGAAAGAATTCATTATTCAATATGTATTGTATTTGTACCTAGAGTGGGACTCTATGAAAATCTAAAATTCATAATTATATTCACATAGTATCCATTAATTAATTAATTAGATTAATTATACCTTGGTTATGCGCGTTACTATATGAAAGATGAGTGAATGAGAGTTTCCTATGCATTTATCATGGTTTGACTTAATTAGGCTATCAAAAGACAAAGTTTTGGGATTAAAACATGTTTGACATAAGATGTCTAATTAAATCTCATAAAAGATCTAAGAGTCACATATGATGTGATTGATAAGAGTTATTTACCTAATTAATTTAATTTTGAGCAGTATCGCCAAAGCGGACTTAAAGTTAAATTAAAGTTGGATCTTAGCCTACATAAATTATATTATACAATTGTTGTATATGAAGGTTATATAATTTAGTGGGAGTATTTATGAAATACAAATAATTTATCTCTTAAATGATTGGTATGAAATATAGGTGTATATTTATTTACATATTTTTGTAGAATGTTATATTATGCTTTAATTATGCTTGTTGCTGCGATCTAATTTTAAAATGACAAAGTTAAAAGAGAATGAAATTAATTTCTTTGATTGGATCATGAGCTTAAGAATTGTTCTAAAGCAAGAACGGAAATATTAATTTGATTAATATGTTCCGTAGGATCATCAAAATTTAATTTGATTAACTTGTTGATGATCTTAGATTCATGAATAAATTGTTTATTCTTGGTTTTGATGATTATGATGATTGGATCATCATGAAACACCAAATCCTAATTGAATCAAGGAAAACAATTTTAAGGTAAATTTTAAAAATTTGATATCTATCGCTTTTATGATAAATATTTTGAGTTGAATTTAACTGTCAGATGGCTGGTTTTAGAAACTGTGTTTCCTAAAATTAAATGTCAGTTTCAAAATTAATCTGGGATTGAATCTAGTTTCAGATGGCTGGTTTTCGAAACCGTGTTTCCTGAAAAGTGATGTCAATTCAGAAGTCAGAATCATGAATTATTCTTGATTGCTGAAATCAGTTAAATTGGTGAGACATGGATTTTAGTAACAAGACTACAAATTCATACGGAAATGTGGATGCCTTTTGGCTTAGTTTTGGCCGTATGGATTGTTCTCTAAGTTTCTGAATGATGTACAGAATTATGGATGCCTTTTGGCTTAGTTTCGGTTGTACAGTTTGTGCTCTCAATATCTGAAATAAAGTGCAAAAGATGATGATCTAAGTTGAAAATTTGATTTTTGACTTAATGAATTTCTAAAAGGAAAGAGGATTAAAAGATAAAGGTGAGACAAAGGTTGTCATACCTAAAGGAAATAATTGTGGCTAAAAGTTATAACTCTAAATAGTACAATTTGGTAAACGTGGCAATTGGATTGACCGTTTAAAATTGTAATCAAAATTCTGGATGATTAAAGAAAGTTATTAGTAGTGGGACTACTACTTCGGACATTTATGTTATAATATTAATTTTTTTAATTTTAATTATTGGGTATTGGATACCGGATTTGATCCCACATTTATGAAATGTGCAAGAATTAGTAAATTGAAAGACTACTTAAAAGTAAAGTTAATCTACGAATGGTAATGATGCAAGAGTTGCAACATTGTTCGTAAAACACTTATGAAGTGGCTTTATTTATTAAGTAGAAAAGTATTATTTTGTTATAAGATAATGAAAGATATTAATTTTTTATTGAGAATAAGAAAGTGCTTTATTTATTATGATTTACTTTATCGTATAGTTAAATCATATAAATAAATCTAATATCCTAAATCTTGAAAAACAAAATAATGAATAAAATTATAACATAAATTAATATTAAAACTCTTAAGGCATTATTGTTTTGATCAAATAAATAAGAAACGCATATCTGAAATTCCGTGAGACGGAGTTTTAAAGTCATATATGATTTTGAATCATATGATTTATGCAAATCTTATTTACTTGGGCCAAGACATCTTTTACTAGGAGTAGTAAAAGGCCAATATCTTATTAGACCCAATACATGTTGATGTATATGGTCCATTAAGTAGCAATGCTAAAAGAGGATTTTGGTAAAACTTGGCAAAACTATTCAAAGATTCCGATGCGATCGGGATGATGAATAATTGAACCAAGAATTTGACAATTATCTTTAAGGTTGTGAAATTGTTTCACAATGAACTCCACAAAGAACACCATTTTGGAATGATGTGTCTACATGGAGGTATAGAACCTTATTGGATATGGTTCGTTAGATGATCAAGTCAAATTGATCTTCCACTATTTAATTTTGGGTTATACATTGGAAACCGCTATAATTACACTAATTTGAGTTCCATCAAAATAGGTTCAAATGATCCATATGTGATATGGAATGAAAGAAAACTCGGTTTGTCTTTCATGAAGATTTAAGAAAGTGAGACTTTTACGAAAAGACTTGTTTGAAACAAGCTCACACTTAAATCTGATAAATGTATTTTCATGGGATATCTTAAGGAAACTTGAGGATATTATTTTACTCATAAGAAACAAATCGTTTGTTGCTTATGTTGGTACCTTTCTAGATAAATTGTTTATCTCTAAAAGAACCAGTGGGAGTAAAATATACCTCGAATGGTTCGAGACCTAGAAAATTACATTGAACCTAAGATGGAAGTTGAACAAGCTTTCACAAGGAGTTGTGAAAATTCGTTCAAGTTACACAAGTTACTTCCATATACGATAGGATACAATCTATAACAAGAAATACTGGATTTCTCGTAATAGAAAGTATTGAGGTAAAGTTCATTTAGAATGACATATTTACCACCTATCAAAATGCGAAGTCCGCTCCATATTTTTTTTTTAATTTTTTTTTTTTTTTACTTAAATCATAATTGAACTCAATACATAATCATTAATAGAAGCGCCTAGGAGACAAATCCTAAGGAGAGAAAATCTTCTCTCTAACTTTAGATTAATGGCTTGGAGTCATAAAATTTAAAAGGCAATCCATGTAGTATAATCAAGTTTGAAACTTGATCATTCTAACCTAAGGTGTAAAAACCAAAGGATGGAATTGAGTTTTCTTGGAGAAAATATACATGGGTAGCAAGGAACATGCTAATTAAGCAAGACTAAATGTGGAAAAGGTTGACTCATATTTCGACTATGATAAAACTTTCTCACTCGTAGTCATGCTTTAAGATATTAGAATTCTCATTGTCATATCTTCATATTTGGAATATGAAATTTGACAAATGGAAATCAAAACAGTGTTCCTTAACGGGAACTTACTTAAGGATGTATTAGATACAACCTAAATGTTTTGATAGTCTAGAAAATTCTAATAAAGTATGTTAGTTGTGGAAATCCATGAGATGGATTGAAGCAAGCTTTTTGGAGTTGAAACAATCATTTTGATGAAGTGTTCAAATCGTTTGAAATTCATCAACAATGAAACCTGTGTTTGCTAAGAAATTAGTGGGACCATATTCTAATTCCTAGTCTTGTCTATGTGGTTTACATATAATTCATTTTGAAAGAGTTTCTTAATGAAAAACTTAGGAAGAAGCCGCTTACATCCTTGAAATTAATATCTATTGATATAAATCTAGGAAGTTGATTGATTTGTGTCAAAGTACTTATAAAGACAAAGTACTGAATTGTTCAGTATGTAAGACTCGTGGAGAAGAACTTGCAAAGTTGTCTAATGACAATGTTCTTGGCAAGACTTAGTCTTAGTGGAAGACTAATGAGCAAGAATACATGATTAGGATTCCATATGCTTTGGCAATTGGATCTATAATGTATGTCATATTATGTACTTGGACGGGATAACTCGTATACTTGGAGTATGATGAGAACAAACTAATCATATCCTAGTGAAAGTCACTAGATAGTGATCAAGAATGTCCTCATGTACTTGAGAAGAACTAAGGATGCATTCCTGATGGTTGTTGACATGGGAGATGATCTAGTAAATGGTTACATAGATGTATGCTTCCATACCGACAAGAGTAATTTAAATCGCAGTATAAACATAAGTTTAAAGTAAGTGCTATTAGTTGGAATAGTTCCAAAGCAAATACACTATAAATTATTCTACAAATAAAATTGAGTATTTAGTTACAAGAGTTGTAACAAAGGGAGTTGTTTGAATATAGATGTTATTAGTACTACTAATTCTATGGACCTTTATTGTGAAATAATGGTTATTGCACAAATTAAGATGCCAAAGGCTCATCCATGATCCAAACACACACTCAGACGTTTCCATCTCTACGAGAAATCATTGAAATGGGAAATGTCAAAATATGCAAAATACTTTATGATGATAACAAGGATAATCTTCCTACATAAGATTCTCCACACACTATTATGATGGTCATAAGCTAAGCTCAATGGTATTGAATACGCATTGATTGGGCCTAGTTCAAGTGGGAGATTGTTGGAAATTATGAACTAGGCCCTTGAGAAAAGCCTTGTGTTACATCATGTTCTCATTTGTTATGGAGATAACAACCCTGGACTATTATATGTTTACATGTTTATTATAATAATCCCATCCCTAGTACTTATGAAGGACTAGTATAAGTTTAGTTGATGATCATATGATGATCATGTGTATATGATACAAATTAAGCTTATGGGTACTTGTTAGTGAACACGTACTGGACATGACCCGCTATGAGATTTATGTCATGGTCAGATGTCATAATTAAATCTCATATAGTTATATCATTTATCCTTAGACCTGAGATTAGCATAGTCTTCCACAAGATGAACATTATGTTTGACATACTCAAATGCTACCCCTAACCGGGTGGTTATAAAGGCTACGATTGGCATAATCGGATTCATGTAGGGAAGAATGATAAGTCAAGATGGGATTTGTCTCTCTCTCAAGAGAGATATCTGCTTGGCCCCTCGATGAGTGAGATTGATGATAGTGTATGGACATACCCAAATGAATTGAAGTGTTCAATGTCATTTGCTCATATCAATCTACTCGGGATCGAGAAAGCATTGGACAACATAAGTTGGCGTGGACCATGACTTATGTCCAATATGATATCGCGTAACAAAAGGATTGTGATATGTTCTATGAGGATAACGAACGTCATTTAAGTTATATTAATTGGGTAGTCATGATGGCTTGCTAGAGTCCGCTCATGACTTATGAGTTTGACCTTGGTTGGACTCATTACCAACTTAGTATAATCCTATGGGGTCACACACAAAAGGACGAATTAAGAAAAGGCAAAAGGTGATTTTTTGGCGGGCATGGCCACGCCGGTTATAGAGCACGACCGTGCTGATTTGCACAGCAGCGCGAGTTAACTGACTCGACCGTGCCGATAATGAACTACGGCAAGTCAAGATCGGCACAATTGGCACGACCGTACCTAATTGTGAGCACGACTGTGCCAAAGCTCCTGGGGCCAGAATTGGACAGTAATTGGTGATGGGATTTAGGTCTTCTAGGTCATTAAGGGTTAATGACTAGGGACTATAAATACATATTTTCATCAGCCATTAACCTAATGCAACCTAGTATGTTTGAGAAACATAATTCTTGATCCAAGATTGAGAATCAAAGATCAAGAACACCAAAATTGATATAGCCTTTGAATATTAGAAAAGTGTTTTCTAATGGGTCTAGCAATCCAGATCTAGAATGGTTCTAGATATTCGTCCACGTGTGGATACACATAGAGGATGTTTGCTTTAACATCTCAAGTTCGTGTTCTTGTGATCCTGATCCGAAGAATGAGAAGAACGAGGAGATCAAATCTTAAAGCTTGAAGACTTGAAGATTTGGAGATCCGAAAAATTTAAATCCACAACAACGGTTAGTATTCTAAATTCATCCTGCTATTAATTTAATCATCATGAATGGATCTTGGGGCTTAGGGTTTTGTTAATTTCATATTGCTTCTTCCGCTGCGCATGTTGCCTCAAAACCCAACACCAGAGACACAACAAGGGTATGAAAAGGAGGCTAGAGGGGGGGGGGTGAATAGCCTACTTAAAATTTCAACCCTTTTTCAAAATTCAACCTTATGCTTACAACTTGAATTTTGCGGTCAATAAAAACCACGCGGTCAAGTGTAAAATTCACAGCGGAAGTTTTTGATAGAAATGAGGTAGAGTTGGTTTTTATAAAAACACTAAGTATTGGATATTAGCACTTCACGGTCGACCACTATGTGTAGACACCCCGCCTTGGACCGCTCATCTTGATTGCACATTTGATCTTGTATCTCTATCTATTTTATATGTTTTCCTTTAGTTTCCGTTACTTCGGTTAAGTTCCTGACTGACTCCGTTAAGTTTAGGGACTAAACTGAATAACAGTGCTAACTTTCTAGTCCTTTCTGTCAAAAATTGCCTTTTCTGAGTCTCGCGCCTCCGGCCTTTAAAGCCAGAAGCGCGCGCCTTCCGCCGCCAAGGTGGGAAGCGCGCGCCTCTGGGCGTGTCAGTTACAGATTTCTGGCCTTGAATCTCTCCCTTGCCCATCTTACAAGATTTTGCCTGGGAAATGGTTCTTGGCAGCTCAGTTTTGGCACCAAAAAACAACCCTTTACAACTATAAAAACCCCTCCAATCTACCATTGGAGGGGATGGACTTTGATCACCATTTTCACACCTAAAAATCACCAATTTCTCATTACAAAACTTGCATGAACTTTTAAACATCCAACAATCCTTCCAATAAGGATCATTCTCAAGGAGTGTCAAGAACTTGTCTTCCAAACATAGGTATTTTCTTGCCTTCTTCACTTTCTTCTAATTCATCTTTTCTTATCTTTTCCTTTGATCAAAAGTGCAATCAAACCCAAACCAAATTTGGGACATAACTCCAAACGATCACTTCATCTTCATTGAAGTTGGTCTAAGGGTCATCTCCCTACATTTCAACCTCTTTTAAAACCCTTCTAAATTTGATATTAATAGGAAGAACACAATTTTTATAATGTAAACTTTGAACAAGCAAGACCGACATTAGTCAGGCGAGATGGGTGTTTAAGTACTTCCCATCTCGTAACCTAACCCCCGAACTCTCAAAAGGAATCTCTGTTTTCGTAAATCAAACACATTTCCAACTTAAAAGGTTTTCTCGCGTTCCTCTAAAACGTGGGTGGCGACTCCTTCAAAAAATAATCCTTTTCCCGTGAGGGGCCCGGGCCGGGGTACCTATTGTCACGACCCGAAATCTAGGCTCTATTTTATTAGTAATTAATTGATTTTTATTTAATCATTTGCTTATTTATTTATTTAAATTATTATTATTTAAACAATTATGTGTGCAATTTATGTGTTATAATATTTATGCCTAGCATTTTATTTGAATCATTTGGGTTAGTGTAGTATTGTTGGGTCTTAGTTGTTAGTGGGGAGTGTTGAGTTGGGTAGTATTGAGGAGGGGGTCTTTGTGTAAGTTTTTGAATCCTACTCCTACCCTCTCCCTACACCTCCTTCTCCCTCACCATACTCCACCTCCCTTCCCAGCATCTCTCTCTCTCTCTCTCTCCAAGTAGAAAAGGTAAGCATTTTCTTTCTTATTCTTCTCTCTTCATTATCTTCCCTTTCCTCTCATCTTCTCTCATTTCTTAAAACTTAAACCATGTTTAGATCGTCGATAGGATCGTAGGAAGCCAAAAAGAATCGAAATCCATCAACTTTGAGAATTTGCAGGTAAGTTACTTTTCCCCCATTATGATGCTAAAATGTTCATATCATGTTTAGATAATGCTTTATGTGTTAAAATTGAAGTTTGGATGGGTTTTGGATTTATTTGGAATTTTATTGGAGTTTTGGGTAAAAATGGTGAAACTTGAATGTTGGTTTTGATTTTTGGTTTTGGTTTGTAAATGGTGTATTTGGATTCCCATTTTAGTTATAAATGATGTTTGGGTACCTTAGTATGCTTGTTGGAAGTCTTTATTTTGGTTGATTTGGAATGGTAAGCATTTTGGGGTTGTTTTGGTATGAACTTGGAGAAACCCAGCTCTGTTTTCCTCCCAGTCCGTAGACCAGGCGCCCGCCTGTGTTGACCCAGGCGCCCGCCTACATGACCTTTTCTAATGACCTGACCTTCTGCCAACTCAAGCCCCCGCCTGACCCTATTCCAGGCGCCCGCCCGCCCCTGTTCCAGGAATTTTACCTTTTTGCTTGGTTTAAGACTTAAGGCTTAACTAGTTTAGGTTTAATCCTTCTAATTAACTCAAGATAACACCGTGGAACACTTTAATGTGTGGATTTGATTCTTTTGTGAATAAATATGATGTGTAATTTATTTAAGTACCGTTTTGGTAATGTTGAGCATTTTGATGTGCGGGTTGGATTGGTTTACCTTGGTGGTAATTTAATTGGATTGGTTCCCTACTTTGGAACCTTAAGTTGTTTATTTAAGCCAGTATTTATTACTTAGCATTTAATTGAAAGTCCAGCTGGTATTTTGTGTGTGTTTGGGCGATGGAAAAGATTATAATGGCAAAGCCAAGTCCATTATAATGTTGACCATTGTTTTGCCCCCTTCTTTACCCCTTCTCCAGATTGGCCTTGGAAAGGATAAGTCAGCGTTCCTTTGTGAATGTATCTGGCTAGCGGGTATGACTTTGTGTCATGATCCTTGTCCCTTGTGACACTGTTATGTTATTGGTTCCGGTACCGGGGTTTTCTCTTCGGCTTTCATGCTATGATGAAGATGTTGATTTGTTGATTATTGAAGCTGCGCAGCGATCCTTTATTTGGATGTTCCGGTTTGGAAAACCTTGGCTATATCCTTTGTTATGTGTTTATTTCCGCTGCTATCTGATACATGATAAATGCTATATGCTACGTGATATTTATTGTTGTTATTGTCTATTGCATCATAGCATGTCATGTAGTTGCACTAGTAACTTATTGAGATTTATCTCACCCCTTCCTTTTATCTTTGTTTTTCCTTAACCCCCCCAGGTGATAAGGATTAGTCTCGCTGATCACGAGAGCGAGGACGTCGAGTGTGGATCCGTTCTTTTGGGGAAGGTTATTATAGGTTGGTTCCCATTATGTAAATGCGTAACCATTTTGGGGTATTTGTACCAAACATTGACGTCATTAGGATTTTGTATATTTGTAATTTGTTGGGCATAAACTTGTGGAAGTTTATGTTAGTTGTAATTGATTTTATTAAACTTGGTTTTATAAAACTTTGGGTTATTACCTTTTGGTGTTAAATGGAATTTTTAACTTCAGTATTTCTGAGTTTCGGTTTTAGAGTCGACGTCCAGATCGCGGTCCCGGGGCCCGCGGGGTCCGGGGTCGCGACAGTTGGTATCAGAGCTATGGCATTGGCTCTAAGTATAAGTCTAGGTGGATTAGTATGACCTAGGTGGGTAGTAGTGCGCGGAGTGATTAACGGTTGATGTTTTATGCAGGTACTTGTTGACAATGGTTCGTAGAAGGAGTGGTGAAAGTAGTTCCGGTAATGCAAACCAGAATGATACAAGGGAAGAAGCCCGTGCCATGTTTCAAGGCATGTTTGAGGCGGCCATGAAGGCCATACATGATCAAGGTCCGAGGGTAGAACAAGCACCACCCCGTTATGGTTTGGAGCAATTTCTGAAGTTGAAACCGGTTGAATTCAATGGGGAGCCCGATGTTCGGAAAGCTGAGTTATGGATTGAGTCAATGGAGAAGATTTACGATGTGTTTGGGTGTTCGAATGAGGACAAGGTCCGGTTCGCGGCTTATAAGCTTGTGGGTGCCGCCGAGCATTGGTGGAAAGGTATTAAAGCTACTTGGGATGATACTCACACGGTGTATGCGTGGGAGTTGTTCGTGCGCAAATTCAAGGAGCATTTCATTCCGGTTGTTGATCAAAACCGAAAGGAGATCGAGCTACTCAACTTGGAGCAAGGTGTGTTGTCTATAGCACAATACTCGGCTAAGTTCATAGAATTAGCCCGATATTGTGACTATTTGGTGAGGACCGAGGAACAAAAGGCTATGAGATTTATTCGGGGATTGAAGACCTCCATCCGCACTCAACTTATTGCCCAACGGATAGTGACATTCCAAGATGCGGTGGACCGAGCCTATCTTATAGAGCAAGATATCGGGGAACACAAAAGGAAGACCGAAATAGCTAACCCGAGTAAGCAAGGAGTGCAGAGCAAGTCACAACCAATGATCGATAACCGAGGTAACTTTGGGGGACAATCTCAGTTCCGAGGGCAACCGACCCCAAGGAACCCGGGTACCAATTCCGGGAACCAAGGGAGCCAAATGAGGAAGCCTTGTACCTTTTGTCAGAAGGTAGGCCATGCGGAGGATAGGTGTTGGAAAAAGCAAGGCAAGTGCACCAATTGTGGTGAAATGGGGCACTTTGCGAGAGAGTGCACTAGGTACCGAGGTCAAGCATCCGGGTCAGGAATTGGTTATAATCAAGGTCAGAAAAGGGATGTCACCGGGAAGCCGAAAGTTCAAGGGAAGGTTTATGCCATGAATCAACAACAAGCCACAGATGATCCTACAGTTATTGGAGGTATTATTTCTATATCTAATGTGAGCGCACGAGCGTTAGTAGATCCAGGATCATCTCATTCATACATCTCTGTGCAATTTGCTTCCATGTTAAATGTTGCATTCGAGTCTTTACCGTACGTGCTAGAGGTGTCGACCCCTATAGGAGAATGCTTGATTTCTGATCGAGTCTATCGTGCTTGTGATGTGGTTATTTGTGGTCGTGTCCTTTTTGCGGATTTGGTGGTTCTTCCTATCCAAGACTTTGATGTCATTTTGGGTATGGATTGGTTGAGCAAGTTTCATGCTTCCGTTGATTGCCGTAAGAAAACTGTTACTTTTTCTATTCCCGATGTGCCTTAATTTGTGTTTGAGGCTAGCCCTCTGGGTAGAAAGGTTCGCTTAATTTCCTTTATGAAAGCGAGAAAGTTATTGCATAGTGGTTGTGAGGGGTATTTGGCTAGTGTTCTTGATACTAGGAAAGAATCCCCTAGTTTTGATAGCGTTCGGGTAGTTCGGGAATTTCCCGATGTTTTCTCTACCGAGTACGATATGCCTCCCGATCGTGAGATTGAGTTTTGTATAGATCTTTTGCCGGGTACGGCTCCGATTTTGAAAGCACCTTATAGGTTAGCTCCCACAGAGTTGAAGGAATTGAAGGTTCAATTGCAAGAGTTGCTTGATCGAGGGTTTATCCGCCCTAGTGTTTCCCCGTGGGGAGCACCGGTTTTGTTTGTGCGGAAGAAAGATGGTTCGTTGAGGTTGTGTATCGATTACCGAAAGTTGAATCAGGTTACGGTGAAGAATAAGTATCCTCTACCGCATATTGATGATTTATTTGATCAGCTACAAGGGTCCGTGGTTTTCTCTAAACTCGATTTGAGAAGTGGGTACCATCAATTGAAGGTTCGATCGGAGGATATTCCGAAGACTGCTTTTCGCACTCGCTATGGTCATTATGAGTTCTTGGTTATGCCGTTTGGGTTGACTAACGCGCCGGCCGTATTTATGGATTTGATGAACCGAATCTTCCATCCTTATCTTGATTCGTTCGTGGTGGTTTTCATCGACGACATTCTTGTTTATTCGAAATCTCGAGAAGAGCACGAGCAACATTTGAGGACAGTTTTATCCGTTCTTGCGAGGGAGAAATTATTTGCGAAGTTCAGTAAATGCGAATTTTGGCTCGAGAAGGTGTCATTTCTGGGCCATGTTATTTCGAAAGATGGGATTTCTGTAGATCCTTCAAAGATAGAGGCGATAGTGGATTGGAAGAGACCCGAGTCAGTGACCGAGATTCGTAGTTTTCTGGGTTTAGCCGGTTATTACAGAAGGTTTATTGAGGGGTTTTCGAGGATTGCTACTCCGATGACTCAGTTGACCCGGAAGAATGTTCCGTTTGTGTGGACCGAGAACTGCGACAAGAGTTTCGAAGAATTGAAGAAGAGGTTGACTACCGCACCGATCTTGACCTTGCCTAATGGGAGCGATGGGTTAGTGATTTATAGTGATGCTTCGAAAGAGGGTTTGGGTTGTGTGTTGATGCAGAATGGGAAAGTAATTGCGTATGCTTCGAGGAAGTTGACCCCTAGTGAGCAGAATTACCCGACTCATGATATGGAGTTAGCGGCGATAGTATTTGCGTTGCACAAGTGGAAGCACTACCTTTATGGGGCGAAGTTTGAGATTTTTACCGATCACAAGAGTTTGAAGTACCTTTTCTCCCAGAAAGAGTTGAACAACCGACAGCGTCGATGGATGGAATTGTTGAAGGATTATGATTGCACGATTTCTTATCACCCGGGAAAGGCGAATGTGGTAGCCGATGCGATTAGTAGAAAGTCTTATGTGGCTTCGATGATGGTTCGTGAATGGAAAATGCTTGAGGATGTTCGAGATTGGTCTCCTCGTGAATCGAGACATGGGGCTATTTTTGCGAATATTAGGGTATCTCCGACCCTAGTTCAGAGGATAAAGGAAGCTCAGAAAGAAGATCCCGAGTTAGTGAAGGTAATGGGTAAATTGAAGGAAAAGAATTTCGAGGATTTTTCTGTTAGCCCGGTGGGAGCGTTGACTTTCCGTCGTCGTTTGTGTGTTCCGGATGTTGATGGAATTAAACAGAGAGTTCTTGATGAGGGTCACAAATCGAGGTATACTATTCATCCGGGTAGTACGAAGATGTATCAAGATTTGAAGCAACAATTTTGGTGGATTAATATGAAAAGGGAGATAGCGGAGTATGTATCGAGATGTTTAACGTGTCAGCAGGTTAAAGCCGAGCATCAGAGACCCGCGGGATTACTTCAGCCGTTAGAGATTCCCGAGTGGAAATGGGAGCATGTGACTATGGATTTCGTTACGGGACTGCCTCGTACCCGTAGGAAGTATGACAGTGTTTGGGTAATAGTGGATAGATTGACCAAGAGTGCCCATTTCTTGCCTATTGACATCAGATATTCGATGGAGAAGCTTGCGACCCTGTATATTGATGAGATCGTTAGATTGCATGGGGTTCCGGTTAGCATTGTGTCAGATCGAGACCCGAGGTTTACTTCTAGATTCTGGAAGGCGTTTCAGGAAGCTTTGGGTACAGATTTGCGATTCAGTACAGCTTTTCATCCTCAGACCGATGGTCAGTCCGAGAGGACTATTCAGATTTTGGAGGATATGTTGCGAGCTTGTGCGATAGACTTTTCCGATTCTTGGGATTCGCACCTACCGTTAGTGGAATTTTCTTACAACAACAGTTATCAGGCTAGTATCGAGATGGCACCGTTTGAGGCCTTGTATGGAAGGAAGTGTAGATCGCCTATTTGTTGGGATGAGGTCGGTGAAGCGAAAGTTTTGGGTATTGATTTGCTTCGGGATTCGGTTGAGAAGGTTAGAGTTATCCGAGATAGATTGAAGACAGCCCAGAGTCGACATAAGAGCTACGCAGATAACCGAAGGCGAGACCTTAGTTTTCAAACCGGTGATTTGGTGTTCTTGAAGGTATCTCCGAAGGTGGGTATTCGTAGATTTGGGAAGAAAGGCAAATTGGCTCCGAGGTTTCTTGGTCCGTTTGAGATTTTGGGAAAGGTTGGACTTCTTGCGTATCGTCTTGCGTTACCGCCATCTTTGGACCGGTTGCACAACGTTTTTCATGTTTCTAGGCTTCGGAAGTATGTTCATGATCCGTCTCACGTGTTACCGAGGGTACCGGAGGATATTGAGCCCGATATGAGTTATGAGGAACGACCGGTTCGGATCCTAGATTCTAAAGTTCAAGAGTTGAGGAGCAAGAGTATTTCCTTGGTTAGAGTTCTTTGGAGGAATCATAACATCGAGGAGTCAACGTGGGAGCTCCGAGATGAGATCGAGAGGAAATTTCCGTGGCTTTTTGTTTAAGGTGAGTCTCGTTAAAATTCGGGTCGAATTTTCTTTAAGGGGGAGTGAATGTCACGACCCGAAATCTAGGCTCTATTTTATTAGTAATTAATTGATTTTTATTTAATCATTTGCTTATTTATTTATTTAAATTATTATTATTTAAACAATTATGTGTGCAATTTATGTGTTATAATATTTATGCCTAGCATTTTATTTGAATCATTTGGGTTAGTGTAGTATTGTTGGGTCTTAGTTGTTAGTGGGGAGTGTTGAGTTGGGTAGTATTGAGGAGGGGGTGTTTGTGTAAGTTTTTGAATCCTACTCCTACCCTCTCCCTACACCTCCTTCTCCCTCACCATACTCCACCTCCCTTCCCAGCATCTCTCTCTCTCTCTCTCTCCAAGTAGAAAAGGTAAGCATTTTCTTTCTTATTCTTCTCTCTTCATTATCTTCCCTTTCCTCTCATCTTCTCTCATTTCTTAAAACTTAAACCATGTTTAGATCGTCGATAGGATCGTAGGAAGCCAAAAAGAATCGAAATCCATCAACTTTGAGAATTTGCAGGTAAGTTACTTTTCCCCCATTATGATGCTAAAATGTTCATATCATGTTTAGATAATGCTTTATGTGTTAAAATTGAAGTTTGGATGGGTTTTGGATTTATTTGGAATTTTATTGGAGTTTTGGGTAAAAATGGTGAAACTTGAATGTTGGTTTTGATTTTTGGTTTTGGTTTGTAAATGGTGTATTTGGATTCCCATTTTAGTTATAAATGATGTTTGGGTACCTTAGTATGCTTGTTGGAAGTCTTTATTTTGGTTGATTTGGAATGGTAAGCATTTTGGGGTTGTTTTGGTATGAACTTGGAGAAACCCAGCTCTGTTTTCCTCCCAGTCCGTAGACCAGGCGCCCGCCTGTGTTGACCCAGGCGCCCGCCTACATGACCTTTTCTAATGACCTGACCTTCTGCCAACTCAAGCGCCCGCCTGACCCTATTCCAGGCGCCCGCCCGCCCCTGTTCCAGGAATTTTACCTTTTTGCTTGGTTTAAGACTTAAGGCTTAACTAGTTTAGGTTTAATCCTTCTAATTAACTCAAGATAACACCGTGGAACACTTTAATGTGTGGATTTGATTCTTTTGTGAATAAATATGATGTGTAATTTATTTAAGTACCGTTTTGGTAATGTTGAGCATTTTGATGTGCGGTTTGGATTGGTTTACCTTGGTGGTAATTTAATTGGATTGGTTCCCTACTTTGGAACCTTAAGTTGTTTATTTAAGCCAGTATTTATTACTTAGCATTTAATTGAAAGTCCAGCTGGTATTTTGTGTGTGTTTGGGCGATGGGAAAGATTATAATGGCAAAACCAAGTCCATTATAATGTTGACCATTGTTTTGCCCCCTTCTTTACCCCTTCTCCAGATTGGCCTTGGAAAGGATAAGTCAGCGTTCCTTTGTGAATGTATCTGGCTAGCGGGTATGACTTTGTGTCATGATCCTTGTCCCTTGTGACACTGTTATGTTATTGGTTCCGGTACCGGGGTTTTCTCTTCGGCTTTCATGCTATGATGAAGATGTTGATTTGTTGATTATTGAAGCTGCGCAGCGATCCTTTATTTGGATGTTCCGGTTTGGAAAACCTTGGCTATATCCTTTGTTATGTGTTTATTTCCGCTGCTATCTGATACATGATAAATGCTATATGCTACGTGATATTTATTGTTGTTATTGTCTATTGCATCATAGCATGTCATGTAGTTGCACTAGTAACTTATTGAGATTTATCTCACCCCTTCCTTTTATCTTTGTTTTTCCTTAACCCCCCCAGGTGCTAAGGATTAGTCTCGCTGATCACGAGAGTGAGGACGTCGAGTGTGGATCCGTTCTTTTGGGGAAGGTTATTATAGGTTGGTTCCCATTATGTAAATGCGTAACCATTTTGGGGTATTTGTACCAAACATTGACGTCATTAGGATTTTGTATATTTGTAATTTGTTGGGCATAAACTTGTGGAAGTTTATGTTAGTTGTAATTGATTTTATTAAACTTGGTTTTATAAAACTTTGGGTTATTACCTTTTGGTGTTAAATGGAATTTTTAACTTCAGTATTTCTGAGTTTCGGTTTTAGAGTAGCACGCGCCTTTGACCTTCTTGGTCAGAAGCGCGCGCCTCTCACACCAAAGACCAGAGGCGCCCGACTTTTATGTGTTCCTATTTTCTGTTTTTTTGGGCTAACATTTGTTGCAGGGGTTAAACACAAAATTCAGGACCAGGGCAGTCCCCTGAGTCTAAGTTTCTGACAGGTCTCTAACAGGTTCACCCAGATGCGCGCGCCTCCCACCTTCTTTGTGAAATGCGCGCGCTTGACATTCTACATCCCAGGGGGTGCGCGCTTCTGGGAGGTATTCCAGAACAGGTCCAGTTTCCAGAAAACAGGGCAGAACAGTTGGGGTGTGGGCACAGTGGCCTGCATCAGAACAGAATGGACCCCTTTAACTGTTTAATTTTTGTTTTAATTTACCGGTCACACGGGTGATTCGGGAGTTGTAATTTACGTGCTCATATGTTTTTATATTTTCTTTTCAAAAAAAAAAACAAATAAAATAAAATTTTTTGTCACGTGATAGACCTCACACTACATGCACATTACTCCTATGAATTGCTTACTATCGAGTCGCAGAAATCCATAACCCCAAACCTGTCGAGGCCCGTCCTAGAAAGTTTCAAGCTCCACCTGACCTTGACTATTTCGAAGCGGTCAACCTCAGCCCATGGCGCAGTTCAAGACTACATGCCGGGGGTGACCTTTAAGCCTCTCTTTAGCCAAGCACAAACCACACAATTCTAGTTAGGGTCTAACACTCCGTGACTCAAGTCGGTTTCCATGTGCCGATATTTCCCTAAACTAATGTCTTCAAATCATACATGCCACTCGTTGTTATGGACGAAATAAAAATCCGTCCCCAAGTGGTCATAATGGACGCTAATAAAAAATCCGTCCCCGCATGTATGCTTTACTACATTAATTTAGTTTAATCCCGACACATGTAGGATTCACAAGCGTGGTGGAACCCGATGAGTATATGGGACCGCGAGAAGGTCTATATACTAGTGTGATGATTCCACTATTTTTCTAGAAACCTCAAAAAGGGCCACGTCCTTCCGACTTTTGTAAATAAATAAAAAAAAAGAGTCTTTTCTTTATGTGGTTTGAGTCTTTACTTTTGTTTATGGGTGAAATAATTTTATCCAAAAGGTGTTTGTGGGGCCATCTTAAGATCAACCGTGTTCTCTCCATAGGTCCAATGGCTTCAAACGGCAACGACAACGGCATTCCCGTGTCCAACGAAGGGTTATTCCGCATGGTGGAAGCATTGAAAGGAAAAGTTGATACACTAGCCGAGAATGTCCGCCGCAAGGATGATTTATGGCAAGCCCGTTACGAGCATGTGAAAACGGCCCACAAGAAAGAAGTTGCTCAACTCAAGAACCAATTGAAAGGGCTCACGAATGAAAGAAAGGTCCAAAGCATTGATACCGGTTTGGTCAACACTCTCATGTCCTACATTGACCAAAGGCTTAGTGGGCTAAATTTGCACAAGGGCCCAAGCACCTATCTTCATCAAGCTTCTCTCCTCATGAACACAATAGAGGCTCTTCCCGAAAAGTTCAAGATGCCTGATATTGGCAAGTTCAACGGCAACTCTTGCCCTGACGCTCATGTCGACTCCTACATTTGGGCCATGCTACCAAAGAAAGTGTCTCCTCAAATAATGACACAATGCTTCCCGCTTACTCTCGAGGGGGTCGCAAAAGATTGGTATATGGGTCTTCCAGTTTCCACCCGCCTCAATTGGGATGCCGCTATGCTTGCCTTCAAATCACAATATCAAGGCAACTCCATATTCCGCCCCACCAAGAAGGAATTGGAGAGCACCGTGCAAATGGGTGATGAATCATTTGGGGACTTCTATCGCCGTTGGAATACAAGCTAGCCGAGATGATTGATAGGCTCTCAAATAAGGAACAAATGGACATCTTCTTGAAATGTTTAAAAATGGACTACCGCACTCATCTTAGTGGGGCTTTTCACTCCGATTTTTCAAGCATGTATGATGCGGGGGTTAGAATTGACAATTTGCTCCGAGAAGTGGCCGAATCCTCCTATGACACAAGCTTCAACGACAAAGGGTTCCCAAGCAACAACATGGACGAATGTAGTGACATGGAAGACTACAATGACAATAAAGACTACAACGACAATGGGGACTACAACAAAAAATTAAAAAAATAAAAACTACAACTTTGGAATGTAGTGACATGGAAGACTACAATGACAATAAAGACTACAACGACAATGTGATTTTGCATCTTCAATTTTTAATGTTTTCTCTCGTCCTATGTTAAATGATCGAGTCCATTGAGTCATCAAATAAAAAGTCGTTCTTGTCCTCATACACTCTTCCAAGTTGTTCAATTTAATTCTTGGCAAAATGATGAAAAGATGTCTAAACACGTTTTAGAACGAAGGCTATCACTTGAACGCCTAGAGGCTAAACATCGACGAAGGCATCAACAACGAAGACATCAACAATGATGAAATCAAGACAAAGAAAGGTGGAGCAACAATCCTGAAGCAAAGTTTTCAAAAGGGGATATAAGAAAAAAGAGCTCGCTAGGTTGAAATCCTCAAATCAACCTAGGCAAAAGTTAGAGCACAAAAAAAAAATCCCCCTCAATCAAATAAGTACAAGGTCAACATCATTCCACCGATGAAGGATGAAGCAACAACCACCTCGACGAATGGAGCATCCACAAGAACTACGGTGACCTGAGCCTCTTCACTGGAGGAACGTAGGCAACCTTCGGGTTCGATATCAAGCAAGAAACAAGATATGTTTAACCCTAGCGCGTTATGGTGATCGGCCTTCATCTCGAACTTGTCAAGACATATTTGTACGATTCATTTGCCAATGAATTAATCACCTCAAGATTGAACAACTTTCCTAGATTTGGAATCACTTTCCGTTCCTTGTCGAGTCTAGGGCTTCTATTCTTTCTGCATACTCCCAATTTCTTGCAATCAAATTGGGGCTTTCATTCTCTTCTCTCTTATTGACTTACTTGCCTTCGTGAGTCATTCAACAAATATATACAAAGTCAATACTAGGGGCTACTTCCCTAGCCAAGTCAATGTCACTCATCATTAGTGACAAAAGGTCCTCACCGAAAAATCACATGTCTCTCATCCTCATCTAGAGTCAATGCACACTTCCTCATCAATTGAGTCAAAAAAATAAAAAAATAAAAAAATTGAAGATGCAAAAGAGATGCCCGCTAGATTGAAAACCCGAAAGGGCGGTCTAGGCAAAAAACAGGGTGCGTCATAAAAAAAAAGAGAGAGTGAGAGAGATAAGGGAAAGAGAAATAGAGATCCCCGGCCTCTAATGAAGACACAAGTTTAACATTGAATCTCCTCAGCAAGCCAATTCCCCACCGAGTCAACTTTGGAATGGCAAAAGGCTCGACAAGATGTAGCACAATCAAAGGTTGTTTTGGGATATTGTTCTCCAGCAGTGTGCCATTTTTGGGTTCATGAAAAAGAAGGCCCAAGGTTGCACAAGTAATCCCCAGCAAGCCAATTGGTGTGGATCACAAATGGCCACAACATTTAACTCAATTTTCGAGCTTCTACACGTACGTATGCCGAGAAATGGCGTAACTCTTGCCATGTCCTCTTATGTTTGTTCCCCCACACGAGGACGAGTCTCTTGCTTTGCTCGACAAATGATGACGCCCTAGGGGATATGTGACTCGAGAAAGAAAACTTCTCTCGCTTCATTTGACAGTTAATGAGCCCTAAGGATACGCTCAAGAAAGATGTGTGAGACTATCCTCAAAGTCTCTCAAAAGGAATGTCGAGAAGCACCTTCTTGTCATGTATGCTCATACTTGTTCCCCCGATCAAGGATAGGCCCTTCTCGTTCCACTCCTAATCAATGGTGTCACTCTAGGGGGTACGATCAAGTTTTAAAGGCTCCCTTGGCAAGAAGAAATTCACTTCAGTGTCCCCGGCGGAGTCATGTGCAACATTGGAAGCTTCCTCAATTCGGCACCGAAGGTCTCAAGGGGCTTCGCAATCTACAATCTTTTGGGACAACAATGCTCAAGCAATGCAATGTGGAGAAGTCTTATATGAAAGAGATCAAGCTTCAAGGGTCTCCCAACACCTCAAGTCAAAGGTCTCCCACGACTTTGAATAAGGGCTCCAATGTTATGAATGAATTTGATGATTTTTGTTAGAAATTTCAACGAGATTATAAAGGAAGTCTTAGAGAAAAGGAAAAAGATTCAATATGCTAAACTCACGTGACTGGGTTATAGCGGGAAATGCCTCGGCCAATCCCAATGTTTCTGCAAGTACTGCACCCCCTTCTCCAAGATCAAAAGCACAGGCTGCATCCGAAGATCCGTTATTAGTTCGACTCAAGAAGACTCAAGAAAACGTACCGTTTGAGACTTTATCATGTCAAAACCCTATCATCCGGAACAACATCACCATCTCCCACGAGACGTCTCCTGAAGACCGTACTACATTTTCAATATGGACCTTCCGCCATTTGGGTATCAACCACAAAAAGGGCCATCCATCTCCAAGCAAGAGAAAGAAGGAGATCGCCTTCAAGAGTTCTTCCCAATAGCGCCATCCGCTCCCAACACAATGCTAAGCCGATTCCAAAAAAATTTGAGGCTTCACACCAAAAGGTCTCCACATCCCGCCATTTACAAACTTGATAAGCCCATGACATTTGGGGCTTAGCAATCTCTTAAAGCTTGGTATCAATGATCTTCTCTTGGGACCTGCCCACGTCGACAACAAAAGACAGTTTATTTGAATGGGCTAAGAGTTGATTCATCTTGGGGCTTCATAAGCCACTCAAAGTTCAGCATTCGAGGGGCTTTAAAATCAGCAACCCCTTGGCATCTCGGCATCAATAGTCCTTTTGAAGCCCCATAAACGACAAATCTCTTGGGGCTAGACATCAATTTTCGTTGGACACCGCAGCGACAACATTCAAGCGAGGCAATCCGGACTTCGATCGAACATGACTTGATCTTGGGTTGGCTTTACAAACACACAATGGTCAAAATGGTTCACCCACGAACTAAAAAAAAAGTCTTTTTCCCACATGTGTACATATTCTATTCCTACAAAAAAAAAAAAAAAAAAACAAAAAGAATTTTCTTTTTCTTTGTCTCCTTATTTGCGCAAAAATATGTGCATCATTCTATCTTGCTCCTAGCTTCCTCCCTAGCATTCCCCAGCATCCTTGAACTACGCTGGTCTGATTCCTGCCAAAAGATACGTAGGCAGCCTTTTGGCACGACCAACCCATCATCCGGAATACTATCCCACCGACACTCCATAAAAAATGAATTCATTATCAAAGGTAGCGACACTCTCCGCCAAAGCATCTACCACAACATCACGAATCCATCCAACGGCAATGGTAAGTAAAGGTATGGACATCATTCATCTCTCTCAAGCAAAACTCTGCTTTCAAAAATCACTTCACACACAAAATCACTTTACTTCTCCCTCATGCAAAAGTGCTTCAAAATCACATCACACCACAAGCACGATTTCGCTCAATCTTCACACTTCATGCATTTTCTTGCACAAACACGTATACCTACAAAAGCACACACATACCAGGTACCACCACAAAGTCAACATCATCTACAACTCAAGGCACTTCATCCCCAGCAGAAAGTGATCCGCCGTCAACTACGCCTGCATCCCACAGAGTCAAACAATTACAGTTCAATGACAACAACTCGGTCCATAGTGAGCCGCAAAATCACCACCTTTCCATCAAGCAACACAATAATATCACACATAGGCAGACGGAGTCTCGGTTCCCGCCATCCGCAAATGGATCCCGCATCAGCAAATAGATCCCGCATCAGCAAACGGATCCCGCATCAGCAAACGGATCCCGCCTCAGCAAACGGATCCCGCCTCAGTAAACGGATCCCGCCTCAGCAAACGGATCCCGCATCAGCAAACGGATCCCGCTTCACCAAACGGATCCCGCATCAGCAAACAGATCCCACCATCAGCAAATGGATCCCGCTTCAGCAAACGGATCCCGCATCAGCAAACGGATCCCGCTTCAGTAAATGGATCCTGCTTCAGCAAAACGGATCCCGCCATATCCTTTCTATATCAATAAATACGCTCGCACAGGGAGCACACCCCTATCCTTCACAAATTTCAAATTCATGTTTTATCGAGTCTTTGTTTTCTCTTGTCGATGTCCTCGGCGGTTGTTTTTCTTTCGTCGACGCATTTTGCTTTGCAATCCACATCGCCGAGGGGCTCTGTAGACACCCCGCCTTGGACCGCTTAACCTGATTGCACATTTGATCTTGTGTCTCTCTCTATTTTATATGTTTTCCGTTAGTTTCCGTTACTCCGGTTAAGTTCCTGACTGACTCCGTTAAGTTCAGGGACTAAACTAAATAACAGTGCTAACTTTCTAGTCCTTTCTGTCAAAAATTGCCTTCTCTGAGTCGCGCGCCTCCGGCCTTTGAAGCCAGAAGCGCGCGCCTTCCGCCACCAAGGTGGGAAGCGCGAGCCTCTGGGCGTGTCAGTTACAGATTTCTGGCCTTGAATCTCTCCCTTGCCCATCTTACAAGATTTTGCCCGGGAAATGGTTCTTGGCAGCTCAGTTTTGGCACCAAAAAACAACCCTTTACAACTATAAAAACCCTTCCAATCTACCATTGGAGGGGATGGACTTTGATCACCATTTTCACACCTAAAAATCACCAATTTCTCATTACAAAACTTGCATGAACTTTTAAATATCCAACAATCCTTCCAATAAGGATCATTCTCAAGGAGTGTCAAGAACTTGTCTTCCAAACATAGGTATTTTCTTGCCTTCTTCACTTTCTTCTAATTCATCTTTTCTTATCTTTTCCTTTATTCAAAAGTCCAATCAAACCCAAACCAAATTTGGGACATAAATCCAAACGATCACTTCATCTTCATTGAAGTTGGTCTAAGGGTCATCTCCCTATATTTCAACCTCTTTTAAAACCCCTCTAAATTTGATATTAATAGGAAGAACACAATTTTTATAATGTAAACTTTGAACAAGCAAGACCGACGTTAGTCGGGCGAGATGGGTGTTTAAGTACTTCCCATCTCGTAACCTAACCCCCGAACTCTTAAAAGGAATCTCTGTTTTCGTAAATCAAACACATTTCCAACTTAAAAGGTTTTCTCGCGTTCCTCTAAAACGTGGGTGGCGACTCCTTCAAAAAATAATCCTTTTCCCGTGAGGGGCCCAGGCCGGGGTACCTACACTATGCGGTCGAGTGAATACGGTCAAAGAGATGCGGTCAAGGTAGAGGTTGAGAGATTGAAAGTTGTTGTCTTGAAAGTTTGGCAAAATGATAGGTTAGCCAGATTTTAGATTAGGCAATAAGTTGAACCTACAAACACAATTCACAATAAGTTTGGATATCTGAAAGATCAAACACTAAAAGACAAACAAGATTAATATGAATAATGAACAAAAGTAAATTTGCAAAAAGTAAAGAGCATTAAGTAAATGACACAATGATTTGGAAATGTTCGATCTGTTAAAATATCTACGTCCTTTACCAAGATGGTCAGTCTTGGATTTTGAATGATGTTTATATTGATTCCCTTGAGTACAGATTACAGAGATGAAGTATTGAATCAACACCTACTTTCTATGAAGAACAATCCTAGACTTAAACCAGTGTATCCCTAATGATTAAATTTATGTGATTGATCACTTGGGGTGAGTGTGTGTGTAGGAATCAAAAGCTCTATAAAATCTAAGTGATTTTAGAGCCTAATGAATCTTGTGTGTTACAAGGCTTGAGATGACTTGAATGTTGCTGGATAATCTTTGAAGGTTTGAAGGTGAACGCTTAAAGAATCAAAGGATTTTGGAAATCTTGAGTATGATCTTCAATCACCAAGAATTTCAACAACAATTTATCTCTTAGAATCTCAGCAATGTTTAATGAAGAACTCAAGGACTATTTATAGCCTTGAATGAGAGACTAGCGGTTTGAAATACTTGGGGTCCAAGTTGAAGGACAATGAGCTGTTGAATTCTGATTGAAGCTCAGTCTGAGTTATCCTTTTGTTGCAGAATAGTGGTGGTCCAACTGACAGTTGTATTCAAATATAAAATTTGAATTTTGCAACGTTCTAAACTAACCATAGTTTTGGACACTAGTGTGACCATGGTTAAGTTTGAACCAAACTTGGTTACTTGGACTATCTTCATTTATGGTCAAGACTTGCGGTCAAGAGACTCACGGTCAAGCTCTTGACCTTAAATTTTCCAGACTTAGAAAAATTTAAGACCTATCAATCTAGAGTATATTCTAATAAAATGGACTATTCTAGAAATGAAGTTTTAACACTTCTTACAATATATCGTAAAGTCCACAAAAGTAAAATTAGGTTATGGGTGACACGCCCCCAGGTCCCGGGATCCCCTAATAGAACCTCGAACCTGGATGCGCGTGACTAACGAGAATCAAGAAACTAACAAGAAACTGGATGACAACTGTTTATAACAAACTGACATGATATATATACTCTAGAGTAAGGAGCTAAGATAGCTCACACCACGAGTTCTAGACAAGGAAATTTAAACCAAACATGATTATACACAGCGGAAACATGCCTAGCACATATGTTGGCATTACAAGATGTCTAGAGACAACAAGAGACAACAAGTCTACCCAAAATACTGAGTTACATAACCCATAATACATCGTCCTCACCAAAGTGTAAAAGGACCACGATTCCCAAAAGTATAACCACTTGCGTAGTAAGCTCCCAGCTATGTCGAGCCTCACTTCGCACTATCACTAGCCTTCCTTTGCTCTAAGGAAAACAATTAAACAAGAAATGGGGTTAGATAAATCTCATTAAGCTATTAGATGCAACTACGTGACATGTTATCATGCAATTCAAGTAGATACTCAAGTAATCATGTATCAAGTATCATCAAGTAATAAGTATATGAGAGGCTAAACCACTCATCGAGTAGCACATAAGGCTAAGCTAGCACGTTACAAAGGATATTGCTTACTTCCTTATTCCTCCCAAGAATACCATTGTTGTCGTAGCTTGTATTACTTTGACAATCACGATCAATATCAAGAAACTGCTTATACAGTATATATAAGAAGACCCGGTAACCAGTGTCATTCCCAAGATCAAGATTCACGAGGTGTTCACGAGTTTAGCATTCACTTATATCAGGCGTATTGCTCTAATAAAGGAAGCTATGCCCTTACTATGGCCTGTAGTAAGGGGTCAAGCGCAGATACATATATCCCCGATTATCACTTTGGCCCCAGCCTCATGATAAGCGTGAACCTATATACCTCCGAACAAGCAAAGACCAGCTGGACTCACACAAGAATGCACAAGTAGGTATTTACTTAAACTATGAGAGTAGAACTAATCCAAAAGTAGTGGACTAGCTCACCAAGAAACATGTTTCAAGTAATCAAGAAGTCACATGTTATCAAGTAGCTATATGCAATGATTGCGCATACACATCAAGAACATGTCTCATACACGTTAGTGCTTGTTCATAGCACTTCCTAGTTCATTACCATACACATGTATTGGTGTCAAGTCATGTACAAGATTTTATCATCTTATATTCAAGTTCTCAATCCACTTCTATGGATGTTTAAGACATGTACAAGATTTTATCATCTTATATTCAAGTTCGCAATCCACTTCTATGGATGTTCATGTCATGTACAAGATTTTATTGTCTTATACTCGAGTTATCAATCCAATCTTTGGACATTCAAGCATGTATAAGAGTTATATCTTTTTCTCTTACAAGTTCATAATCCTATTCTTAGGATGTTCAATTCCAAGACTCTGTTCTAATGCCCCTAAGGTGCACGAACATTGATTTCAAGACAAGCATAACACATTAGTTCTTGTTTATAGCACTTTCAAGACATAAAGAAGAGTTGTTACCCTTATACTTAATTTCTCATTTGAGTTCTATAAGTGTTCATGTTCAAGACTAAGTTCTCATTTTAATTCAATGAGTATTCATGTTTAAGACCAAGTTCTGATGCCCCTAAGGTGTCACAACACTTACTAGGACATCTTATACTAAGGTTATATACCTAAATTTGGATTAAGTCTAGCTTAATCAAACTTTATTCAAGACTTTTGTTCATCAGGGCAAGTGTGCGGTCGCCTAAAGTGACCTGTGCGGTCGCACACTAAGCAGGTCAATCCTTTGAAAAATGTTGTTCAAATATATGTTTAGGACATAAAATTGCTTAATCTCAATCATAGTAATCACTTAGGATCCCCCAATTTTTAATAGAACCTTGTAAGGTACCCTTAGGATTCTTGGTGACCAGCACAGGTGTATTACATCTCTTCAAATCTTGGCAAACCAGCAGAAGGAAGCAAATCAGCAGACCAGTAAACAAGTTTCCGATCAACTCTATTCTCAACATGCGACAAGTTGCCGATCAACTTGCAACACAAAGTTGCCGATCAACTCCATTCTCAACATGCCGATAAAAAAAGACAGTCTGTACTGTCAGTCAGGTTACATCGTCCCATCTTAAAGTCAACCTTGCTGATTGTCCCTGTCCTTTCATAGTGTTTTATCAAAAAGTAGTTTAACTGCTCGGTCATGATTACTGCGCCGTCTGACACATAGCTAGTTTTAGCTATACTTTGTCCCTACTTGCTTTTTACAGGTAACCGGTTGAGACAAAGGGGTCTTTACCCATCAGACTTTTGCAAGCATGCGTGTAATCCATATCTTCGCCATTTAATGCTAAAGATACCGCATTTAATGCTCCGGGTCTTTACCCATCAGACTTTTGCAAGCATGCGTGTAATCCATATCTTCGCCATTTAATGCTAAAGATACCGCATTTAATGCTCCTCAACTACCCAGCTGGATATTCAAATTGCAAGCCTTCTTCTACAAGACTCAAGACATTCACTCCTCTTATAAATAGTGGACTCAGAGCATTGAAGAAGGTTGGTGAAAATAGAGCATCGAAGAGAGTTGAATGTTTTTAAGTATTTATTAAAGACTCAAACATTCTGTGTCCAGATAATCATTAGATCATTTAATAGGACATACACTTGTGCACCAACTCAAACAACATTGTTAGTATTCCCGAACTAGATCATTTAAGGAATACGTTGTTTAATTTATTCACACACCCACCTGAGTGAGATAAGTTCTCTTGAACTTGCCGCTCAAAAACACTTGGTCAGATTTGTATTACGATCCATTAGTGATCTCTAGAACTTAGTCTTTGTTTCCGGCAAAGCCGTGCTTGTAATAGACTAGAGATATCTAATAGTACTCTTAACCCAAATCCAAGTTCTGACCAAAATTGGTAGAGGACGTAGCAGTATTTACACTGTGAACCTCTCCAAATCTTTGTATCTCTGTTGCTTACTTTATCTTTGCCGGTTGGAATTCTATCACCGGCAGATTGCATATGTCTGTACTGATTCAACGTAATTTCCATTGACCAATCTCTTGAAACTGCATTGAACTTTTGGAAACAACTTTGTGTTTAAACTAAGCTCTGAAAACTATTTCTTACCGATTTAAGTGTGAGTTAAAACTTAGTCATATCTTCTCCGCTGCGCTTACTGATAATAGTTTGCAAACTGATAAGTGACTTTGCATTTAGAAAAGTGTTTCATTGTAAAAGTTTTAAAAAGGCTATTCACCCCCCCTCTAGCCTATTTTCCTATCAATTGGGCCTAACAATTGGTATCAGAGCTTAGAATTTTTAAAGAAATTTCCAAGCTTTGCAGCTTGTTTGCCGATACCATGGCAGGAAAAATCATGCAGTCATTTAACATCACTACCATACCGTTGTTGAATGTCAACGAGTTTGGTGTCTGGAAATCTCGTATGATAAAGTATATGAACTCAATCGATGATCGGTTGATGAAGGTTATAGAAGGTGGTCCAATAATTCCTCTAAAAGTCTCAACCACCTACAGACCTATTCCCTCCACTCCGCTGACACAACATGCTGATCGTGACACTGAACAAGAAACCCATGTTCAGATTGAAGAAACTTTGGTCGAGAAACCAAGAGAGGAATGGACTGAGGACGACAAACTTTCAGCTGTCCTAGATGGAAAAGCATGCCACATTATTTCTTGTGGATTGGACGACAAGCAATATAAACTCATTGACTTGTGCTCCACGGCTCAAGAATGCTGGAACAAGCTCCTTGCATACTTTGAAGGTGATGAGCAGGTAAAGGACAACAGACTCTACGATTGTATTGCTGATTGAATCCTTCAAGAAACAAGATGGTGAATCACTAAGGAGTGCCTACGACAGATTCTGCGAGGTAAATAATTTATGTGCTTCATTAGGAAAGGTTTATACTATGAAAGACCTAAATATTCGTTTTCTAAGTTCTTTGGGAAATGAGTATCATACCAAGGTCACCGCTGTTAGAGATGTGAGAGACTTGAACAAGACTTCTATTCAGAATCTTGTGTCTAGTCTATTTCTGTATGAAAGGGAACTGCAAAAACTCAACGTTCTCGATAAAAATTTCAAAAACTTGTCTCTATCAGCTCAGTCACAGATATCCTTCCCTTCAAACAAATTCCCTCCTATAGATCCCCATCCAATACCCTGCAGTTCCAAAACCCCTGAAACTACATCAGAACAGCCTATGGAAGAAGACGAATTTGCCGCCTTCGCTAGGAACTACAAAAGGTTTAAAGACTTCAAAAGGATGCAAAAAGGAAGCTACCAACAACCAAAATCATTCACACCAACATTTCAAAAACCAGCAAGTTACAACAAACCCTCAACAAGTGCCACCGACGGAAAGGACAACAAAGGTGATCTTGTTTGCTTCAAATGCAGAAAACCTGGTCACTTTGCTTCTAAATGTCCTCAACCAAAATATGAGTATGTGAGAAAGTCATTCAACAAGAGACATCCCAAGTCTCGAAGCTTTGTTTCCGATGAAAGCACAGAAAAGGCCTTGCCGGTTTGGTGTGAAACTGACTCAGACGAAGATGCTGATGAAGATGAGATGTAAGTTTTGTCGCCTTAGACATGGAAGATGCCGATACATCCACATTACCGACTCCAGTCTACCGAGATCCATCTCCTCCAAGATCTCCAGTCAGAGAAGAAGCTACTGGAAGACCTCAACCACACTTCAAAGAGATTAGTGTCAAAGCAGAGAAACCAAATGGATACATAGTTCACCAAGTGGGAACCTCTCTCTATGGTCAGTGTAACTCTATTCAATTCACTGCTATCAAACCTAAACCCTTACCAATGACCAGAAAATTCTCATTCACTGAGCATCCTAGCATTGCCAAAAGCTTATCTAAACCCATCTCTTCTCTACCTGACTTCTCTCCCAAACCTATTCCCTCTACCACCAAAATTTTAGCTGATCCCTTTCCTGAAATATCCAAAGCTGAAATGGTAGAGACAATGGATGAACTTTTTATTGATCATGAGAAGCTGAGTAGCGTTCATAAAGTGATGGCTGCTGATTTCAATAGAATTTCTGCAGAGAATGACTTGTTTGTGTCTGAACTTAAGGTTATCAAAGGACATGAGCTTGAGTCTATTCTTCTAAAGAAAGAAAACCTAGATCTCAAGAGTCAAGTGGCAGTATTGATAGCTCAGATCGAAGATCTTGTGAAAAGAAACAATCATCTCTCAAGGATAGTTGATTCTTACACAAAATCTCGAGTCGCTGTTGAAACAATCCTACAAACCCAAATGTCATATAAGGACCAATCTGGGTTAGGATTTGTTTCCAGCAGCAGTAGCTCTACTGAAACTTGTGCGACCGAGAAAAGGATGAGAAAGTTGAATGTAGTTCTGTTAACTCAGTGCATGTGAATGCTAAGCCTGCAGTATACAGTGCTGTTGCCATGAAGTATCCTAAGAACCAGAACAAAAGAAATGATAAGCACAAACAAAGATATGTTAAGGTTGCTAATACTGAGTCTGCCGATAATTGTATTCTTGGTGAATACATCAGCAGAGCAAGTGCTGCCGGTCTAACCACCTCTGCTGCCGATGGACAAGTACCTAAAAAGGTAACTGCCAAAGGTAAATAGAATGGAAAGAAAGGCAACACTATCACCTTTAAACCTACTAAGTTTGTGCCTGCTCAATTCTCTAGTTCTGCCGATGCACTGACTAAACAGAATGATGTTCTACTGACTCCACAGCCCATCAGTCAAGTGAGATGTTCTAATTGTTCTGATTATGGTCACAAGGCTCATAAATGCCTCTTGAAGCACCTATTTGGACCCACTGAGGTTGCATCCTCTAGTGGTGGCCAGATGTGGTTGCCAAAGAGGAACTAACCCTCGGACCCAAGAATAAGGGGGACCATAAGCATACCTTTTTATTTCAGGAATGCTTCATGGCCTCAACTGGTGCAAGCAAGGATTTGTGGATTTTAGATAGTGGTTGTTCAAGACACATGATAGGATTTGCAGATCTACTTGCCGATATCTCAGAAGCATCAGGTCCCCCAGTGGTTTTCGGTGATAATGCCAAAGGAAAAATCATCGGTATTGGTACCATCAAGAGAGGTGCAGTCATTGTACAGAAGGTCTCTATAGTGGATGGTCTGAAACACAACCTTCAATAAATATCACAATTCTGTGATAAAGGAATGCAATGTGTATTTACTACTTCCGGTTGCTATGTGAAAGACATTGCTTCCAATGAAACCCTTCTCACTGCCAAAAGAAAAGGTAACATTTATGCAGTAGGCTTAAGTGCTATTACTGGTGTTGCTAATGTTTGTTTTGTAGCTAAGAACATCAGTGAGAACTCATGGCTATGGCACAAGAGACTCAGTCACTTGAACTTCAAATATCTATCCAAGCTTGCCGGTTCAAATCTGGTTACCAGTTTACCTCAAGTGTCTGCTGATCAAGGAAAGAAATGCAAGGCCTGCCAGCTTGGAAAACAACATAAATCATCCTTCCAAAGCAAGCCCTGCATGTCAACATCTAAGTGCCTCCAAATGCTACATATTGATCTATTTGGCCCCACAACTACAACAAGTATTGGGGGAAGTAGATATACCTTGGTTGTAGTAGATGATTTCTCTAGATATACTTGGGTGGAAACTTTCAGTCACAAAGATGACACATATGCCGTTGCTACCAAGTTATTAAGACTACTATAAACACAGAAAGAAAGTGATATCATCAGCATGAGATCAGACAACGACACTAAATTCAAGAACAATGGTATTGCTCAGTACTGTGATGATCATGGCATAGACCACAACTTTTCAGCTACCGGTACACCACAACAAAATGGTATCGTTGAGAGAAAGAATAGAACTCTCATTAAAGCTGGTAAGACCATGATTGCTGAAGCCAGGCTGCCAAAATATTTTTAGGCTGAAGCCATCAATACTGCCTGCTTCACTCAGAATAGATCTCTTATCAAAAAATTACATAACAAGACTCCTTATGAACTCTAGAGAGGCAGAACTCCCAACATTGGATTCTTCAAAATATTCGGCTGCAAATGTTACGTGCTTTACAACGGTAAAGAGCACAGAGGTAAATTTGATGAGAAATCTGATGAAGGAATCTTTGTTGGATATGCTAAACACAGTAAGGCCTTTCGAGTTTTTAATAAGAAAGTTTTGAAAATTTTTGAATCTGTTCATGTAACCTTTGATGAATTTGATTTGTTAGAGTCTGACAAGGCTCCAAATAGTACTAATGCTTCTAGTGCTCATGAGACAGGTGAATCCAGTAATTCTAACCCTGCAGGTCAAGTACCAGCTGCTGATCCAGTCATTTCAGTAGAAGAACCAGCAGATACTCATTATTTCCCATCATCGGCAGAACATGATCTTACCGATAACTTTCATAATCCATTTGCCGATGCAAATTCTGCTGATCATCCTGAAGACAGATCAAGCCCTCAACCAATTTCTATTATAAGATCCAATCCTCCAAGTTCTCACCCACCTTTCACTCAAAACTCTAACTCTTCTTATCAACCATCTGCTGATCTTGATCCTCCTCTAGAATCACTTCAACAAGAGTCAGTCAGACAAGATGTGCCAAGAGAAGTTAGACCAGTTCGTGATCATCCTTTAGAAAATGTGATTGGTGATGTCTTTGGTCCAAGATTGACAAGAAACCTTAGTAGAGCATTTGCTGAAAGTCTCCTCTCATCTGCTATGGTTTCCAACATAGAACCAAAGAAGACTGAAGAAGCTCTTACCGATCCTGGTTGGGTTGAAGCCATGCAAGAGGAACTGAATCAGTTTGAAAGATGCAATGTGTGGGAACTAGTGCCAAGACCATCATCTCAACAAGTAATTGGTACAAAATGGGTCTACAGGAACAAATTGGATGAAGCTGGGAATATTATTAGAAACAAAGCAAGGTTAGTTGCTAAAGGCTACTGACAAGAAGAAGGGATCGACTACGATGAGACATTTGCTCCGGTTGCAAGATTGGAAGCTATAAGACTTTTCTTAGCCTATGCCGCCTTCAAAGAATTCAAACTGTATCAAATGGATGTGAAAAGTGCCTTCCTGAATGGAGAACTTCAAGAGCTTGTGTATGTTGAACAACCACCAGGTTTTGAAGACTCCAAGAAGCCTAATCATGTCTACCGATTGAAGAAAGCTCTCTACGGCCTAAAGCAAGCTCCAAGGGCATGGTATGAAACCCTTTCTAAGTTCTTACTTAGTGATGGCTTAGGTTTCACTCGAGGTAAAATCGATACTACTTTATTTGTTGCCAAGCATAAGGGTCATTCATTGTTTGTTCAAATATATGTCGATGATATTATTTTTGGTTCTACTAATAAATCACTTTGCAAGAGATTTGAGAAGCTAATGCAGAGAAAGTTCGAGATGAGCATGATGGGTGAACTAACATATTTCCTTGGACTTCAAGTCAAGCAATCCAATGAGGGAATATTCATCAGTCAAGCCAAGTACGCAAAAGAATTAATCAAAAAGTTTGGCTTTGAAAATGCTCACTCTCAAAGCACACCAATGGGCACTAACATTCATCTAGATAAGGATGAGTCCGGTAAGAGGGTAGATATGACACTCTACCGAGGTATGATCGGCTCACTCCTCTATCTTACTGCCAGTAGACCAGATATTATGTTTGCTATTTGTGTTTGTGCCAGGTTTCAAGCTGACCCTAGGGAATCTCATCTGCAAGCTGTTAAACGTATCATTAAATATCTATATGGCACTGCTAACCTTGGATTATGGTATGCTAGAGATTCATCTTTTAATCTAATAGGTTATTCAGATGCAGACTTTGCAGCTTGTAGGGTGACCAGAGAAAGTACTAGTGGAACTTGCCAATTTCTTGGTGATCGGTTGGTGTCTTGGTCATGTAAAAAGCAAGCATCAATTTCCACTTCTACTACTGAAGCTGAGTACATAGCTGCCGGCAGTTACTGTTCACAGATCCTTTGGATGAAGCAGCAGCTTGTTGACTATGAAGTTCCATCTCAAGTTTGTCCCATCTATTGTGACAATTAATCTGCCATCTCAGTTTCCAACAACCCGGTCATGCATTCCAAAACTAAGCACATAGACATCAAGTATCACTTTTTGAAGGAACATGTTGAAAAGGGAACGTGGTGCTGCTCAAAGTTCATACCGATTACCAAAGAGCAGACATACTGACAAAACCCTTAGATCAGAAAAGATTTGAATTCCTCAAAGGTGAACTAGGTATGATTGATTATTATGGTTAAAATTGTGCTGACTTTGCTACTTGTGTTAGTCTGCCGATCAAATCAGTAGATCGAAAATTATCTTGCCGACAAACATCATGCCGATAATTATCTTGCTGATCAACAACTTGCCGAATCAAGTCTTGCCGACTCGTCAAAATTCAAAATTCAAAATTCATCGGTAGATCTCATCCAAAGAGATAAGGATTCTCTGACACATGACCTAAGCTTAGTAAAATCAAAGGTACAATCGGTCACACCTCCTTTTTGACACGTGTGTGCACCGCCTTACCCAAATCGTGTCAAAGATTTATCCCAACTCCTTGTGATAAATCAGAAAGGTAACCTTAACTTTATTGTTGCCGTTTATACCCTTTCTCTCTCCTAAGTTTAACCGTCTAAATTAAACCGTCCGGTTCGTGCATTTAATGTATTGTGTGCGCACGTTCTCCTAGTTATTGTCTACAGTTAAACTCATCATTATTTCTCTTTCTCCCATGCAAACTCTTCCTATTCTCTATCTCTCTTCCATAACATATATAAGCTACACTTAAACTCCTCTTGTTCTTTTCGCTCTTCATTCTCTCTTAATATCACTATTGCTTGTGTTCTTCATCTACTTTCACATTCTCTTACGATTCTTCAAACAGAGTTAACTCTACTTTATGGTAACTACTTGATGATTTTACACTTGCATTTCAATCTATTTTGAACTAATTTATTCTAACTTGTGAGATCTTTTGAGTGATTTTGCAGAAAATGTCTAGCAACGAAAAGGATATCTATGGAGGCTATGTTGACTCCACCTTCTTCGACGACGCTCTTGACGGTGATTTCTTGAGAAATCTTCTGATTGGATCTCTTCTAGACTCCTTCATCACTCCAACTAGTGTTGAGTTTATCTTTTTGGGTCAAGTTTAAGAGTTCTTCTCAAATGCCTCCGTCATCTCTGATCGCAATGACTCCTCTATCTTCGTCTCCATCGCCTCAACCGTCGCCGACGTGCCGATCTCTGTTACTCCTTCTTATATTCATGAAGCATTCCCTCTGCTTGGGAATGAGGGTGCTGACTCTATTACTGATGACCAGACATTGGACAAGGCATGGACCCTTATGAGGGGAGCTGGTCCTAGACTCAATGGAGATAATCATCTCAAAGCTCACTACAAAAGAAGATTCTTTGCCCTTGCAGAGATTGTTGATAGATGCTTGGTATGCAGATCTGGCTCTCACAGCCATGTTACTGATGTACAGAAGGAATGGCAGCCATCGTGTTGCAAGAAGAATTCAACTGGTGTGCCTACCTATTTAGGGTCATTGCCATTGCTGCCGTTAAGTATAAGGAGGATATAAAGAAGAACAAAGCTCACCCCGGTAATGGATGCCACTATATGCTGATTAGCACTATCCTGAGGCGCAACTCAGCAATTGTTAGGGCTTCCCCGGCACCCCCTAGTCTTGATTTTGACAAGCTCAAATCCTTTAAGCTTACTGATTGGAATAGGATTTCCAAAAAGGCTTCTACCAGCACAATAGTTTTTCCTGCTGCTGGTACTCCTAAAAAGAAAAAGGCAAAGAAAGTTGTCAAGGTTGCTGATGTTGCCCCTTCCGACGTTTCTACTCCATCTCCATCTACCGACATGATTCTTGCCGATTCTACTCCAGCAGCTCCTAAGAAGAGAAGGCTAGTCAAAGCTGCCGATAAAGCTTAAGTCAAGAAGTCAAAGGTTGTATCTACTGATGATCTTCCTGCTGCTCCAAGGCCAAAGTCTTCAGTTGCTCAAGTTCCTTCCTCTCAAATTCCTTCTACTGATCCAAGAGCTAAGCAGATCAGGTTTGCACCATCTCTTCTTACCGGTGCAACACTTACTGCTCCCTCTGTGGTTATCAAGTCTGAAACCGATTCTGCCGATGAAATGGCTGAGAGAAGGAGACTGATTGGATCTGACTTAAGGGTAAGAGTCCCTCTTCAAAAGGTAATTCTAGATCTTCCTTATTTACCTGAGCTCTATGCTGCTGCTGATGTAGCCTCTGGACCTTCTGTCAGAAAGTGCAAGCCAATCAGAAACCCAACATTTCACATCTTCTTCAGAAACCATTGGTAATTCACCAATAAGGTCTTATCAAAGAATTGGGTGTTCCCCATCGATCATCTCCATCCGTTTGTTCACCGGTTGCTCCAATTTCATGAGGAAAGGAAAGAGTCAGTTTACCCTGGCAATCGTGCTGATTATGTTGATTTCACAAGTCTGAACAGGGTCACCGACATGTTTAAAGAAAAATTTGTACCTCTTCAAAAATTCCAAAGGCTGTCTGAAAGTGAGTTAAGATTGAATTTTGGAAGGTATTTTGATTTGCTACCCCTTCCCTGGAATCAGGTCTAGCTATTTCAAGATAAGATCATACAGGATTTGATGGTGCAAGACGTATGGGTTGCTTATGCCTCAGTCTTCAACCAACTGATGAACTTTGATGAACAAGATCCTTATCAGTTAGGAAGACCTGAAGATGGGGATGATTTGCTAAACTTCAACGCTAATGAAAGGCTGGATAAGAGTGCTCAAGCCACTCAATTCGTAAAGAATGTGCAGAGGATAACCCTGAATCTGCTGAACGATTCAGAGGCCTTTATCAAAGCTAGAGCTGCTTCTACACCAGCATCTACCTCTAATCCTGAACAAGTTCCTTCACCAGCAATCTCACCCATTCCAACTCCAGCCAATTGTTGGTCCCAAATGGCAACAAGGGTATGAAAAATAGCTAGAGGGGGGGGTGAATAGTTGTTTTAAAATTCTTTTCGTACCCTTAATAAACTCAATTTGCAAATGCGCACTTTATCAAATAAGCGTTATGATATGCGCCTATGTGAGTGAGTGAAATGCACAGCGGAAGTTAGTAATGTAAATAGGCGCAAAGTATGATAAAGGGGGCGCACACACACTCTAAGTATTTTGGCTCAAAGTGGGTAAAATAAGAAACTAAGGCAAATGATATAACAAACACAACACAGTTCAATCAATTAATCAATCTACAATGAATAAACAATCAAATAGTTAGATATGATATGACTTGAAATGAAATAGCAAGATAATAAGTACGCGCTATTTGGAGAGGTTCGATCGGGAAAATGATCTACGTCCTCTACCAAGATGGTTAGTCTTGGATTTCTAATGGAGATCTTATATAATGAGAGAGTGTTACAAATTAAAATTGTTTGAGCTTATACACTAACTCAAGATCTAATATTCTATGAAAGAACAAATCCTAGACAATAACCGGTGTATCTCTAAAAGAAAGATCTAAGTGATCAAACTTAAAGAGGTGCGTGTGTGATTATAGTATCAAGGCTCTTTAGATCTTTGAGATTGAGAGCACAAGAAAACTAAAGTGTTATAGCTTGAGGATCTGGGCTAAGGATGAAGTTATAAAGATGTTCTTGAGAATTCTGGATATAACAAAGGCAATCTTCAAATCTTCAATGAATGCTTGAGAGAGAAATTCTTGAAATTCTTAGCAACTTCAAATGGTTGAAGTTATGGGGTATTTATAGTAGAGCCCTAAAAACTAGACGTTGGAAATCCTTGGTGAGTCAGAGAAAGGATGGATGTGCTGTCGCTCATTGAGTGAAGCACGTGTCCTTTTATAGCCATTAGACACATAACACAAATATGACTGTTATGGACAGGTGTCCTTAGATGCGGGTGCATACGTGTTATTTAACCATCGTTGGATCATTGGCGTAGTTTGAATCTTCTTCAAGTCTTTGAATCTTCAATAAATCACTGAGTGTTAAAAACATTCATGATGCGCGTTGAGCTAGAGAGGCGCATAGCGTATGCGCGATCTGACTCATCTGAGGCGCATGAGCTATGATAGGCGCATACTCATGCGCGCGCTTAAGGAGGTTCATGGAGCATGGGTGAGGCGCATGGCGCGTAGCTCAAATTCACGGAGTGATTTTCTTCAATTTTGATCTTCTTGCCCTATTCCTAAGCTTGTTCTATTACAATGGACAACCTAAAAAAATGAAGTATAAATACTTCTTACATGTGGGTCTAAAGTCCATGAAATAAAACTTAGGTGATGGATCAATCAAATCTAATCAATCCTATTACATTGATACTGAGATATAAGTGGGCATACCCAACAATCTCCCCCTATTTAATTGATGCCATTACCTACTATATCAGGGACAAACATTATACTTGATAATAACATGTCCAAATAAATGAAATTGGTAAATCATGTCTCAAGTTAATGCACACACTAGTCCAAGATATAGATTTCTAATCTATTCCAATAAGGATAAAACATTACAAATGGAAAGATAGAAACAACAGTTTATAACACATTCAGAATGATATGAGTTTCAGTTTTGAGATGTGTTTAAACAAAGTTTAAACTCAATGCATAAAATATGAAGCAGTTCAAATATGATGCATATGTTTTTAAACATTCAATGTTCTACAAACAAGAAGTTTGAGTGAACAAGTTTTGAAACAAACGTGATGTTTTGTTCTCATTAATACTCAAGGTGTAAGAGTTACAGAGTACAAGTATTTAACAGAACAAAAACAAAAGGTGCTAAAACATGTAAGCACTAAATCACAAAAAGAGGTTTCTAATCACAAAAGAGTTCTAACAACTTACAAACAAATCAAAAAAAACTAAGGGTTGGGAGGAGGCGCGTCTTCATCCTTCAAACCTTATTCTATTTCAGAAACGGAGCGCTGGATTTGTTTGGAGAGTTGGTGACAACGGTTTACTACACCGTGAGTATCTGTGACACCATCTCTGATATAGCGCAAATGACTCACATTGATGTTTTGATACTCATCAATGGTGCGCTGAGTGATAGACTGCTGTTGTGAAAAGTTTTCAGTGAAGGCTTGGAAGTTAGCTTCAACAGCAGCTTGGGCAGTAAGTATATCAGCGGAAAATCTATCTACGCGCCTGTCTGCACTGGAATGCGCGGCATTGAAGTGAGTGACAACTAATTTCTTCAGAACATCAATCTTTGAAAGCAGTGAATTAATGTCAATATGCGCGCCATGAGCAGAGCTGGAAGAGGACGCAGGAGTTTCAGGAGCTGGAGGCGCATGAGTTTCAGAAGCTTTGGGTTCTGCGCCAGGATCAGCTCCATACACAGTTAAACCCAGGTTTTCTAGCTCATCCTTAACTTCTTTGAGTTTATCAACAATACTCAGTAATTTTTGGCTATCTCCAGCCACCATCTCAAACAACTTCCTTATATCACCCGCTATATTCAACTCTACCTCCCTTATAGCATTAATGAAATCTTGGCCATCAGTGAGTTTGATGCCACCATCTATGCGCTCATGAAGGGAAGCAAGAGTGCCTTTGAAAAGTTCATTCATTTGATCAATAGCGTCATTCCATTGTTGAGGAGTAAGGAAATGTTTATCCTTGATATTTGCATCTATGCGCGCCATCTCCCCCTTAATGGCAGCAATCTCATCAGCTTGCTGAGTAAGCATGGAAGTATGAAGCTATAACTGTGAATTCATTTGAGCTTGGCCTTGCTGGAGTTGCTGTAGAAGTGAAATAACAACACTCATATCAGGAGTGGTAGGAGGAGGCGCATGAGAAGTACGGGGCGCAGGAGATGATTTAGTAGGAGCGCGAGGAGAAGTCAGATATTCATCACTTGAAGTAGGCTCTACTGAAATAGTTGGGGGCGCAGAAGGACTCTTGCGCCTGGTCAAGAGCTCTGGCTCCCCCTGAACTGGATCATCACTCAATTCGCCAAATAAATCAGCTGATATTTAGTCTTTAAGACTTTGACGTTCAGAAGATAGATTAGCAGGAGTGGTGATAGGCGTTGATAGAGGCGCACGAACAATAGGAGGCGCATTAGGAGGGGGCGCGCGTACATCCGCGCTAGACCCTGCGCCTTTGCGTCTTTCAGACTTGGATAACTCAGCAGTCTATTTCAATCTGAAGTCTTCATCTCGTTTCTTCTGCGCTTCCAGTCTACTGGCTTCCTTAGCGCGCTACAGTTCCTTCTCTTCTTCAATATCAACTCTTGGGCGCTTAGGGGGTTTGCTTGTTCCTTCAGCAACCCTTTTTCCTTTACCTTTTTCTGCGCCTGGAACACCTGTTGGTTCTGCGCGAGGTACTGCTTCAATTTCTGCGCCTTCTTCTGCGCCATCTGCATCTTCATCTGATTCAGTGGCTTCATCAACCAACTGAGCACCCTTTACCCTAGGCGTGCGCTTTGCCATGCGCTTCTTGCGCCTCTTCAAGACAAGGTTGTCTTTCCCAAAAAACTGGAACACCATCAGTTTTATAAGCAGGGTTCTCATTAAGGAATTTGGCGAGGGCAGGATAGGTGAGAAATATCTTCGTGAGTATTCGGCAGTGAGTTTTGAACTTCGTCTTCCCATCAGACTTGTTCTTTTTATACTTATCAATTTGGTCAGATAAAGTTTTGAACAAAATCTGAGGCCAATTCAATCTGGTTTTTCCCATGATGGCAGCAGTATACTCCCACTGCTCTACGGTGAATCTATTCACATTGCCGGTTTTGAATACGATTGAAGTATCAACAAGATGAGCTATATGAGCAAGCAGATCACCACCATCCTTTATCTCAACATTTTTGATGTTGTTGAGAAGAGTAGGGACTTTGAGATAAGTACGCGCCACTGTATTCTGATCTGCAACTGAGTAAGAGTTCGGTTGACCAGAAACACCCTGAGGGCCAGTAGTGCTAAAACTCACTATATTCTTGATTGTGCCCGTAGAGATAGTGATAGGAATATTCTGAACGGTGGCGCATATCCTGTAGCGCATGAATCCATCAGCTAGAGTCTCAACTAGAGCTGCTGTTGAGAAAAATTCATCAACAAGGAGCGGAGAATAGAATGGTTGATCCAGCGTGAAAAAAGGAGTGAGTCCAGCGATGTGAAGGGTTGAAAGGATTTCAAGCCCCATTGGATCAAGTGAAAGCTCAGCAAGATCTATCGTCTCACCAGGTCTGAAATTTGCAGGATCCTGAAAACATAACAATGATTTAAGTTAGGAGTGTATAAGGCGCATAGAATCATAAAATGAGCTAAGTATAGAGTAGGCGCAGGACAATATATAGGCTCATAAGAAATAGCATGCGCATACTATTATTAGGCGCATATATGTTGTAGGCGCATACAAATACGAGGCGCATAATATGGTTCTATGAAATATACTAAGTACAAATTAAACATAAGAACTTGACTAAGTAAAATTTTGGCGCATAAAATGTTTAGGCGCATAATGTCTCTAGGCGCATGAGTTGATTGAGGCGCATAACATTTGTATTTGCATAGGGCGCATACAATTATTAGGCGCATGAATCAAGTAAGGCGCATAAAGTCATAGGGCGTATAACCGACTAGGCGCATAAATCAACACTTAGGCGCATATTTATGTAAAATTCATACTAAGTATAAAAACACATGAAAACACACAAACACAAATCAAACATGCATATGTAATTTTTAAGAATCAAAATATGAAAATTTTGAAAAACAAGTTTTGAAAATTCTGAAACCCAAGTCATGCAAAAGTAATGAAGAACACGAAGAACATGCTTGAGTGCTTGAAGAACATCAAGAACACCAAGAACACATAATTCGTGAAACTTCACCAAATCAAGCATACAATATATCAAAACGACCGCAATAAGACAAGGATCACAAATATGTAAATCAAAACAAGTAAGAATCAATCGCAAAATCAGAAAATGAATTTAAGGATCCGAAATTTGAAAAGTTCAACAATGGAGATTTTTCAGATTCGCAAAATATGATGCATTGATCGTTGAAAAGTTTAGTTATAAAGAATCTAAATCACAATACGAACAAAACCCAACAAACGATTTCGAAAACGGATAACCGAAACAAGATTAAACAAGAGAAATATGATCCGGGTTTTGAAAAACGAAGAACACACAAAAAATGACGAAAAAAGAAAAAAAATGCAGAAATTTAGGAGATTAAGGGTTAAGAATTCATACCATTTCGTCTTGATTGGCTTTAGTTGTTCTCTTAGGACCCATTAACGATATATAAATGAAGAAAAGGTGGATAAAAGAGAAAAAAATATTACAGAGAGATAGAGAGAGAGACTGACTGAGAGAGAGAGAGAGAGAGAGAGAGTAGAGGGAGGCAGAGAGAGAGTAGGGGAAGGGATTATATATAGGTTAAAAAAAATAGCACAAATATGGAAATAATAGAGTTAAAATTTTTAAAAAGATGAGAAGTTGAAGGGATGGGCATTAATAAGGGGAAAAATTTCGGCTCATTATGGCTAAAAAGGACGGCTCATTTATGGTGAGGGGAATTTGGAAAGGACAAAAATTTATGAGGGGAAAAAAAGAAATGATGGCTTCATAAATGCTGAATGACACAAAGATGTCATGATGTGACACCTTGGGTTAAGAAAAACTGCTCTACTTTTCCTATAAGTGTATGAGCAATTTTGACTAATTTTTACACAAACCCCAAAAACATCTGTTTTGGTGTAAGTTTGGGGTGCAAGAAATAAATCCCCAGAAAATAAAATTTTTCGAAAAACGTAAAACGAGGGAAAAATTAATTGCACAAGTACCCTTGAACAATTAATGGAATGTCAAAAGACAAGAATTCCTATAATAAATGAGTAGCATTTACATACCTGGTACTTGTGAAAATTGAATGCGTTCAATCTTTTGAGGAGATTAATGTGGGAGCATTGATTGAGCCGCAGTCATAAAGAGGCGCATAGTCTCATCTAGGCGAGCAGAATGATTTAAGAGGCATTGAATGCTAGGCGCGCATTAGAATTGGGCGCGCAGAGAGTGTGGGGCGCGCAAAAGTATTGGGCGCGTAGTGATTTAGGCGCACAAGGTAATGGGTGCGCAAGGTTTGCTTGAAACTTGAAATGATTTATCATTTTAACCTAATATACTTATATAACTCAACAAAACATGAAATCATTAGTATTGACAAAACTGTAATGAATTTTAGTTGAGTTCAAGCATACCCATTTCACCTCTCAAAAATATGAACCGTTTTGCGTCAAGTGCTTTTGTTAAAATATCGGCGATTTGATAGTCGGTTCCCACGTGTTCCAAATGTATATTTCCTTTCTCCACGTGGTCTTTGAGGAAGTGATATTTGATTTCGATGTGTTTGGTCTTGGAGTGCATGACAGGATTTTCAGAAACCGCAATTGTTGATGTATTGTCGCAGTAGATCGGACAATTTTCTTCGATTATGTCATAGTCCACCAATTGCTGCTTCATCCATAGTATTTGACAGCAACAACTTCCCGCAGCGATATATTCAGCTTCGGTTGTTGAGACATATACAGAAGCTTGTTTCTTACTCGCCCATGACACAAGTCGATATCCGAGGAAATGACAAGTGCCACTAGTGCTTTTCCTATCAATTGTGCGCGCTGCATAATCCGCATCTGAATAACCTACAAGTTTAAAATTCGAATCTTTGGTGTACCAAAGTCCAAGGTTAACAGTATCAGAAAGATATCTTATAATACGTTTCACAGCAATTAAGTGCGCTTCTCTAGGGTCAGATTGATAACGAGCGCAAACACAAATACTAAACATAATATCGGGCCTACTAGCAGTAAGATAAAGGAGCAAGCCAATCATACCTCGATAGAGTGTTTGATCAATACGTTTACCTTTTAAATCTTTGTCGAGTTTGTTGCCGGTGGCCATTGGATTATCATATGCTTTGGCGTTCTCAAGTCCAAATTTCTTGATTAAGTCCTTTGTATATTTGGCTTGATTGATGAATATGCCTTCATTCATTTGTTTGATTTGAAGTCCGAGGAAGAATGTGAGTTCTCCCATCATGCTCATTTCAAACTTGCTCTTCATTAGTTTCTCAAAGCGCTTGCACAACAATTCATTAGTAGATCCAAATATAATATCATCAACATAAATTTGAACAAGTAATTTATGACCATTATGTTTGGTAATGAAAAGAGTTGTGTCGATTTTACCACGAGTGAAGCCTTTTTCAATGAGAAACTTGGATAGTGTATCGTACCATGCTCTTGGTGCTTGCTTGAGTCCATACAAAGCTTTCTGGAGTTTGTACACATGATTTGGAAATTGTGAATCTTCAAACCCAGGTGGTTGAGCAACGTAGACTTGTTCTTGGAGTTCACCATTTAGAAACGCGCTCTTCACATCCATTTGATATAACTTGAAGTTCTTGTGAGCTGCGTAGGCTAGAAATAATTTGATAGCTTCAAGTCTTGCCACGGGCGCGAAAGTTTCATCGTAATCAATTCCTTCTTCTTGCCTATAGCCTTGTGCAACCAATCTTGCTTTGTTTCTTATGATGGTTCCATGCTCATCCATCTTATTTCTGAACACCCATTTCGTACCAATCACTCCTTGATCATTTGGTCTTGGAACAAGAGTCCAAACCTTACATCGTTCAAATTGATTGAGTTCTTCTTGCATTGCAACAACCCAATTAGGATCTTGGAGCGCTTCATCAGCCTTCTTCGGTTCAATTTGAGAGATGAATGCAGTGTAAGCATAAAAGTTTGTAGCTCTTCTTGTACGAACACCAACGTTTAGATCACCAATGATATTATTGATTGGGTGACCTCTAACTTCACGAATTTCAGGAGGTAAGTTAGGTTGAGTCGTAGTAACTTGAAGGTCTTCAATTGGTACATCTTCACCAGATTCTAAATCATCAAAATTTGGGGGTTGAATTGGTGTAGAGTTGAAACTTAGGTTTACACCAGATGCAGCTGTAGATATAGGCGCATGAGAGGAATCAAGAGGCGCAACATGTGAGTGAGGCGCAGCTGATGATCCATTTGGCGCGCCATATGAGGAGTTAGGCGCAACTGATGTGGATGGATTTCCTTGAGTTGATAGATTCTGATTTTGAGTAGGCGCAACATAAATAGGGGCACCTCTATGTTCGTTTCCGTTGTAGAGGATATAACATTTGCAACCAAAGATCTTGAAGAATGCAATGTTGGGAGTTCTACCACTCCAAAGTTCATACGGAGTCTTGTTGGGAAGTTTGTTGATGAGGGAACGATTTTGAGTAAAACATGCTGTGTTAATAGCTTCTTCCCAAAAGTACTTAGGCAATTTTGCTTCAGCTATCATCGTCTTTCCCGCTTCAATCAACATTCTATTCTTTCTTTCCACAACCCCATTTTGTTGAGGAACTCCAGCTGTTGAAAAGTTGTGATCTATCCCATGATCTTCACAATATCTAGCAACACCATTGTTCTTGAATTCTGTTCCATTGTCGGATCGAACACTGACGATGTCATCTTCTTTTTGGGTTTGGAGCAGTCGAAATAAGGTGGTCAAAATGTCGTAACAATCGTCTTTTGAGATCATCATTTCCACCCATGTGTATCTTGAATAATCATCCACCACAACTAGAGTATACTTGTTCTTTCGAATACTTGCAGTGGTGACTGGTCCAAATAGATCAATGTGAATCAGTTGCAAACATCTAGAAGTTGAAGGATTGGTCTTGCTGGAGAAAGATTTCTTCGGTTGTGCAACCAATCTTGCTTTGTTTCTTATGATGGTTCCATGCTCATCCATCTTATTTCTGAACACCCATTTCGTACCAATCACTCCTTGATCATTTGGTCTTGGAACAAGAGTCCAAACCTTACATCGTTCAAATTGATTGAGTTCTTCTTGCATTGCAACAACCCAATTAGGATCTTGGAGCGCTTCATCAGCCTTCTTCGGTTCAATTTGAGAGATGAATGCAGTGTAAGCATAAAAGTTTGTAGCTCTTCTTGTACGAACACCAACGTTTAGATCACCAATGATATTATTGATTGGGTGACCTCTAACTTCACGAATTTCAGGAGGTAAGTTAGGTTGAGTCGTAGTAACTTGAAGGTCTTCAATTGGTACATCTTCACCAGATTCTAAATCATCAAAATTTGGGGGTTGAATTGGTGTAGAGTTGAAACTTAGGTTTACACCAGATGCAGCTGTAGATATAGGCGCATGAGAGGAATCAAGAGGCGCAACATGTGAGTGAGGCGCAGCTGATGATCCATTTGGCGCGCCATATGAGGAGTTAGGCGCAACTGATGTGGATGGATTTCCTTGAGTTGATAGATTCTGATTTTGAGTAGGCGCAACATAAATAGGGGCACCTCTATGTTCGTTTCCGTTGTAGAGGATATAACATTTGCAACCAAAGATCTTGAAGAATGCAATGTTGGGAGTTCTACCACTCCAAAGTTCATACGGAGTCTTGTTGGGAAGTTTGTTGATGAGGGAACGATTTTGAGTAAAACATGCTGTGTTAATAGCTTCTTCCCAAAAGTACTTAGGCAATTTTGCTTCAGCTATCATCGTCTTTCCCGCTTCAATCAACATTCTATTCTTTCTTTCCACAACCCCATTTTGTTGAGGAACTCCAGCTGTTGAAAAGTTGTGATCTATCCCATGATCTTCACAATATCTAGCAACACCATTGTTCTTGAATTCTGTTCCATTGTCGGATCGAACACTGACGATGTCATCTTCTTTTTGGGTTTGGAGCAGTCGAAATAAGGTGGTCAAAATGTCGTAACAATCGTCTTTTGAGATCATCATTTCCACCCATGTGTATCTTGAATAATCATCCACCACAACTAGAGTATACTTGTTCTTTCGAATACTTGCAGTGGTGACTGGTCCAAATAGATCAATGTGAAGCAGTTGCAAACATCTAGAAGTTGAAGGATTGGTCTTGCTGGAGAAAGATTTCTTCGGTTGTTTTCCAAGTTGACATGCGGCGCATTTCTTGTCATGATGATCAGCAACCTTGGGAAGGCCTTTGACAAGGTTATTCCTGCTGAGTTTAGATAGATATTTGAAGTTCAAGTGACTTAAGCGTTTGTGCCACAGCCAACTATTTTCGCTCACACTTTTAGCTACAAAACAAAGATTAGTACTAGAGTTCATACTATGGAAATCAATAATGTAAATATTTGTCTTACGATATCCTGTGAGTAATGTAGCTCCAGTTTTGCCATTCTTGATAAGACATTGAGTTGAGGTGAAATGGCATTCTAATCCTTTGTCGCAGAATTGAGATATGGATAATAAATTGTGCTTGAGTCCTTCAACGAGAGAGACTCTTTCAATGCATACTTTGTCTTTCTTGAGCTTTCCATATGCAACAACTTGACCTTTGTTATTATCACCAAATGTTACTGAGGGACCTCTTTGTTCATGGACATCTTCTAATAAGGATTCATCTCCAGTCATGTGTCTTGAGCACCCACTATCGAGAATCCATTCATAATTTCTAGCTTTTGAAGATCCAGCCATGAAACAAAGAACCTGAAATATAGACATTTAAGCAGGTCCCCCTTTATTCCTTTTGGGTCCTAGGGTTAGCAACTTTTGACAACCCACTTTTGCTTGACCTTAGGGTTTTTACGTCCTTTGGCATTGGGAGTGAATCGCAAAAGGCATTCCACGGCCTTGTGTCCAGAACAATCACAAATGGAACAATGATGAAAGCCACCAATCACATGAGTTTTCACAAACTCTTTACTTTTCTTTGGGATAGCATTCTTCTTTGGGTCAGATGGACTAGCCTTAACAAAATCCTTCTTTTGAAATTTTGGAGCGCTTGATCTAGGAGGGCGCATAGGGCTAGGAGGCGCACGGCGATGAGGCGCGTGGCTCCTAGGCGCATAATGAGCACTCAGAGAAGGAGCGCGCTTTGTTTCAAGAGGGATTTTTCTAGAGGATGATTCATCTGTAGCTATATCTTTCCCATTAGCTTTCCCAAATTGCTTCGTTGGGTGGACATAATGGAATGTTTGTCTCTTGACTTTTTCATGTCCTTTACCCATTGAATTAGAATGTTTTTCCTTGGGAATTTCAAAAGTTTACTGATTTGTAAATTCACTATCTCTTTCAGCACAGACATCACATTTAAAGTTGTCACTAGTTGATGAGAATCCCAAGCCACTTTTATCACCACTAACTTTTTGGGACTCAAATATATTCTCCATAGTGACACGAGAATTGGACCACTCATTTGTAATCTTTTTAAGATCAGTAATTTGAGCAACCAATTCATCGTTTTGAACTTTAAGAAGTGAGTTTTGTTCTGTTAGAAAAGTGTTTTTAACAGTAAGAGGAGTCATGCTCTTTATCTGCTCCTTAAGGAGGGTGAGTTCAGATTTAAGTAGAGTTTCTCGGTCTTAAGCTGGGAAATTTCATCACATGATAGTGCTAAAGCTTCCTTCATACTATCAAATCTAGTGATTACCTTTTTAGCCTTTTTGAACAATTTTTCTTGTTCAACAATCACTTCATCATCATTGATTTTGGATATTGGAGCAGTTGGTTCAACTTAAGGTCTAATGTAAGCTCCTTTTCTCAACTTGTTCCTTGCACTTAGATCACATCGTGAGAATAACAATCCACCATCACTTTGAGCCGGAGTGAGAAATCCTTGTTCAACGAGCTCGCTGATGGTTGGTCCTTTCTTCCTTTTCTCTTCTTGAAAACCTACAGATTTCTTGATAGGTTTATTCAAGGCATTCATATCAGGAACATCCTTGGAGAAGTCATCATCAGAATCATAAGTATCAACTTCATCATCATTTGCCACCAAACAAACGAGTCCATCATCGGAATCTTCATCGCTCTCATCTGAGTCTGTTTCAATCCAAGTGTTCTGCTCATTTGCTGGTGCTTCTTCTTCCACAACCATTCCCTTGTGACGAGTGAATTTGGGAGTGAACTTGGGAGTATGGCTGCTCTTCTTCTGCATATATTCAAATTTTGGAGTTGGGAATCTTGAAGCAAAGTGTCCTGGTTTCCTGCAATTAAAACAAACAAGGTCTTCTTTCCTTTTTGAGTCACTGCTCCTTGTGAATTTTGGAGGAGCTCTGCTGGTAGATCCTTGAAATTTGCTGGTTGAGCTGGGCTTGGTAAATTTTCTGAACTTCTGGAATCTCTTCACAAATAAAGCGAAGTCTTCATCGTCCATGTCCAATAGCTCAGAAGTGGAAATTTTGGGATCAGAACTTTTCTCATCATGAGTAGGCGCAGGCGCAGAAACATGCGCCTCTTCTCTTTGCGCCACCATTGCTATGGATTTTGATTTTCCTTCAGTTTCACTAATTCGCTGAAGTTTGAGCTCATAAACTTTGAGATTTGGATAAAGGTTCCTTAAAGTCCATACATCTAAAGTTCCAGCGTCTTCGAGAGTGCTAGATTTATGGAGATATCTTGATCCAAAGGCTTGTAGAAAATTTACATTCAAATCTTTGTTGGAAAACTTCATGCCAAGTGAAATACATAGATTGATAATCTCACAGTAGCGTTCGTAAGTTTATCTTAATGTTTCACCGGGGAGTTGAGAGAAATTGTTGAATCTCTTTTGCACTTCATATTTCTTGTTTTCCTTGCAAACGGTATCTCCTTCTATATGCTCTTCAATAGCGTCCCATAGCTCATTAGCAGTAGCACAATGCATGACTTGTTGTTTCATAGCCGTGCTTAGAGTGCTTAGGAGAATGTTTCTAGCTTTGCCATCATTTGCAACTCTTCTTGTTTCTTCCTCAGTCCATTCTTCTTTTGGTTTCTTGACGGTTGGTTGAACAGCATTGGTGCGCGGATTTGGATTCGCTTTCATAGGAATGTAAGGTCCATAAACCACAGTGTCATGAAGTCTTTCATCGATTGAGTTGAGATGAGTCAATATGCTGAATTTCCATACGTCAAAATGATCTTCATCAAAGACCGGAACGTGAGTGTAGTTTGCAGTTGCTATAGGTTTTGAGTTTGCCATTTAGAATCGGCACCCAAGCTGTTAGGCTTGAAAAACAAAAGTGTTTTATAAAGGTGTCAGCTCTGATACCACTTGTTGGTCCCAAAGGGCAACAAGGGTATGAAAAATAGCTAGATGGGGGGGGGTGAATAACTGTTTTAAAATTCTTTTCGTACCCTTGATAAACTCAATTTGCAAATGCGCACTTTATCAAATAAGCGTTATGATATGCGCCTATGTGAGTGAGTGAAATGCACATCGGAAGTTAGTAATGTAAATAGGCGCAAAGTATGATAAAGGGGGCGCACACACACTCTAAGTATTTTGGCTCAAAGTGGGTGAAATAAGAAACTAAGGAAAATGATATAACAAACACAACACAATTCAATCAATCAATCTACAATGAATAAACAATCAAATAGTTAGATATGATATGACTTGAAATGAAATAGCAAGATAATAAGTACGCGCTATTTGGAGAGGTTCGATCGGGAAAATGATCTACGTCCTCTACCAAGATGGTTAGTCTTGGATTTCTAATGGAGATCTTATATAATGAGAGAGTGTTACAAATTACAATCGTTTGAGCTTATACACTAACTCAAGATCTAATATTCTATGAAAGAACAAATCCTAGACAATAACCGGTGTATCTCTAAAAGAAAGATCTAAGTGATCAAATTTAAAGAGGTGCGTGTGTGATTTTAGTATCAAGGCTCTTTAGATCTTTGAGATTGAGAGCACAAGAAAACTAAAGTGTTATAGCTTGAGGATCTGGGCTAAGGATGAAGTTATGAAGATGTTCTTGAGAATTCTGGATATAACAAAGGCAATCTTCAAATCTTCAATGAATGCTTGAGAGAGAAATTCTTGAAATTCTAAGCAACTTCAAATGGTTGAAGTTATGGGGTATTTATAGTAGAGCCCCAAAAACTAGCCATTGGAAATCCTTGGTGAGTCAGAGAAAGGACGGATGTGCTGTCGCTCATTGAGTGGAGCACGTGTCCTTTTATAGCCGTTAGACACATAAAACAAATATGACCGTTATGGACAGGTGTCCTTAGATGCGGGTGCATACGTGTTATTTAACCATCGTTGGATCATTGGCGTAGTTTGAATCTTTTTCAAGTCTTTGAATCTTCAATAAATCACTGAGTGTTAAAAACATTCATGATGCGCGTTGAGCTAGAGAGGTGCGTAGCGTATGCGGGATCTGACTCATCTGAGGCGCATGAGCTATGCTAGGCGCATACTCATGCGCGCGCTTAAGGAGGCGCATAGCGCATGGGTGAGGTGCATGGCGCATATCTGTAAGGATCCCGCCCCGCGCGCGGAAACGCGATTGGTGTATGGGGCGAAACGCCAAACACGGGAACCTGTCAAATTTAACGGAGTCGTCACATTTTGTTAATTTTAAACCCAACAAAATGACAAAGGTTTGAGTTCAAAGGTTCGGAGGTCAGGTTACAACTTGGGAGGAGTTTTTACGTCCTCTCTAGTTGCCTCGGACAAAGCCGAGTCTCCCTAAGTTAGTTAAAATGTGCATATGTGTGTGTGTGTATTTAACGGAAAAAATTCTGTTGTTGATTTTATTTGAGAAACTCGGCTGAAAAAGGGTCCTTGAGTGATAAGACAAAGGTCAGAGGGCAAAACAGGTAATTTTTCCCTCCTACCTAAAGTAGCCGTACGGCTGGAGGAGGCAATTCTGGGGTTTTACAGTTTGCTCAAGAACAGTCCAGTTCAGAACAGAAACAGGGCATTCTGTCTGAAGCTGGACAAACTGTTTTTGATCCCAGTTTGCAAGAAATCATTTTACAAGTTTTATAACATCATTCCTATGCTAAATGATTATCACTTGGTCCCCCAAAACAAGTTTTTGGGTGTGATCATGAGCAATCATAGGAGAAAATCAAGAAAATTGATGAATGTCCCATTTGGGCCAAAGTTGGTCATTTGGTGAATAAAGATTGGAACTTTATCACCAAGATGACATCATTATGACTTAAAATCCTTCCAAGAATCAAAATAACACATAAAGATTGAATCTTTATGACCCAAAAGTGGGATTTTGAGGCTAAACCAAAGAGGAAAATGATGAACACTAAGGTTTCATCACCCTCATGATTATCATGGCCAAACAAGCATAACATTTAAATGAATAAGGAATGTAAATGACAATCAACAAGTCTATGAGTGTCTAGGTTTATAACTTCTTCCATACAAGGTATGGAGGGCACCTTGGAACTTCTCATAGCTTGGACAAGATAGTAATGTAATAGATAGGTATATAGTGCTTGATAATGGACAAGTCTTGCAATAAATAAAAGGTGCTTGAAATGGACAAGTCTTTGCATGAATGAAGAGTAAGTACATGTATAACCAAGATATAAGAAAGAAAATAGGAGTAAGATGAAGAGAAAGGAGGGGGGAGGTGGCTTTACCTATGATGGTTATGGCCAATCTTCCTTTCTTCTCTCCTTTTTTGGTTTGTGATCACTCTCACTCTTACTCTGTGGTAATTCCAGCAGAGTGACCTCCCTAATGTGTATTTCTCCCCCCCTGAAATGGTCACCAAGGGGTTCTATTTATAGGGGCTAAGGGTGCCCAAACCAGCCGTACGGCTAGGCCCCTCTAGTCCCCAAAGCATCCGTACGGCTAAGCCTGGCGAGCTTCGGGATTTTTCCAATTTTATACCAGAGTAGTCCTGGAATTTATAGCTTATCCTAGGGAGGTCCTGGCCTATTAGCTTATCCCTGAAACGGTGCTAAGGCTACCTCTAAGATAGGTCGGTTTCAGATTGGGGTACTTACAGTAGCTCAAATTCACGGAGTAATTTTCTTCAATTTTGATCTTCTTGCCCTATTCCTAAGCCTGTTCTATTACAATGGACAACCTAAAAAAATGAAGTATAGATACTTCTTACATGTGGGTCTAAAGTCCATGAAATAAAACTTAGGTGATGGATCAATCAAATCTAATCAATCCTATTACATTGAAACTGAGATATAAGTGGGCATACCCAACACCAGTTCTGTTGATACTGCTGATTTTGTTTGTACTCACAAAGCTGCTGGTGAAACAATCACCTCTTCTGATTCTGTCGGTGAGTATGATAAGTTGCCGATAAGTATTGTCTTTAAAAAGCCCTCTTCTGATCAAGATCATGCAGCTGCTGCCCCTACTTCTATATCATCTGCTGAAGCATTTCCTGACTCAGTTCTAGCCAGTGATGGCTCTGAGCGTGGCTCTGCTGATAAGTCTGTTGAACAGACTGTTGAGAAAACTTCAGACACTCAACCTGTTGATGAGACCAGCACTGCTGATGAATCCTTAGTTATTCAAGTTGAGGAAACTATAGACACTCAACCTCTGATTGTTAAAGAAGACCAACCTGCATCAATTGAGGAAACTATAGAAACTCAATCTGCTGATGAAGTTGGTGGCTTGCTGATATCAGGAGGAGATTGTGCTGATGAAGAAGTTATAGCTGATGTGTATGCTGATGAGCCAACTACCGACACTCATCCATCTGAGCCAACTGCTGACACTCAGATTATTAAGGTCCCTATCTCTTCTACTGATGTGATTCTGGTAGCTCCTACTGGTGTTAGAGAGATTGTTGAGTTGGGAGGAGGTGCCGATACAGAGATTGCCAATCAAGATCATAATGCTGACTTTGATGCTCTGATTGCTGCGGACTTACAATTTGAGGAATTTCAGGATGCTTTATTTGCTCCTATTTCCTTTCATTTGCTACCTGCTCCCAAGGCCTTTGTTGCTCCAGTTGTTACTGATGAAGCTCAATCTGTTCCTGTTGCTGCAGCTGCTAGTGGGAATGACAGCTCCGATGAAATAGATCATGAGGACTATATAGAGCTGCCGTCAAATTCTCTGCAATCAATTCCTAATCCTTTTGGTCCAAATCATTCATTTCTTCCCGGCTCGACTAGTGAACAGCTTACGTTCTTGCCCTGGATTAAACCTGAATTCAAAAGGAGAAAAGGGAAAGCTCCCCAGGTCTCCAAGCTTAAGGTGAAAGGACCAGTTTTTGAACCTCTACATTGCTTGCCTGGTAAGCTCAAAGTTGGCGGAAAAATTCACCTACCTGGTCCATCTCCCAAGGAAGTCAGTATCGCCACAAATGGTTGGATGAAGAGGTGCATGATGATCAATGAAGAACTCCATGACATTCTTGAATACCGAGCTACTGATTCTCGAGGTCTTTTGCACTTGGTTAAATCTGCTGCTCTTGCATTAACTCCGCCGATGTTCCATCCAAGACAGCGTGCCGATCATCTGGTCTATACCTCAAGGCTGATGAATGCCGGTTGATGACCATGATTCTTGAAGGTCGTGCTTATTTAAATTTCATTCTGGCTATCTTTCTTTCTCTAGAAGACAATGGTGTGTTCCATCTGCCGGCTGAACGTGTAGTTATTATTCATCCTCAATTTCCTTTGCCGATCGCCCGTGCCGATGTAGTTTCTGCCGATCTTGTTGCCTCCACGTCTGTTCCTGCTGAGTTCCTTCTTGCCGATAGATATGTTGCTGATGCCTCTCTCCTTCAATAAGTTTTTCCTTTGCCTTTGCCTCTGCCATCTGCTCCCTCTCCTGTGCCAGCTTCTCCATTACTGATTATTCTATCTTCTGATGATGAGTTGTCTGTGCCTTCTCCTGATGGTTTTGTAGAAGATGCTGATCTGATCAATGAAGACTTCATTCCTTCCTTCCTGGTGCATTCTTCTCTTGGTCTTTCAAAGCCCGTAGTTCTGAATAGTATGTATGAATACTTCAGTCACCTTGAAGGGGATACTGAGGATTTACAAGTGCCTGTTACTCGTGCCGATCTGGGCGATACTGGTCTCTTCCTCCGCGACAAATTGAACCGTATTCATGAGGATCTCTCTGACAAAATCCTTAAGTCCAATCAGGAGGAGGAAAGCAAGAGAATCCAAGACCTGAAAGAACTTCTGGAGGACAGAGAATCAAGGCTGATTACCCTTTCAGAAAGTTTGGGGAGTATGCATTCTATTCAACAGCAACTAGTTGATGAGCAAAGGTTGCAGATCAGAGACCTAGAAAGAACTGAAAAATATCTATCTGCTGCCAAGTCTGCTCTTGCTGATGCTCAAATGAAGATAGCTGCTCTGGAAGCTAACAATGCCATGCTGACTGAAAGACTGGAGAGCACTCAAAGAAGGAAGAAGAGAGAAGCTGAAAAGAAAGAGAAAAGAGCAAAGAAGAAAGCCAAGCTTACCGACTCTACATCAAAGGCCACTGACCAGCAAGAGGATCCTCCTGTTTCCTAGTTAATGTAGCCAATGATATAGATATCCAGAAGACCTTCAACGCTTTATCCAAGACTTCTTTTCTAACCATTACTGTCTTATGTGTGCTTATTTTTATATGTTATATTCTCTTATAATATCTATCACTATTCATGCTAACTTTGTTTTGCAGATTATTATTCTCCCTGCTGATCATAGCAATCAGCAACTCATTTTTTTTTTACCTTTTACTCTTACTTTTTATCATTTTGTATTTTTACCTCTTTAAGACATCTAGTGTGTGACTTGGATTAGGGAATGATAATAAATAGACATTGTTTATACATTCTTTTACTAAGCTAAGATATATGTTCTTGGATAGGGTGATTGGACTTAAGCAATTAGGAGGAGATTGTTGTTCAAATATATGTTTAGGACATAAAATTGCTTAATCCCAATCATAGTTATCACTTAGGATCCCCCAATTTTTAATAGAACCTTGTAAGGTACCCTTAGGATTCTTGGTGACCAGCACAGGTGTATTACATCTCTTTAAATCTTGGCAAACCAGCAGAAGGAAGCAAATCAGCAGACCAGTAAACAAGTTGCCGATCAACTCTATTCTCAACATGCGACAAGTTGCCGATCAACTTGCTACACAAGTTGCCGATCAACTTGCAACACAAAGTTGCCGATCAACTCCATTCTCAACATGCCGATAAAGAAAGACAGTCTGTACTGTCAGTCAGGTTACATCGTCCCATCTTAAAGTCAACCTTGCTGATGGTCCCTGTCCTCTCATACTGTTTTATCAAAAAGTAGTTTAACTGCTGTGTCATGATTACTGCGCCGTCTGACACATAGCTAGTTTTAGCTATACTTCGTCCCTACTTGCTTTTTGCAGGTAACCGGTTGAGACAAAGGGGTCTTTACCCATCAGACTTTTGCAAGCATGCGTGTAGTCCATATCTTCGCCATTTAATGCTAAAGATACCGCATTTAATACTCCTCAACTACCCAGCTGGATATTCAAAGTGCAAGCCTTCTTCTACAAGACTCAAGACATTCACTCCTCTTATAAATAGTGGACTTAGAGCATTGAAGAAGGTTGGTGAAAATAGAGCATCGAAGAGAGTTGAATGTTTTTGAGTATTCATTAAAGACTCAAACATTCTGTGTCCAGATAATCATTAGATCATTTAATAGGACATGCACTTGTGCACCAACTCAAACAACATTATTAGTATTCTTGAACTAGATCATTTAAGGAATACGTTGTTTAAGTTATTCACACACCCACCTGAGTGAGATAAGTTCTCTTGAACTTGCCGCTCAAAAACACTTGGTCAGATTTGTATTACGATCCATTAGTGATCTCTAGAACTTAGTCTTTGTTTCCGGCAAAGCCGTGCTTGTAATAGACTAGAGATATCTAATAGTACTCTTAACCCAAATCCAAGTTCTGACCAAACTTGGTAGAGGACGTAGCAGTATTTACACTGTGAACCTCTCCAAATCTTTGTGTCTCTGTTGCTTACTTTATCTTTGCCGGTTGGAATTCTATCACCGGCAGATTGCATATGTCTGTACTGATTCATCGTAATTTCCATTGACCAATCTCTTGAAAATGCATTGAACTTTTGGAAACAACTTTGTGTTTAAACTAAGCTCTGAAAACTATTTCTTACCGATTTAAGTGTGAGTTAAAACTTAGTCATATCTTCTCCGCTGCGCTTACTGATAATAGTTTGCAAACTGATAAGTGACTTTGCATTTAGAAAAGTGTTTCATTGTAAAAGTTTTAAAAAGGCTATTCACTCCCCCCTCTAGCCTATTTTCCTACCAATTGGGCCTAACAAAAAACCTTCCAGAAAGATGGGCGGTCGCCCAGCCCAAAATAGGCGGTCGCCCAAGGTACGAAAATGCGAAATTTTTATTTCTTTCCCCAGGTTGAATAATTTTCCGTCCCAAATGTAGGAGTAACTTTCTATTAACATATTAACATTTCAAGAGTGCATTAACATTTTCCTAACACCTATTTCAAGTGTAACTTTTCTTTTCTACACAGAGGGTTATACTCCCTTTGTCACAAAATTACAAGTATCGAAAAAATCACCCCAAACACGAAATTGACAAGCACAAGTATTAGGAATAACATATATGCATGTTATTACAAGCAAGGGGGAGCTAATAACTTACCTAGTCCAAAATCAAAGTTACCCAAACGAAATTCTGTTCGGCTGAAAATGCTCTATTCAACGCCACGAATATTTATACGGGATCGGAATCAAGAACAGAGGGATAATTAAACTCGAGGAGTCGAGAATAGGGTAAACCCTAAACCTAGCTTTCAAGAACCAGAGAAAGAACGAGAAGAAATTTTATGAATTGCTTTCTCTGCAAATCAACAAGATATACTTGCAACTTTCAAATGACACTTAGGCCCCTCAAGTTTCACCTTTAACAAAAAGGCCCCTAAAGTCAAATTTTCACAAATGACCCAAAAGTCAAAACTAGACATTTAACCACCTTAATATTCTAAAGCAGTTAAGAATTTAACCCAAGTAAAACTAACACATAATATGTAAGTTCAAGAATTTAACAAGTAAGTCAAATATTTAACAAGAATAAGGATGGGCGTTACATCCTCCCCACCTTAAAGAAAATTCGCCCACGAATTTTACTTATCAAAATTTTCAAATAGGCTCGGGTATTTATCTCGCATCTCTTTCTCGGTTTCCCAAATAGCCTCTTCAATTTCATGATTTCTCCAAAGGACCTTCACAATAGGAATCCTTTTGGTGCGCAAGACTTGCTCTTTCCGGTCAAGAATTTTAACAGGTTGTTCCTCATAAGACAAATCAGGCTGAAATGGAATAGCCTCATACTCAAGAACATGCGACTCATCCGCCATATACTTTCGAAGCATGGACACGTGAAACACATCATGAATACCAGATAAAGAAGGTGGTAAAGCCATTCTATAAGCCAACTTCCCAACTCTTTCAAGAATCTCAAATGGACCGATATAACGAGGAGTCAATTTTCCTTTCTTCCCAAATCTCTTTATACCTCTACGAGGAGAGACTTTCAAGAATACAAAATCACCTACCTGGAATTCAAGATCCCTTCTTCGATGATCAGCATAACTCTTTTGTCTACTCTGAGCTGTGCGTAATCTATCTCTGATTAATTTCACACTTTCAACTGAATGTTGAACCATTTCAGGTGCCAAGAGTCTAGCTTCTCCCACTTCATCCCAGCATATAGGAGATCGACACTTTCTGCCATAAAGAGCTTCATAAGGAGCCATTTCAATGCTAGATTGATAAATGTTGTTATAAGCAAACTCAGCCAAAGGAAGATGAGTATCCCAACTGCCTTTAAAGTCAACAACACAAGCACGTAACATATTCTCGAGAATCTGTATAAGTCTCTCAGATTTCCCATCAGATTGAGGATGAAAAGCAGTACTGAAATTCAATTTAGTACCCATGGCACCCTGAAGAGCTTGCCAAAATCGAGAAGTAAAACGAGGATCTCTGTCAGATACAATACTCACAGGAACTCCATGTAGTCGAACAATCTCCTGAACATACAAAGATGCCAACTGAGACAATGAATATCCTATGGAAACAGACAAGAAGTGAGCTGACTTGGTCAGTCTATCCACTATAACCCAAACAGCATCATGGCCTCGTCTGGTACGTGGCAAACCAGTCACAAAATCCATCATGATATGCTCCCATTTCTACTCTGGAATTTCTAACGGTTGCAACAAACCTGCTGGACATTAATGTTCCACTTTTACTTGTTGACAAGTCAAACATTTGGACACATACTCAGCAATTTCTCTTTTCATATTTTTCCACCAGAAATGTTTCTTCAAGTCTTGGTACATTTTTGTGCTTCCAGGATGAATAGTATACTTGGCTTTGTGAGCCTCTTCAAGAACTCTTTTCTTAATCTCAAGATCAACTGGAATACAAACTCTGCCTCGAAAGGTAAGAATTCCATCACCGTTGAAAGAAAAATCTGGTTGCTTTCCTTCATTCATTCCACTAATGATTTTCTGCAATTCAGAAAATCAGTTACCTGAGCTTCTTTGATCTGTTGGAGTAAATCTGAAGTAGCCTTTATATTAGCTAGGATAATTCCATGGTATGATTCACAAGGACTCCAATCACACAAGTCTTCTAACAATTTCCATTCACGAATCATCAAGCAAGAAATATAAGTCTTTCTGCTCAGTGCATCAGCCACAACATTTGCCTTTCCTGGATGATAAAGGATAGTACAATCATGATCCTTAAATTTCTCCATCCATCTACGTTGTCTCATGTTAAGCTCTTTTTGAGAAAACAAGTACTTCAAGCTCTTATGATCTGTGAAGACTTTAAATTTGGTTCCATACAAGTAATGCCTCCATTTATGTAAAGCAAAAATAATCGCAGCCAACTCTAAATCATGAGTAGGATAGTTCTTTTCATAAGGAGATAATTTTCGAGAAGCATAAGCTATTACCTTGCCATCTTGCATTAAAACACAACCCAATCCTTCTTTAGAAGCATCGGTATTAACCATGAAATTCTCAGAACCACTAGGTAAAGCCAAGACTGGAGCTGTCGTTAAGCGCCTTTTCAACTCTTGAAAACTTGCTTCACACTTGTCACTCCACACAAAAGAAATAGCTTTCCGAGTCAAATTAGTCAATGGAGTAGCAATCTTGGAGAATCCCTCAATGAATCTCCGATAATAACTAGCCAAGCCCAAGAAACTACGGATCTCTGTCACTGTAGTTGGCCTCTTCCAGTTTACAACTGCTTCAACTTTGGAAGGATCTACTGCAATACCAGTAGCAGACACGACATGTCCCAAGAATGAAACCTCTTCTAACCAGAAAGCACATTTGCTGAATTTTGAAAATAATTGTTTCTCATGAAGAACTTGCAATACCACTCTGAGATGTTGTTCATGCTCAGCCCGTGATTTAGAATACACAAGAATATCATCAATGAATACCACCACGAAACAATCAAGATATGGTTTGAAGATACGGTTTATCAAATCCATAAATACAGCTGGAGCATTTATCAAGCCGAATGGCATAACAATAAATTCATAATGCCCATACCTGGTACGGAAAGCTGTCTTTGGTATATCCTTAGATCTGATTTTCAACTGATGATAACCACTTCTCAAGTCAAGCTTCGAGTACACTACTGAACCCTGAAGTTGATCAAACAAGTCATCAATATGAGGTAGCGGATATTTGTTCTTTATGGTTACCTGATTAAGATCTCTGTAATCAATACATAATCGCAGAGTCCCATCTTTCTTTCTGACAAATAACACTGGTGCACCCCACGGTGATACACTAGGCCTGATGAAGCCCCTTTCAAGTAATTCCTCAAGCTGTGTTTTTAATTCTCTCAACTCAGCTGGAGCCATTCTATAAGGTGCTTTAGAGATTGGTGTTGTACCTGGTAATAACTCAATAGAGAACTCAAGCTCTCAATCAGGTGGCATGCTATACTCAGAAGAGAACACATCTGAAAATTCAGACACAACAGGAATATCTTCCATCTTGGGAGATAAACTCTTATCAAGAACACATGCGAGATACCCGGCACAACCACGAGATAAAATTTTTCTAGCTTTTAAAGCAGAAATAACACGTATAGCATATATAGGCCTATCACCTTCAAAGGTAAAATCAGGCAAACCAGGTATAGAAAAAGTTACTACTTTTCTATGACAATCAACAGATGCATGATGCACATAAAGCCAATCCATGCCAAGAATCACGTCAAAGTCCCTTATAGGTAACACGACTAGGTCAGCAAGAAGGGCATGATCACCCACAAGAACCTCACATTTTTTGTAGACCTCAGAAAGCAAACATGCAATCTCCCATAGGGGAAGATACTTCTAGCACATAAGGCATAGAATCAGGAAGAACATGTAAGTGCGACACAAAATGAGATGCCACATAAGAATGAGATGAGCCTGGATCTATCAGGACTCGCGCTCTCGTACTAGAAAGTAATATAGTACCTCATATTACCGCAGAAGACTCAGCTACACCCTGCTGATCTAGAGCAAACACTCGACCCTGAACTTTAGGTCGACCCCCACTATCTCTCTTAGTACCTGAAGCCTGTTGACTCGTACCCCCAACTTGACTTCCCTTGCCTTTAGGACAATTCTTGATAAAGTGCCCAGTTTCACCACAAGATAAACATTTTCCTTGCTTTAGCCAACACTTGTCTTCAGAATGGCCTTCTTTCATGCAATAACCACACATTTTCTTGGGACCTTGGACTGTTGTCTTACAACCAGTTGATACACTACCATTGCTTTCGGATGGTTGCTGAAATCGACGATCTTGGCAGCTAGATTTACCACCCTTAGAACCAGATCCCTGTGCTTTCTCTGAAACACGATCTGTCATGATTGTTCCTAACTTCACCTTGTGTTCTTCAATGTCATTTTCAATCCCATAAGCCCTCTCCACTGCTTGATGATAACTAGTGAGCTGTAGAGAAAGAAGTTGCTTCCTATACTTAGTCTTTAACCCCTTAACAAACCTCTGTGCCTTCTTTGCTTCATTTGGAACTAAGTGATCACAATACCTCGCCAATTCTGTGAACTTGGTTGAGTATTGCCCCACTGTCAAGCTTCCTTGCTCCAGATTAAGAAATTCCATCTCTTTTCTATCTTGGACCACTGCTGGAATAAACTGTTACTTGAATGCTTTCAGAAAATTCTCCCAAGTCTGTGGTACCCCTTCCAGTTCCCAGATTTTATTCAGAACATGCCACCAATGTTCAGCAGCTTTCTCAAGTTTAAAGGTTGCAAATGTTACCTTATCACCTCTTGCACATCTCAAGGCTGTAAAGATCTTTTCTATACTTTCAATCCACTCTTCTGCCTTCTTAGCATCAAATTCCCCATCAAAGCTACGAGGTTTCAACTTCAAGAACCTTGTAAGTCGATTAGGATAATCCCAGTCTATATTATCAACCATCTCTTCTTGAGGAGTTACAGATCTCAGCTGATTACTACCACTTGTACCTTCAGAACTCATTGTACCTGTAGGTAAACACTAGGCATTAATAACACCCCAAGACTAACCCATACCTAGGCCATAGACCCTATCCAGACTTAGAGCAAACCAAGGTAGCTAAACAGGGTAGCTAAACCAGGATAGCTCTGATACCAACTGACACGCCCCCAGGTCCCGGGATCCCCTAATAGAACCTCGAACCTGGATGCGCGTGACTAACGAGAATCAAGAAACTAACAAGAAACTGGATGACAACTGTTTATAACAAACTGACATGATATATATACTCTAGAGTAAGGAGCTAAGATAGCTCACACCACGAGTTCTAGACAAGGAAATTTAAACCAAACATGATTATACATAGCGGAAACATGCCTAGCACATATGCTGGCATTACAAGATGTCTAGAGACAACAAGAGACAACAAGTCTACCCAAAATACTAGGTTACATAACCCATAATACATCGTCCTCACCAAAGTGTAAAAGGACCACGATTCCCAAAAGAATAACCACCTGCGTAGTAAGCTCCCAGCTATGTCGAGCCTCACTTCGCACTATCACTAGCCTTCCTTTGATCTAAGGAAAACAATTAAACAAGAAACGGGGTGAGATAAATCTCAGTAAGCTATTAGATGCAACTACATAACATGTTATCATGCAATTCAAGTAGATACTCAAGTAATCATGTATCAAATATCATCAAGTAACAAGTATATGAGAGGCTAAACCAGTCATCGAGTAGCACATAAGGCTAAGCTAGCACGTTACAAAGGATATTGCTTCCTTCCTTATTCCTCCCAAGAATACCATTGTTGTCGTAGCTTGTATTACTTTGACAATCACGATCAATATCAAGAAAATGCTTATACAGTATATATAAGAAGACCCGGTAACCAGTGTCATTCCCAAGATCAAGATTCACGAGGTGTTCACGAGTTTAGCGTTCACTTATATCAGGCGTATTGCTCTAATAAAGGAAGCTATGCCCTTACTATGGCCTGTAGTAAGGGGTCAAGCGCAGATACATAGATCCCCGATTATCACTTTGGCCCCAGCCTCATGATAAGCGTGAACCTATATACCTCCGAACAAGCAAGGACCAGCTGGACTCACACAAGAATGCACAACTAGGTATTTACTTGAACTACGAGAGTAGAACTAATCCAAAAGTAGTGGACTAGCTCACCAAGAAACATGCTTCAAGTAATCAAGAAGTCACATGTTATCAAGTAGCTATATGCAATGATTGCGCATACACATCAAGAACATGTCTCATACACGTTAGTGCTTGTTCATAGCACTTCCTAGTTCATTACCATACACATGTATTGGTGTCAAGTCATGTACAAGATTTTATCATCTTATATTCAAGTTTTGAATCCACTTCTATGGATGTTTAAGACATGTACAAGATTTTATCATCTTATATTCAAGTTCTCAATCCACTTCTATGGATGTTCAAGTCATGTACAAGATTTTATTGTCTTATACTCGAGTTATCAATCCAATCTTTGGACATTCAAGCATGTATAAGAGTTATATCTTTTTCTCTTACAAGTTCATAATCCTATTCTTAGGATGTTCAATTCCAAGACTCTGTTCTAATGCCCCTAAGGTGCACGAACATTGATTTCAAGACAAGCATAACACATTAGTGCTTGTTTATAGCACTTTCAAGACATAAAGAAGAGTTGTTACTCTTATACTTAATTTCTCATTTGAGTTCTATAAGTGTTCATGTTCAAGACTAAGTTCTCATTTTAATTCAATGAGTATTCATGTTTAAGACCAAGTTCTGATGCTCCTAAGGTTTCACAACACTTACTAGGACTTCTTATACTAAGGTTATATACCTCAATTTGGATTAAGTCTAGCTTAATCAAACTTTATTCAAGACTTTTGTTCATCAGGGCAAGTGTGCGGTCGCCTAAAGTGACATGTGCGGTCGCACACTAGTCAGGTCAATCGTTTGAAAAACCTTCCAGAAAGATGGGCGGTCGCCCAGCCCAAAATAGGCGGTCGCCCAATCGTCCTCTTGAAAGGTTGGAGAAGAGGGGTTTATATAGGTGTAAAGGTGATGTTTTTTGTGCCAAAACGAAGTCACAAAGAAATCTTTCCCGGGCAAAATCATGTAAAAGAGCAAGGGAGGGATTCTTGGAGAAAATCTGTAACTGACGCCCAGATGCGCACGCTTCCTGCCTTGGAGGCGGGACGCGCGCGCTTCTGACCCCTACGGGCGGAGGCGCGCGACTTTGAAATGCTTTTCTGGTAGAATGGACTAGAAAGTCACCACTGTTATTCAGTTTAGTCCCTGGACTTAACAGGGCCAGCCAGGAACTTAATGAAAGTAACAAAAACTAACGAAAAACACATAAAATAGGAAGAAACACAAAATCATATGTGCAATCGGGGTGAGCGGTCCAAGGCGGGGTGTCTACACATTCTCCTCTCCTTTGAAAGAATTTTTCCTCGAATTTTTGTCATCCAAGTACGAGGAAAGATCACCAACATTGAATGTAGCACTCACATTGCCAAACTCATCTGGTAGCTCAAGTTTATACGCACTTTCACCATACTTTTCCAACACTCGGAATGGACCATCAGCTCTTGGCATAAGCTTGTTCTTTCTCTTTGAAGGAAATCTATCCTTGCGAAAATGCAGCCACACAAGATCACCAACTTTAAAAACATGTTGAGAGCGCCCTTTGTTGGATCTTTCTTTATACTTCACATTTCCTTCTCAATCTGAGCCTTAACTTGCTCAAAAATTCTCATAAATGCAGCTTGTCTTTCTTTCGCTTTAAAGCTCACCACTTCCTTCTTTGGTATAGGAATCAAGTAAATGGGCATATATGGATTAACACCATACACAATCTCAAATGGAGAACAACCAGTAGTAGATGAAGGAGTTCTATTGTACGCAAACTTAGCATGAGCAAGCTTAACATCCCAATCTTTGGTAGTTCTACTAACCAAACCACGCAATAAACTTCCAAGAGTCCGATTTGTCACTTCAGTTTTTCCATCGGTTTGTGGATGATGAGAAGTACTAAACAGCAACTTAGTACCAACCAAACGCCATAGGGTCTTCCAAAAGTAGCTAAGGAACTTAGTATCCCGATCAGAAACAATAGACTTTGGAATCCCATGCAAACGAACAATCTCCTTGTAGTACAAATCTGCAACAATAGATGCATCATCCGTCTTATGACATGGAACAAAATACTCATCTTTGAAAAACGATCAACCACCACTATAATAGCATCCTTTCCCCCTTTGAGTTCTAGGTAACCCAACAATGAAATCCATGCTAACATCATCCCATGGCTGATCTGGAACCGGTAAAGGACCAATAAAAATGTTCACCAAGAATCTCATAAGTCTTTTGCACACCAAAATGACCAGCAAGTCCTCCCCCATGTGCTTCTGTAACAAGAAATTCCCTAATGGAGCATTTCGGAATACAAAGCCGATTTCCTTTGAAAAGAAAACCATCTTGCACAACGAACAAGCCAGTAGGATCCTTTATCTCTTGAGAAAAATTTGGATCAGATTTGTAGTACTCTTTAATTTGCTCAAAGCCAAGAAACCTTGCATCAAGGGTAGCAAGTAAACAGTGTCTCTTAGACAATGCATCCACAACCACATTAGAAACACCATATTTGTGCTTAGAAGAAAAAGTAAAATATTGCAAAAATTCTACCCATTTGGCATGTCTTGCATTCAGCTTTTGCTGTCCATGTATGAACTTCAAAGCCTCATGATCAGGAAGAAGAACAAACGGCTTGGGACGAAGATAATGAGCCCAATGATCCAATGCATGGACAATAGCATAAAACTCTTTGTCATAAACAGAGTAATTCAGCTTGCTCCACTTAAATTCTCACTAAAGTAGGCAATAGATCTCTTCTCTTGCACCAAAACATCTCCAATGCCAACTCTACTTGCATCGCATTCCACTTCGAACCACTTTTTGAAATCAGGCAGTGCCAAAACAGGAGCTGAACATAGCTTACTTTTGATATCATCAAACGCCTTTTGAGCACTTGAAGTCCACACAAATTCTCCCTTCTTTGTAAGCTCAGTAATTGTGGCAACAATAGAGCTAAAATTCTTGATGAAACGCCAATAGAAAAATGCCAATCCATGGAAACTTCTTACCTCCGTTGTTGATTTTGGAATAGGCCACGATTCAAATAGCCTCAACTTTAGAAGGATCCACACGAACACCATCTCCAGAATCTATGTAACCAAGAAAGGTCACACTTGGCACCAAGAACATGCATTTTTCAAGTTTCCCATACAACTTTTTCTCTCTTAACTTATCAAACACCTTCCTCAAATTCATAAGATGTTCCTCCATGTTCTTGCTGTATACAAGAATGTCATTCAAATAAACAAAAACAAATAAATTAAGATAACGTCGGAATACCTCATTCATAAGTCGCATGAATAAACTAGGAGCATTGCACAATCCAAATGGCATAACAAGCCATTCATAAAGGTCTTGCTTTGTTTTGAAAGCTGTCTTCCATTCATCGCCATCACGAATCCTCATTTGATGATAACCAGATCTCAAATCAATCTTTGAGAATACACGAGCTCCATGCAACTCATCCAACATATCATCCAACATGGCATAGGAAAGCGATACTTAATTGTAATATTGTTGACAGCCCGGCAATCAACACACATGCGCCATGTTCCATCTTTCTTTTGCACCAAAAGAACCGGCACAGCACACGTACTGAGGCTCTCTCGAACATAACCACGATCAATCATCTCTTGAACTTGCCTCTGCAACTCTTTACTTTCTTTGGGATTGCAACAATAGGCTGGTTTGTTGGGAGGTGTAGCACTAGGAATAAGATCAATTTGATGCTCAATTCTACGCTTTGAAGGTAAACCAGGTGATAACTCATCTGGTAACACATAACCATAATCCTCAAGCAACCTCTGTACCTGAAAATCATTACTAGAGCACTACTGAGTAGGGGAGCTATCACGAACAAAAAATATATACAACTTATCTTTTTGTTCAACTTCTTCTGCAAATTCCTTGGCACTCAAGAATATCTTCTCTTGATTTGGAATGTCCTTTTTTGGGGTTAGAGGCTTCAAATTGTACTTCTCCTTACCCTTTAGGACAGAATAAATATTACTCTTGCCTTGATGAGATACATCACGGTCAAACTGCCATGGCCTCCCAAGCAACAAATGACAAGATTTCATGGGAACCACATCACATAATACCTCATCTTCATATGGGCCAACAGCAAAATAGATAAGCACTTGCTTTCTAATCTTAATGCCACCATCATCATTCAACCAATGCAACATATATGGATCGGGATGAGTAGTAGTAGGAAGCTTACGTTTATCTATCATTTCACTAGATGCAACATTTATAAATGAACCACTATCAATGATAAAATTGCACGTCTTACCACCGACCTTGCATCGAGAGTGAAAAATATGGTTGCGTTGATTTTGCTCCTCCGGACCAGATTTGATGTGAAGGTTTCGCACCACAAGCATCTCCTTCTCACTTGGTGGACACACATCATAATTAGCAACCTTGCCCTCCTCTTCATCGACCACAAAACTTGGTTCCAACAAGTCAAGATCTTGCAAAGTGAGTGTGCGCTTTTGAGGGCACTCATTCGCAATGTGACCATAACCTTGACACTTATAACATCTCTTGAACTTAGGATCAAAACCAACTTTACCCTTATCTTTTGGTTCTTCTTTCTTGACCTCCTTCGAAGAAGACACAACATTAGGTTTGAGAGGACTATTATAGACTTTACTGTACTCACGTACCGTAGTGGATTTCTTGCTCTTCTCTTGTCTTTCGAACTTGATAGTGTAGACACCCCACCTTGGACCGCTCACCCCGATTGCACACTTGATTTTGTGTTTCTCCCTCTTTTAAGTGTTTCCTGTTAGTTTCTGTTACTTTGGTTAAGTTCCAGACGGACTCCGTTAAGTCCCGGGGCTAAACTGAATAACAGTTCTAACTTTCTAGTCCATTCTGTCAGAAATTGCTTCTCAGAGTCACGCACCTCCACCCCTTGAGGACAGACGCGGGCGCCTTCCGCCGCCTAGGTGGGATGCGCGCGCTTCTGGGGCGTGTCAGTTACAGATTCTGCCCAAGAATCTCTCCCTTGCTCATTATAAATGATTTTGCCCGGGAGAGATTTCTTGGAGACTCCGTTTGGCTCCAAAAACAGTCACTTTTCAACTATAAAAAACCCTCCAATCCATCATTGGAGGAGGACTAGGAAAATCATTACTTCAAACCTTTTTACTCACTTCTTTCATAGACTTTTCTTGGGACTTCTTCAACAAAGTATTCAATCTCTTCTTCAAGGCTTTACAAGAGATTCTTTTTGAAGGATACTATAGGTAAAAGGTCTTAAACATTTCTCCTCTCCTTCTTCTTCTTCTTCTTCTTCAAATCAAATGTGCAATCACCCAAAACCATTTGGGACATGACACCAACGGTCCTTTCATTACATTGAATTGGCCTAGGAGTCATCTCCCTACATTTCAAACTCTAAACCCCCCTTTTTATCATCATATTAATAGGAAGAACACATTTATCTTAAAAAGTGAATTATGAACAAACAAGACCGACTTCGCTCGGGCGAAATGGGTGTTTAAGTACTTCCCATTTCGTAACCTAACCCCCGAACCCCTCATCCCAAAGAATCTCTGTTTTCGTAAATCAAACTTAGGCTCATAAACATTAGGTTTTCTTACGTTCCTCAAAAACGTGGGTGGCGACTCTTAAAACATCAATTAGACATCCTAGGGTGATTCACGCGCTCGAGCCTAAAGCCGTGGTCCCGCCCCCGGGGTATCTACAGTGGCGACTCCGCTGGGGACATTTGAAGGTTAAACTTGTGTTTCTGTTCATAATTCACTTTTCTGGGCATTCTGGAAATTGACATGGGAAGCGCGCGCCTCGGACCTTCATGGTCCAAAGCGCCGCGTCCCGAGTCAAATTCCAGAATCGCCCGCCTTCCGTGTGTTCTTCCTATTCTTCCTACTATTTCGTGCTGACAAACATTGCAGGGGTTCCATCACACAATCAGGACCAGGGCAATCCCCTGAGTCCATAAGTTTCTGATAATCTGACAGGTGAGCCCAGAAGCGGGCGCCTCCCAGTTTCTATGCGACAGTCGCGCGCTTCCCACAACACCAGCCCGAGGCGCGCGCTTCTGGGCCAATTTCCAGGGCAAGAACAGGTTTCAGTGACTGGACAGAACAGTGGGGTGTGGGCACAGTTGCCTGCATCAGAACAGAATTGAACCCTCGGACTGTTTAATTTTATGTTTTTATTTACCGGTCACACGGGTGATTCGGGAGTTGTAATTTACGTGCTTATGTGTTTTTTTATCTTTCTTTTCAAAAAAAAAAATATAAAAAATTTGTCACGTGATGGACCTCACACTACGCGCACAATTCCTATCAACTGCTCACTATCGAGTCGCACAAGTCCAACCCCAAACCCGTCGAGGCCCGTCCTAGAAAGTTTCAAGCTCCACTCAACCTTGGCTCTTTCGAAGCGGTAAACCTCAGCCCGTGGCGTAGTTCATGACTATATGCCGGGGGTGACCTTTAAGCCTCATATTCAAGCCGAGCACAAACCACACAATTCTAGTTAGGGTCCAACACTCCGTGACTCAAGTCGGTTTCCATGTACCGAGATTCCCTTAAACTAATGTCTTTAAAACATACATGCCAACTTGTTGAAACGGACGCAATTAAAATCCGTCCCCAAAAGTGGTTATTTTGGACGAAAATAAAAAAATCTGTCCCCGCATGTATGCTTTACTACATTAATTTAGTTTAATCCCGATACATGTAGGATTCACAAACGTGATGGAATCCGATGAGTATATGGGACCGCGAGATGGTCTATATACTAGTGTGACGATTCCATTATCTTCTTAGAAACCCCAAAAGGGATCCATTCCCTCCGACTTATAAATAAATAAAAAAAAAGAGTCTTTTTCTTATGTGGTTCGAGTCGTGTGCCCAACTGTGTGTTCTCAACCTCCTCATGGACCGAAAGTGTGAACCGAGACTGACAAGGGCTACTTCTCCAATTATAGGTCCGATTGATACTCTCCGCATCTACAGAGATTCATCCAACAGGCTTGTCCGTGAACCGATCACTCCAACAGCTTCTACATCATCAATGGCCGGCGACTCCAACACCAACAACGCCATGACTCTCGAACAGCTTTCTGCTATGGTTCAAACACTCCAACAACAAGTCACCACTCTCAACAACGAGGCTCGAACCAAAGAAGCCTTGTGGCAAGCTCATGTCGACAGTCAAAGGGAGGTCCACGAGGCCGAGGTTGACCAACTGAAAGCCAAGCTCCTCAAACTCTCCAAGAACAAGGGGGTTAATGACAACGAGGAATCCGAGTGGACCAAGGGTTTGTTTGAAAGCCCGTATGTCAGTGCCCGTACCAAAAAAGTGGGGGGACCAAGCACCAACAACAACGACCCCAAAATGGTCGATTCCATCATGGCCTACATTGATCAGAAATTCGACGACCTCAACATGGGAAAAGGCTCCAACACAAGCCTTTATCAGTCATCCATCCTCATGAGCACGATGGCCGCTCTTCCCGACAAATTCAAGATGCCTGACATTAGCAAGTTTAAGGGCAACTCATGCCCGATGGCCCACATCGAGACTTACATTTGGGCTATGGTTCCGAAGAAGGTCTCCCCAAAAGTTATGGCTCAATGCTTTCCTCTCACCCTCGAGGGGGCGTCAAAGGATTGGTATGCAACTCTCCCGCTCACTGTCCGTCTTGATTGGGATGCCGCTATTCTTGCCTTCAAGAATCAATATCAAGGCAACACCACTCACCGGCCCACAAGGAAAGAACTCGAGAATACCACTCAAAGAGACAACGAGACCTTCATTGACTTCACAAGGAGATGGAATGACAAGCTCTCTGAAATTGTTGAGAGGCCGAACACAAAAGAGCAAATGGACATCTTTCTCAAATGTCTCAAGATTGATCTCCGCACCCACCTAAGTGGGGCTTGCTACTCCGACTTCTCCCAAATGTACGAGGCGGGGGTACGCATGGATGACTTGCTCAAGGAGATTAAAAAGGCCACTCCTACCTACCGATACAAGGCCGCCTCTAGTTCAAACAAAGAGGCTTCTGTCAATGCCGTTACTACTGACAAAGGGAATTACAAGAAGATTCCCCCACCACAAGGCAAGCGGTTCTAAAACGACCGCGTCTACACTCCTCTCAACGGCATGACCATCACCGAGGCCTATGAAGCTCTAAAGGCCAAGGGACAAATCACCCCTCTTCAAGGGTACAAGAAACCACAACCGCTCCGTCCCAATCATGCCCACCACAAATGGTGCGACTACCATCAATGCACCGGCCACCTCACCGGGGATTGCTTCTCCATCCGCAACACCATCCAAGACCTCATAGACAAGAAGGAATTCATAATCCCTAATGAGGGTGGTGTCAATGTAATAGAGGTAGGAGAGTTTGAAGGAACCACTCATTCGATCCCAATTGTGAATGAGGGCTCCGATGATATAAATAAACTTGATAATTCTTGTTATGTTGTGACTTATGATGAGATTATGAGGGAAGTCTTAGAGAATAGGAAGAAGAAGCTACAAGGGATCGTGAACGTGCTCACCCGCAGTGGCCGAGTAACAACGAGCACAATCCCTCCCAATACTGCAGCAACCAGCACCTCTTCTCAAAGATCGCAAGCACGCGACATACCCGAAGATCCTTTGTTAACACAACTCAAGAAGACGCAAGCCAACATATCCATCTGGGACCTTATTGCATCATCAAAGAAGCACCGAGACCTCTTCATCAAGAACTTGGATGACACGTCAGTCTCTCCCGACACGACTCCCGAGGACCTCACAGCAATGATAGGTCACATTCACTTTGGCAATGTCATCACTTTTGCCAACATGGACCTCCCGCCATTTGGGTCCGAACACAATGAAGCCATCTACCTCAAAGTAAGGGCAAGGGGAGACCCATCTCAAGAGTTCTAGTAGATGGTGGTTCCACACTCAACTTAATGCCAAGCCGAGTCATGGGCATACTGGGGCTCAAAAGCTCCGATTTACGACCCTCCGCCCAAGTCATTAGAGGGTACGACAGCACTGCCCGTACAGTCATGGGAATGTTAGAAGTTGATATCGAATTTGGAAGCATGATCATGTCCGTCCCATTCCAAGTACTTGATGTCCCTGCTTCATTCAACCTACTTCTGGGCCGACCTTGGATCCACAGTTCCAATGTGGTACCTTCCACTCTCCATCAGTGTGTCAAGATTAGAAATGGGGATGAGATAGTCACTATCATGGCCGAGAATGTCACCATCCACAGAAATGGTGGGCAACCAGTTCACCAAGTCCAACACGGGATAGAAGATGCCACTCTCTCCGGCGTCAACACCATTGACAAAGAAGGGGGAAACAGACAATGGGCCCCCGGCAATCCCAAAGTCCTCCACATGATGAGGAACATGAATCACTTTCCCGGTCTTGGCCTAGGGAAGCATCAACAAGGGATATTACACCCCGTGGAAGTTCCTGTTGTCAAGAACAAATTTGGTCTGGGATACGAACCTACCAAGGATGACTTGAAGTACGAGCAAGCAGTCAAGAATCAAAGGACCCAAGCTCGCAAAGAAGGTCGACGATATGAAATCCCTGACTTGAAACCCTACCGCAACACACTAAACGGTTATTTTGTTCGCCAAGGGGAAGATGTTCCGTACATGATCTTTCCCGAACCATGGGTTAACGACAAGGGCGTCAGAAAGCCCGGTTTTGAGATCTTCACCGATTGTGAAATACCGGCACAAGAAAGAGAACCTACTCCAATGTCACCCCGAGAGTGGTGGGGCAAGAAAGTGACTATAGAGTCCGAGGTAGATGTTACCGTGGGGGAAGAACTATCCGATCTAGCCTCCATGTTCGAAGAATTTGCCATCATGGACGATTGTCAAGTCAACGCCATCTCCGACAACACAGAAATGGAGAGCCCATCTATTAGCGAGATTCAGCCAAGCTCCGAGCCAATCAACAACTGGTATTCAACGAAGGGGCCCTTAGTATCCGAGGATTTCTTGATCCGAGAAATGGGTTGCATACCCCGTACAGCAACAAAAGAAGAGCGGCTCACACTTACTTTCGAGTTCGAGAGTGTTTCTAATGCCCTCACCCAAGAGGATATAGAGGCAATAACCGAGCGTGTGTTTCCTTTCTTTGCTAATGAAAAATTTGATATTTATGAGTACCCCGATATTGTAAACATCATAAATGATGAATTAACTAATAACGAACTTAATGAACAAGTTAATCACGATTCAAATTATGATGAAATAGACCACGAAAACATAACATACCTAAATGGACTAGCTCAACAGGTTCGTTGTCGTGGTGAAAATGGTCCAGGGGCTGATGAGGAATTGCATGTTGTTAATCTGGGTACCGACGAAGAGCCGAAAGAAACGAAGATTGGCAGCTTCTTCAAGGGGGAAGACAAAGACAAACTGACTGCACTGCTCAGAGAATTTGTAGATGTATTCGCATGGTCATACAAAGACATGCCGGGTTTGGACAGAAAGGTTGCGGAGCACAGAATTCCGATCAGAGAGGACGCCAAGCCAGTAAAGCAGAAACTCAGAAAGATCAAGCCAGAATGGTCTCTACAAGTCAAAGAAGAGATTGAAAAGCTCCTCAGTGTGGGTTTCATCAAAGTCATTGAGTATCCAACTTGGCTAGCCAACATTGTGACAGTCAGAAAGGCAAACGGCAAGGTTCGAGTTTGTGTGGACTTCCGGGATCTGAACAAAGCTTCCCCGAAAGATGATTTTCCACTACCAAACATCGACATGCTCGTCGATTCAACTGCCAACTATGAAGTCCGCTCATTTGTGGACGGTTTTGCCGGTTACAATCAGATTCTCATGTCCGAAGAAGATCAACACAAAACAGCTTTCACAACTCCGTGGGGCACTTTCTGCTACACAGTCATGCCGTTCGGACTAAGGAACGCTGGGGCTACCTACCAGAGGGCTGTTACGAACCTATTCCATGATATGATTCATAAAGAGATCGAGGTCTATGTGGACGACATGATCATCCATTCAAAGGGAACCAATGGTCAACATTTGATCGATCTTCGAAAATTCTTTGAAAGGCTTCGACAACACAAGATGAGACTCAATCCCGTGAAGTGCACTTTTGGGGTCATCAGAGGAAAGGTTCTTGGTTACATGGTCACTGAAAGAGGAATTGAAGCCGATCCCTCCAAGATCAAGGCAATCATTGACATGCCTCCCCCAAGGACGCAGAAAGAAATCAAAGGTTTCATGGGCAGACTTCAATACATCAGTCGGTTTGTGCACCAACTCACTTCCATGTGTGGGCCAATCTTCAAGCTACTCAAAAAGAATGTGGCTCTAGAATGGACCGATGCGTGCCAAGAAGCCTTCGACCAAGTGAAGCATTACTTGACATGCCCTCCAGTTTTGGTTCCACCACACGAAGAGAAGCCTCTCTTGCTCTACCTCACTGTCAATGATGAAGCCCTAGGGGCTATGTTAGCACAAGAACAGCGAGACTCCACAAAGGAGAATGCCATCTACTTTGTCAGCCGACGGTTTCAAGGAGCTGAAAAGAACTACTCTGTCTTAGAGAAGTCTTGTGCTGCATTGGTTTGGGTTACTCAAAAGCTCAAGCATTACATGGAAGCCTCCCCAATCAAGTTAGTAGCAAAAGTGGACCCGCTCCGCTACATCTTCGAGAAGCCTTTCATGTCAACAAGAATAGCCAAATGGTATTTCATGCTCGCCGGCTACGATATCACTTACATCACACTCAAATCCATCAGGGGGAAGGTGTTCAGTGATCAGCTTGCTGAATTTCCGTGTGACGAAGTGAAGGGGGAAGATGTACAGTTCCCTGACGAGCATTTAATTTGCGCTACAACAGAGGAAAATAAGTGCAACTTTTTTTCGATAGCGCAGCCAATAAGCATGGATATGGCATAGGGATGTTACTCGTTGATCCAAAGGACATGTATACTCCAATCGCCATCCGCCTCGAATTTGAAGCCACTAACAACACAGCTGAGTACGAAGCTTGCATAGCGGGGCTCGAAGCAGCCCTCGAAATAAATGTCACAAGTTTAGAAGTATTCGGGGATTCCTTGGTCATCATCAACCAGACATCTAGAAAATGGAAGATTCAAGACTCGACCCTACAACGGTATGGTCAACATCTCGAGGAGTTGGTTGAACAGTTTCAAGAAATCACCTTCAACTACCTGCCAAGGGACAAGAACCGTTTCGCTGATGCACTAGCCACCATCGCTTCACTGGTCGAAATGCATGAGGGTAAAATGGTGAAGCCCTTCAAAATTTCCTGACGAAACAGTCCGGCATACTGCATGAGTATTGAGATCAACGAGGTCCAAGCAAACTCCCCGTGGTACGCAGATATCATGAATTTCCTCAAGGATGGTACTTATCCCGAAAATAGCAATAAGAAGTCTCAAATGGCACTGCAAAGACTAGCCTCCCGATATGTACTGATTGGGGACAGAGTCTACAAAAGCCACCACGAGGGGATCAATCTCCTATGTGCAAATGGGACCGAAGCTCAAGAAATAATGCATGAGATCCACGAAGGTGAATGTGGGCCTCACATGAACGGGTTTATGTTGGCCAAGAAGATACTCCGCATGGGTTATTATTGGAGTACCATGGAAAGGGACTGCATCGAGAAAGTCAAGAGGTGCGCCAAATGCCAATTCATTCTAATCTACAGCACGCTCCACCCTCACAGCTTTACAATATGACCACGCCTTGGCCTTTCTCTTGTTGGGGCATAGACATCATCGGCAAAGTTCACCCTACTGGAAGCAACGGGCAATCTTTCGTCCTAGTAGCCGGGGATTATTTTACAAAATGGGTCGAAGCACAAGCTTACCGAGTTCTTAACGCCAAGAAAGTGGCCGAATTCGTGAAAACCCACATCATGTGCCGATACGGCGTTCCTCATGAGATCATCTCAGACAATGGCTCTCACTTCGAGAAAGAGATGGACACACTCCTGGTAGAATACAAGATTACTAAGCACAAGTCATCTCCATACCGCCCTCAAGCAAACGGTGTGGTCGAGGCAGCTAATAAGACAATCGAGACCATTGTGAAGAAAATGGCCTCCACTGGAAGGGATTGGCCCGAAAAGTTACCTCTAGCATTATGGGGCTACCGCACGTCAATACGGACAGCGACTGGAGAAATTCCTTATGCACTGGTATATGGTTCCGAAGCTGTGCTACCAATAGAGCTCGAAGTTCCGTCCCTGCGGGTCCTCCTCGAGAACCAAGTCAATGAAGTCGATTGGATGCAAAATCGATATGAACAGCTAGCCCTACTCGACGAGAGAAGGCTAAGAGCGATCGAACGTACGAGGGCCTATCAACAAAGAATGTCTAGGGCTTTCAACAAAAAGGTGAAGCCCCGAAACATCAGTGTGGGAGACTTGGTCCTAAGACAACACCCTCCTAATGCCATGAACCCCCTTGGAAAATGGGGACCCCGATGGATTGGTCCGTACGTAGTCAAGAAGATACTAAGCGGCGGTGCAGTCCGACTCGTGGATTTAGACGGAGATCAGCTGCCAAAGGAAGTCAACCTCGACAAATTGAAGAGATTTTACGTCTAATAAACGAAGACCATAAAAAAAAATAAAAAAATAGCTCGCTAGGTTGAAAACCCGCAAGGGCGGCCTAGGCAAAAAACAGGGTGCACACCAAAAAAAAAAAAAAATGGTCTTCGTTTGTTTGAACTACGGAGACCTGAGCCTCTACACTGGAGGAACGTAGGCAACCTCCGGGTGTGGTCTAAAACATAAACAAATACCCAAATCATTTCAAATTAACGAGATACAATTTTTATTCATTCACTAAACCATTCTTATCATTACAATGGAAATGTTGGGCAACTAAAAGACTTAAAACATTAAATCCTAACAAGTGGTCTATTCTAAATGCAATCTCTCGGGGGTACTAGGAAAAATCTAATTTTCTCTTGGCCTTTGAAGGACCACCCGAACAACCATCAATCGTACTCTTCTTGGGAGGCCTAGGGACACTGATGCGGACCGATATCTTCTGCGCAACCGAGCGCCTCCGAGCATAAAAATCATCCAAAGGGGTACCGAAAGGGTCGGTCAGAATGTTGTTCACGTCAGCAGCAGCTTCCTTGTACCTCAAAGCAATGCTAGGCTCAAAATCCCTTCCTAACAACTCAGCTCGAAGAGCATCTACCCAAGTAATGCCATGGTAGACGGTACCAAGCAAATGATCCAAGTAACTCTCGGGAAGAAAAATACTGCCCCGATGCAATGGAGCGGAAGCCCAACAGTCACGATCATCTCCCCAAGCCGTCTGGAGCTCATTCGAGAAGTCCGGACCCATATAAGAAACTGGACGAAGTACCCCATTCCTCGGAAAAGAAATTATTTGCTGACGACCAAACTGTCTCAAAACCCGTTCTGGCTGATAAAACGAAGAGTCCCTCAATCCGGGTAAAACCACATGCTGAAAACCGAAGGTCCACTCCACAAAAGGGCGAAGACCCCAAGGACACCATTCAACATCAGCTGTAAGGCGAGAAGCAAAAAATCTCCTCCAACCCTCTTCGGTCAAATCTCTAATCAGCAACCGATGCCTATGAACAGCAAAAGGAGAAAGGTCGCCATCCAACGCATAAAGCCTGAAATGCTCCCGAAGCCATATGGTCAAATGCAAGGGGCTTCCCCGTCGCATCTCGCCCGTACGGTGCAATTCGTCCAAACCATGCAAGGTCTTTCCTACAATGAGCGGGATTATGCTAAATCGCTGTCCTTTCGCCTGCAACACAATTTCAGCCAACTGCACATCCGCAGTACCCAGGGAAGTGACAAACAAAACCTCGCTGAAAAGGAAGACAGCCATGGCATTTCTCTTAAAGGACTGAACCGCGACATCTTCTGAATGCAAACTGAAAAACATCGGAAGCTCAGTTATGTCAACAACGGTCCCGTGCATCATCTTCTTCACTTCTTCAACAGGGAGATTCAGAATATCAACCCAAGAATCAACAACACCGCGGTGATACTTGGGGACGGCAATCCGACCGGCCAAAGGCATACCCAAAATGGCCCCAAAATCATCAACGGTCGGCACCATTTCATTAGCCGAAAAGTTGAATGTATGGCTATCACAATCCCAAAAGGTTGCAGCAGCCTTCAACAAGTCCCAATCCGGCTTCAATGTCCGCAAATTAAAGAGAATTCGAAGCCCGAAATCTTTGATGAAGGCATTTTTGGGATAATACACGAAGGTCGACAAATCCTTCTCGTAACTCTTGACAACCTCGGCATCAAAACTAAAAAGGTTGGAGGCCATGGGAAAGAAGGTTATAAGCAAGATTGGGTAATAGAATGGTGTTAAAAAATGACAGAAAATGGCTGTTGGAATCGAATTATCGACCAGAAGCTGATATTATAGCTGTTGGAGGATCTTTTGGCCAGCAAATATCAGGCCCTGAATTTCGCCTCCCAGAGGCGCGCGCCTCCCGACACCGGTCTACAAGGCGCGCGCGTCCCGTGTCCGAGAGAGGAAGCGCCCGCGTCCCAGGCATAAGAAGGCTCCAGAAATAGCCCTTGTCAGTTCAAGAAGGAAGCCCAGGCACGTTCAAACGCCTTCTATCTACAGAAAAGATCAATCCCACCAACAAGAGAAGCTCAAAACGACGACAGCAAGCACTCGGAAGGGCACACATTAATTTGGTCAACCCTTAAGGCAGGTCTAAAAATGGAAATAGGATAGAAACTCCTACTCAAAGTAGGGTGTCTTTCATCTTTCTCAAAAGATCAGTTTTTACAATTCATCCCCAGCAGAAAGTGATCCGCCGTCAACTGTGCCCGCATCCCATCAAAAGTCAAAGTCAAACAGTCAAAGTACGACTCACGACAACAACATGGTCCGGGGTGATCCACGGAATCACTGCTTCATCATCAAACAAGATCTACATCCATTCAAAGCCAACGGTCCCCCGGGTCCCGCACTTCAGCAGACGGTCCTCCGGGTCCCGCACTTCAGCAGACGGTCCTCCGGGTCCCGCAATTCAGCAGACGGTCCTCTAGGTCCCGTACTTCAGCAGACGGTCCCCCGGGTCCCACACTTTAGCAGACGGTCCTCTAGGTCCCGCACTTCAGCAGACGGTCCTCTAGGTCCCGCACTTCAGCAAACGGTCCTCTGGGTCCCGCACTTCAGCAGACAGTCCTCTAGGTCCCGCACTTCAGCAAACGGTCCTTCGGGTCCCGCACTTCAGCAGACGATCCTCTAGGTCCCGCACTTCAGCAGACGGTCCTCTAGGTCCCGCACTTCAGCAAACGATCCTCCGGGTCCCGCACTTCAGCAAACGGTCCTCCGGGTCCCGCACTTCAACGAACGGTCCTCTAGATCCCGCACTTCAGCAGACGGTCCTCTGGGACCCGCACTTCAGCAGACGGTCTTCTAGGTCCCGCACTTCAGCAGACGGTCCTCTAGGTCCCGCACTTCAGCAGACGGTCCTCCGGGTCCCGCACTTCAGCAAACGGTCCTCCGGGTCCCGCACTTCAGCAAACGGTCCCCCGGGTCCCGCATTTCAGCAGACGGTCCCCCGGGTCCCGCAGTTCAGCAGACGGTCCTCTAGGTCCCGCACTTCAGCAGACGGTCCTTTAGGTCCCGCACTTCAGCAAACGGTCCTCCGGGTCCCGCACTTTAGCAAACGGTCCTCCGGGTCTCGCACTTCAGCGAACGGTCTTCCGGGTCCCGCACTTCAGCAGACGGTCCTCTAGGTCCCGCACTTCAGCAAACGGTCCTCTTGGTCCTGTATTTCAGCGAACGGTCCTCCGGGTCCCACACTTCAGCAGACGGTCCTCCAGGTCCCGCACTTCAGCAAACGGTCCTCCGGGTCCCGCACTTCAGCAAACGGTCACCTAGCTCCTGCACTTCACCAAACGGTCCTCTAGGTCCCGCACTTCAGCAAACGGTCCTCCGGGTCCCGTACTTCAGCAAACGGTCCCCCGGGTCCCGCACTTCAGCGAACGGTCCTCCGGGTCCCGCACTTCAGCGAACGGTCCTCCAGGTCCCGCACTTCAGCAGACGGTCCTCTAGGTCCCGTACTTCAGTAAACGGTCCTCTAGGTCCCGCACTTCAGCGAACGGTCCTCCGGGTCCCGCACTTCAGCAGACGGTCCTCCAGGTCCCGCACTTCAGCAAACGGTCCTCCGGGTCCCGCACTTCAGCAAACGGTCCCCTAGGTCCCACACTTCACCAAACGGTCCTCTAGGTCCCGCACTTCAGCAGACGGTCCTCCGGGTCCCACACTTCAGCAAACGGTCCCCCGGGTCCCGCACTTCAGCAGACGGTCCTCTAGGTCCCGCACTTCAGTAAACGGTCCTCTAGGTCCCGTACTTCAGCAAACGGTCCTCCGGGTCCCGCACTTCAGCAAACGGTCCTCTGGGTCCCGCATTCCAGCAAACGGACCTCGCTATCAGCAAACAGGTCCCTCTTCCAGCAAACGGATCTCGCTCTCAGCAAACAGATCCCGCTTCCAGCAAACAGATCCCGCTTCCAGCAAACGGATCCCGCTATTGGCAAAGCCGCTCACACAGGGAGCGCACCTCTATCCTCCGCAATTTCAAATTCCTGCTTTTATCGAGTCTTTTCCTTTTCTTGGTGATGTCCTAGGCGGATGTCTGTCTTTCGTCGGTGCGTTTGCTTCGCAATCCACGCCGCTGAGGGGCTCTGTAGACACCCCACCTTGGACCGCTCACCCCGATTGCACACTTGATTTTGTGTTTCTCCCTCTTTTAAGTGCTTCCTGTTAGTTTCTGTTACTTTGGTTAAGTTCCAGACGGACTCCGTTAAGTCCCGGGGCTAAACTGAATAACAGTTCTAACTTTCTAGTCCATTCTGTCAGAAATTGCTTCTCAGAGTCGCGCGCCTCCGCCCCTTGAGGCCAGACGCGCGCGCCTTCCGCCGCCTAGGTGGGATGCGCGCGCTTCTGGGGCGTGTCAGTTACAGGTTCTGCCCAAGAATCTCTCCCTTGCTCATTATACATGATTTTGCCCGGGAAAGATTTCTTGGAGACTCCGTTTGGCTCCAAAAACAGTCACTTTTCAACTATAAAAACCCCTCCAATCCATCATTGGAGGAGGACTAGGAAAATCATTACTTCAAACCTTTTTACACACTTCTTTCATAGAATTTTCTTGGGACTTCTTCAACAAAGTATTCAATCTCTTCTTCAAGGCTTCACAAGAGATTCTTTTTGAAGGATACTATAGGTAAAAGGTCTTAAACATTTCTCCTATCCTTCTTCTTCTTCTTCTTCTTCAAATCAAATGTGCAATCACCCAAAACCATTTGGGACATGACACCAACGGTCCTTTCATTATATTGAATTGGCCTAGGAGTCATCTCCCTACATTTCAAACTCTAAACCCCCCTTTTTATCATCATTTTAATAGGAAGAACACATTTATCTTAAAAAGTGAATTATGAACAAACAAGACCGACTTCGCTCGGGCGAAATGGGTGTTTAAGTACTTCCCATTTCGTAACCTAACCCCCGAACCCCTCATCCCAAAGAATCTCTGTTTTCGTAAATCAAACTTAGGCTCATAAACATTAGGTTTTCTTACGTTCCTCAAAAACGTGGGTGGCGACTCTTAAAACATCAATTGGACATCCTAGGGTGATTCACGCGCTCGAGCCTAAAGCCATGGTCCCGCCCCCGGGGTATCTACAGATAGCCAACTTAAAAACATCATCAAAAGTCAAGTAAGGATGAACTTCAACCTTTTGCTGCAATTGGGAAGATAAACCCTTGATAAACCTCGCTATCTTCATCTCTTCTCTTTCTCCAAGATCACAAAAAATTGTTAATTTCTCAAATTTACGAACATAATCACTCACAATAAGGTCTGCTTGCTGCAAAGAAGTGAGTTTTAAGTATTGCTCTTGTTCAAAATCCCTTGGTAAAAACCGCTTCTTGAGATGTTTCTTCAACTTCTCCCAAGTATCAATTCTGCTCTTACCCTCACATCTCCTTTGATTCTTCAAGTTCTCGTACCACAAAGAAGCATGCTTTGTCAACTTAATAGTTGCCACTTTAAACTTCTTGTGTTCATCAAAATCCTTGTAGTAAAAAAACATGCTCAATCTGCCTTAACCAATCAAGAAATGTCTCGGGATCCAAATCAACTTCAAATTCTGGAACATCTAACTTCAACCCACGATCATCATCATATGTAGCACGACGCCTTGGTGGACTTCTTGAATCATCAGAATTAGAACCATGTCTACTTCTCCCTCTTGCATCACGGAGATTAAGATCAATCAACTGACGCATCATTGTATTCATGCTCTCCACCGATGTAGTTAATGCTTCCAAACGACTCCATATCTCTGAATCATCGTAAAAAATGTTGTTACCTGCCATCTCTACCCCCACGGACTAAACAACGCTAAGAAGGCTGTTTTGTTGGGTTTCCTAGTAACATGCGCAGCGGAATTAAGCATTTAAATTTCATGAAACCCAAAACCCATAGATCCATTCATATGATTATATCAAATACATGCACAATAAATACTAGAATACTAACCCTTGATGCCTTTGTTAATCAACCTTGATTCTTTGGTGGAGACTTGAAACTTGATCACGAACAAAATCAGGAACACGAACTTTGAAAATGATAAGCTTCACCCTCTATCGGTATCCACACCACGAACGAATATCAAGAACACTTGATCTTGGTTGCTAGACCAAAATTGTGAAACACGCTTTCACAATTATATGACTATATGGAATTATGAATTCTTGATCTTGGATTCTAAATCTTTTATCAAGAATATTGTTTCTTTAAACCACTAGGTTTTATATGCATAATGGCTGGTGAAAAGATGTTTATATAGGTCCTAGTCCTTAACCCTTAAGGACTAGGAAACCTAAATCCCGTCACCCAATTAATGCTGCAAACTTTCTGTCCAAGCAGCTCTGGCACGGTCGTGCCCTATAATTGGCACGGTCGTGCCAATTGGTGCGCGCCTGCCCTCCGGCTGATGAATATTGGCACGGTCGTGCGTTATATTCGGCACGGTCGTGCTTTATATCTGGCACGGTCGTGTCAGACCAGAAAAATGCCCTTTTTCCATAATTCCAATTCAGTCCTTTAGGATTCGTTCTAATTGTGTGTGACCCTATAGGATTACACTAAGTTGGCAATGGGCTTAAACATAAACCCATAAGATATGATTAGGTTCTAACAAACCGTCATACCTACCCAAATAGTGTAACTATATACAAGTTTGTATTCCTCATAGAACATGTCACAATCCATTTGTCCACGATATCATTGAACACAAGTCATAGTCAACAAGTCAACTTGTATTGTTCAATACTTTCTCGATCCTGAATATATTGGTAATCCAAATGACATTGATCCAATCAATTCACTTGAGTTTGGCCAAACATTTCATCAACATCATTCTATAAGGGGCCCAAGCTTGACATCTCTCCGAAGAGGGACAAATCCAACTTAGCTTATTATTCTTCCCTACATGAATCCGATTATGCCAATCATATCCTTTATAACTTCCTGGTTAAAGGTAGCGTTTGAATATGTCAAACATAATGTTCATCAAGTGGAAGACTATAATAACTTCATGTCTAAGGATTCAAATGACATAACTAATATGAGATCTATATATGACATAGGCCATGATATAAATCTCATAAAGCGGGTCATGTCCAGTACCTTGTTCCAAACAAGTACCCATAAATCTAACATGATCATCCCATGATCATTTAGCCTTTATACTAGTACTTAACAAGAACTAGGGACGGAGATTATTATAAGCAAACATGAACAATAATAATAATCAAACATCCCTTTATTAATATGAATAAAATGATAACAATTACAACGTTTAACAAACGTGCCTAGGGCATCAACACTAACATGTTTATAACCGGGCTCTTGATACCAATTTGATACGTAAACTATTGTATTTTTGGAAGGAATATAGATTAACTCAAGAACTTCGCAAGGAACAAGAGCTAAAACTATATAAACTAATCTCGCAAGATTAGGCCTGTCCTCGCAAGGGCAGAAGGGGTTTAAACCTTGCAAGGTTTAAGAACAATTCTCGCAAGAATTGAAGTAAGTTCGCAAACTCACAAAGAAAATTTTATTCAATCACTCATATCCAACAATTACATGTTGTAGGGTATTTATAATAATCTTGGAACATCCTTCCAAGTTAGGATAAGCTAGACATTAATTACTAAAGGATAATAAAAATAAAGATAAGAACTAGATGATGAAAACAATGTAAATTCGGCTAATCTGAACAGTCAGATTCGAACAGCCATAACTCTTCAAGAACTTGTCCTCAAATACGCCATAAGTAGTCATATGAAAAATCAAGTCTTTATCTTCATCCCAACGCGGACATAATCACAATTACGTAGATATAACTCGAACAAAACAATTTCAGAAACTGCTCAAACATTTGGCCCACTTATTTAAGCCCAACTAATCAAATTAACAAATATTGGGCTTTGATTGAACCCAAAAGTTTGGTCCACACCCTTGGAGCTCAACATCAGCTCCTTTCCATCATCTTCTACCTTTGCTTCTGCATCATTCTCATCTCATTTGAAAGAATTTGCCCTAAAATTTTAGTCATCCAAGTACGGGGAAAGATCACCAACATTGAATGTAGCACTCACATTGCCAAACTCATCTGGTACCTCAAGTTTATACGCACTTTCAACATACTTTTCCAACACTCGGAATGGACCATCAGCTCTTGGCATAAGCTTGTTCTTTCTCTTTGAAGGAAATCTCTCCTTGCAAAAATGTAGCCACACAAGATCACCAACTTTAAAAACATGTTGAGAGCGCCCTTTGTTGGATCTTTCTTTATATTTCGCATTTGCCTTCTCAATCTGAGCCTTAACTTGCTCACAAATTCTCATAAATGCAGCTTGTCTTTCTTTCACTTCAAAGCTCACCATTTCCTTCTTTGGTATAGGGATCAAGTCAATGGGCATATATGGACTAACACCATACACAATCTCAAATGGAGAACGACCAGTAGTAGATGAAGGAGTTCTATTGTACGCACTCAGCATGAGCAAGCTTAACATCCCAATCTTTGGTAGTTCTACTAACCAAACCACGCAATAAACTTCCAAGAGTCCGATTTGTCACTTTAGTTTGTCCATCAGTTTGTGGATGATGAGAAGTACTAAATAGCAACTTAGTACCAACCAAACGCCATAGGGTCTTCCAAAAGTAGCTAAGGAACTTAGTATCCCCATCAGAAACAATAGACTTTGGAATCTCATGCAAACGAACAATCTCCTTGTTGTACAAATCAACAACAATAGATGCATCATCCGTCTTATGACATGGAACAAAATGACTCATCTTTGAAAAACGATCAACTACCACCATAAAAGCATCCTTTCCCTTTTGATTGGAGAACATGTCCAATTATAGCCGTTAGACACAAAATATTTTAGAGTAGTTGAGGACAGATGTATTCATCGTGGGTGCTCCCAAAACTTTGATTCATCGTTGGATTGTGGCTTTGAGTTTGAATACTTGAATCTTCATATCTTCACAAGTTCTTCAAAAATTTTGCAAACAATGGGGCGCATCACTTAATGATAAGCGTACCATGTCGGGAAAGGGGCGCACCAACATGAGTTGAGTGCTCCTTACTGATATTTGAGGGTGCGCCATACTGATGATGGAGGAACACTTTACTGATGTTTGGGGCGCACCAATACTCTGACACTTAGAATATTTCTTGATAAAATCCTATTACAAAGCCTAGTCTATAAAATGGACTATCTAAAAAATGAAGTATACATAATTCTTACACAGGGTCCTAAAGTCCATAAAATATAACTTAGGTAATGTATCAATCAAATCTAACATTGAAAACATGAGATATATGTTGGGTTTCGTGCAATCATGCGCAGCGAAAGACATTACATAAAGAAACCCAAAGCCTAGATCCGCTGTGATCAATAATTCATAATAGTAAGATGTAAGAAACTAAACCTTGTAGATCGAAATATGAAACCTTTGATTTAGATGCTAAGACGAGCACCCTCTACTGGTGATCCACACGTCGAGCGAATTCAAAAACTCTTCTTGACTTGACTACTAGGTCCTCCGGATTGAAAAACTTGATGAAGAACGGTTCTTCAATTGCACCCTTTGATTATTATGGTTTGATGATTGAGAATAATCAAACCTAATAGGCCTAGTATGATATGTGTATTTTCTCTCTCCAAGAAATAACTTGTGATTTCACAAATCAATGATATGGGACTGAATCCCGGCTGTGTATATTATATACTAGAGGTCTACAAGATCCTTTAGGGTTTAGGAGTTCTTGTCCAACAAGAAAATCCTAAAATAAACTGCAGTCCGGCACTCCATCCGTATGGCTCTCAAGGAGCCGTACGGCTCCTAGTCTGTACTGCCTCGTTTTTTGCTCCTTTGAATTATCCGCTCTGTGTGTGTGACCCAATAGGATTATACTAAGTTGGCAACGAGTCCGAACCATTCAGAACCCGTAAGTCATAAGCGGACTCTAGCAAGCCATTATGACTACCCAATTAGTATAACTTTGAAATCCAAAGTTTCCTAAATAGAACATAACACAATCTCTTTGTTACATGATGTCTATTGAATGTAAGCCATAGTCAATGGTCAACTTACTTTGTTCAATGCTTTCTCGATCCCGAATGTATTAATAATATAAATGATATTGATCCAATCAATTCATTTGAGCATGGCCATGCATTTCATCAATACCATTCATCGAGTGGCCAAAGCTTGACATCTCTCTTGACGAGGAACAAATCCCTTCGTGGCTTATAAACTTTCCCTACATGATCCCAATTATTCCAATCATATCCTTTATAGCTACCCGGTTAAGGGTAACGTTTGAATATGTCAAACGTAATGTTCATCATGTGGAAGACCGTAATAACCTCAGGTCTAAAGATTCAAGTGATATAACTATATGAGATTTAATTATGACATTTGACCATGACATAAATCTCATAGGGGTCAGTCCAGTATTTGTTCTCAAATAAATACCCATAAGTCCAATTGTATCGCATACACATAATCATCATATGACTATCTATTAAACTTATACTAGTAATTAATCATAATTACTAGGGACGTAGATTATTATAATAAACATGAAAAAGATATAATAATCAAACATTCAATATCTTAATTAAAGCATAAAGCAAATGATAACATTAATCGTTCAAATAACGTGCCTAGGGCATACACACCAACAATCTCCCCCACTTGAACTAAGCCTAATTAATGTATCGAATACCCATAGACCTAACATGACCATCATGCTTCGCTTGCTGAAGACCTTTTGTCAATGGGTCAGCAATGTTATCTTCAGTTGGTACTCTGCATATATTCACATTTCCTCTATCAAAGATTTCTCAAATAATATAAAAATGCCTAAGTATGTGTTTGGATTTCTGATGCGATCTAGGTTCCTTTGCTTGAGCAATAGCGCCATTATTATCACAATAAAGGTCTATTGGATTAGCAATGCTAGGAACCACCTCTAGTTCTAGAATGAACTTCTTAATTTGAACAGCCTCCTTAGCAGCATCAGATGCAGCTATATACTCAGCTTCAGTTGTAGAATCAGCTACGGTACTCTACTTAGAACTCTTCCAGCTTACAACACCACCATTAAGCATAAACACAAATCTAGATTGCTATCTTGAATCATCCTTCTCAGTTTGGAAGCTTGAATCCGTGTAACCATTTACAATGAGATTATCTTCCACACCTCCATATATCAAGAACGAGTCTTTAGTCCTTCGCAAGTACTTAAGAATCGTCTTGACAGCAATCCAGTGACTCTCACCAGGATCTGATTGGTATCTACTCATCATGCTCAAAGCATAAGAGACATCGGGTCTAGTACATATCATGGCATACATGATGGATCAAATTGCAGAAGCATATGTGATTCCATTCATTTTCTCACGCTCATCAGTTGTCTTAGGACACTGATTCTTGCTAAGAGTTATGCCATATACAACTGGCAGATTTCCTCTTTTAGAGTTTTCCGTGCGGAATCTCTTAAGGACTCTGTCAATATATGTACTTTGACTCAAACCAATCAACTTCTTAGATCTATCACGATATATCTTTATGCCAAGGATGTAAGCGGCTTCTCCCATATCTTTCATTGAGAAACACATTCCTAACCAAGTCTTTACAGACTGAAGTACAAGAATGCCGTTTCCAATGAGCAATATGTCATCAACATATAACACTAGAAATAATACTACGCTCCCACTAATTTTCTTGTATACACATGGTTCATCTTCGTTCTTGATGAAGCCAAACTCTTTGACCGATTCATCATATCGAAGATTCCAACTCTTAAAGGCTTGCTTCAATCCATAGATGGATCTTTGCAACTTGTAAACTTTGTTAGAATTTTCTGGACTTATAAAACCTTCAGGTTGTGTCATATACACATCCTCAAGTAAGTTCCCATTAAGGAACGCTGTTTTGACATCCATTTGCCATATCTCATAGTCATAATATGCGGCTATGGCAATTAAAATTCTTATAGACTTGATCATTGCTACGGGCGAAAAGGTTTCATCATAGTCAATACCATGAATCTGCCTATAGCCTTTCGCTACAAGTCTAGCTTTATAAGTATGCACCTTTCCATACATGTCAGTTTTCCTTTTGAAATTCCATTTGTATCCTATGGTTTTTACACCTTCGGGTGCATCTATCAAGTTCAAAACTTGATTATCATGCATGGATTTGATTTCAGATTCCATGGCTCCAAGCCATTTATCTGAATCAGGAGCGGTCATTGCTTCTTGGTAGGAAGTATGTTCATCATTATCAATGACTTCTACTTCATTGCTATCCGTCATAAGAAATCCATATCTCTCAGGTTCAGATCGCACCCTACTAGTTCTGCGAGGAACTTGTGTATTCTGAATAGGTTCCACAACACCTTGTGAAACTTGTTCAGATCCAACGATCGGTTCTATGTTATTTTCAGGTTCTCGAACCTTTTTTAGATTAATTTTACTCCCACTAATTCCTTTGGAGAGAAACTCTTTCTCTAGAAAGGTACCATGACGGGAAAAACACTTTGTTTTCCGCGCGGTTGTAAAAGTAATATCCATTAGTTTTCTTAGGGTAACCTACGAAAATACATTTGTCAGAGACAAGTCTCTTAACATAAGCCTCACAACCCTAAATTCTCATGAAAGAAAGACAAGGTTTCTTTCCAGTCCATATCTCATATGGAGTCTTTTGAACCGATTTAGTTGGAACTCTATTTAGTGTAAGTGCAGCAGTTTCTAATTCATGTCCCCAAAAGGATAAAAGAATATCAACTTGACGAGCGGACCATATCTAATAAAGTCCTATTTCTTCGCTCAGACACACCATTCCATTGTGACGTTCCAGGTGGAGTTAATTGTGAAACAATTCCACAATCTTTCAGATGATTGTCAAATTCTTGGCTTGAATATTCACCACCATGATCTGATCGAAGTGCTTTAATAGTACTGCCAAGTTGATTTTGTACTTCATTTTGAAGTATTCTAAATATCTCAAAAGATTCACTTTTGTTTTTCATCAAGTAGACATAGCAATATCTACTAAAATCATTAGTTTATTAACTATAATTTAGTTTATTAAAAATATTGTTTTTCTAATATATGTGAAATTTTTAGAATTACAACTATTTTGGAAGGGATGTCCCTGCCATTACGGGTGTAAACGGTTCTGTTTTGCTCGGCTTGGCTGAATTTAGAGACCAAACCGAGCTGAACCATTAGTTAAAACTGAGCGGAACCAAACCATCACGGTTCGGTTCGTCCAAACCGTGGTTTCATTTTCCGACTCAAACTTCGGTCTAAACCGCGTTCCAGACCACGGCCCAAACCAAAGCCTAGACCATCAGGACACAACCCATTTCACGTTTGTTTTTGTCAAAATTACTACTGAAAAGAAAACATAGTTACAATTTCAGATTACTTTGGAAAAAAAATACACATCCAAAACAAAATAATCAACGGTTAATATTAACTCACAGAACATAATCAACAGTCCATATTAGAGTTTCACGGTTCAATTCCACGACCCGGTTTCGCGGTTTGGTCCGCGGTTCAGCTTGATGTGGTTCAGTTCGGTTCGGTTTGGTTCGGCTTGGAAGGGCCAGGCCGTAAGCCGAACCGTATGGTTTATCGCTTTTTGAAACCGAGCTGAACCATATATGTTTAAAAACTGAGCTAAACCGCACGACTTAGTTCGGTTCAGTTCCAAACCGTGGTTTGAGCTGGACCATTTCCACCCCTAACCGGAAAAAAGTGGGTAGAGATGTTTCGTTTTCCTTTCATTTACTTCATCCGTCCGAAAACACCTTGCCCTATTTTGAATATGCATGGGAATTAAGAAAAGAGTATATATATTAAAAAATATTGCGATTGAGAAAGAGGTTGTGGATACGATAAATTGAGTGAGATTTACAAGTGAGGTTAAGTATGTGAATATGACAAGTGGGGTAGAGAGAATAAGAAAATAATAAAATTTGAATATTTTGGAAAAATGACTTATTAGTGGGATATTAAAAAAAAAATAGTGCAAAGTGTTTTGAGACGTGGACTAGTTGTTAATAAGACAAGGGAGGCGCCTAAATAAGCAAGAATAGAATTGAAACACGCACATACTGCACTGCACGTCCACGTGTAGTCCCCACCCAATTTGACGGTCGCAAGTGAACCCAACCCACTCGAAGCAAATGCCACTACCTACTTTCCGTTTCTCAATCTCCCCATCCTCCGGCACCGCCACGGCCCTCTCCCTCGCCCTCTCCGATTACAAAAATCGCTGTCCTCATCCCTCCGCCAGTCCGAACACCTCAATTTCAAACACCATCATGACTAGTACCACTTGTTGTGCACCCGAATCGTGTAAATTGATATCTTCTCACCCGATCCCGGGGATAAGTTCCGGCCATGTTGCCGACCAAACATTTGGGAGATACAAATATAATGGTTCACGAAAGGGGTCAGGGGTGGCCATTGTTTGGTTTAGGAATGATTTAAGGATATTGGATAATGAGGCTTTGTTCAATGCCTGGTTATCCTCAGCTTCTCTCCTCCCTGTCTACTTTTTTGATCCTCGTCTATTCTCCACCACTCATTCCTTCAACTTCCCTAAAACTGGAGGTAAAATTTCTATAACATCAATTTCAATTAATTTTATTACCACTCTTAATTTTAACTGCAATACTCTGTTCGTGCTTTATTTTGGATGTACCAACTGCTTGTGGTTACTCTTCGTCCCAAATAGATGTCATACCTTGATTTTTGGTCCAACTTGACACAATATCAAATCAATCAAAGTTTAGTTACATCAATCACTTTTTTTATTTATTTATTATTTTACTGATGCACCATTAAGAATTGGATTAATATAATTTTTTCGAATTTCATAAGGGTAATTAAGTTTTATCACGAATTGCTGGTACAAGTTCAATCAAGTTGACAAATTAAGTCAAAATATGACATTTATCTTGGGACAAATAGTGTATTACGGACTTCCCTTAAGTATCACTTGATTTGTCTTTGAATGAATGCCTAATTTTTTACTTTGGAGAAAGTTTCTCCATTTTAAGCATTTTTATGTACATACCCATACATTCGATTAATCTAAATTTTTAGAATTTCATACTGATATTTGATTTCAATGAATTGTCGTTCAAAGTTTTATCAAATTGATAAATTAAGTCAAATATAACATTTATTTTGGGACAATGAGACTATTATTAATGATTACTGTCACTTGATTTGTCCTTAAATTAATGCTAATTGTTTACTTTGGACAAAGTAATTCTAGTTCCATTTTGATACTTTTATGGAGATAAACATAAATGTACTTAGTCATCACACGAGATGACATCATGATTGCAAGAGGCGAGGGAAAAAATGTGAAAGATAAAATGAAATTTAAATGACGAAATGGGTGGGAAATGTTTTGGAAAAGAAAGTAAAAAAGGAAAGAAAAGAAAAGAAAGGATAAAAAATAGAAAGTATAAGTTAGTAGAAAATCATCGACATGAATTTTTACCCTACACTTTGTTCTCTTTGGGACCGTATGTTCTTCAATCCCAAGTAAGCACAAATTGCTTTCAATCACCCTCTAAGGTGCTCAGACTCTTTGGTTTTCCCTGTCGGACTCGTATCGACAAGACTAATGAGTGTCCGGCACAGGTACGACAGGGTAAACCAAAGAGCCCGAGTATCACAACTCTTATCCATGTTTTCTTAGGTCTTCCTTTAGCCCTCTCTATTTTATCACTTCTCCCTTATCTTCAATGGGTGCAACTTCTACTTCCCTAACCACTTCATTCCTCAACCAATCCTTTCTTGTCTGCCCACACATCCATCGTAGCATACGCATTTCCGCCACATTCATCTTGTGAACGTGCCACTGTTTTACGACCCACCACTTAGTACGATATAAACAGTGCAAGTCTAATTGTCGTACTGTAGAATTTTTACTTTGATCTAATTGGCATGTTTGGATTACCAAAAAAAAAAAAAATAAGAAAAGAAAAAAAAAGAGAGACACATTCCACTTCAACCAACCTACTTCGATTCTGTGAGTCACATCTCTATCCAATTTTCCATTTTTCTAAATAATAGATCCACGATAGCGAATGATATTCATTACCATAGCATTTTCTTTTGTGTTAACAATGATTTTAAGTTAATTTGATTGTCCTAATGAAGATCTAAAACTTGTTATTGATAGTATTGTTGATGGTGTATCAATAACAAGTTTTAGATTTTCATTAGGACAATTAAATCAACCTAAAACTATTGCTCAGAGTTCCTTCGGAATAACAGCAAAAAAAGTATGAAGATCATTTTGGGACGGAGTGAGTAGTATTAGGTTTGTTAGTCCTCATAGTATTAGTATTTTTTTTGTGAAGTGTGCTTGTCTGGAAGGGCCTATCACCGCTTATTGGGAATGGATGGCCATAGAGGAGAATCGGAAGTAGAGAAACTGAGGAGTGGATATAAAAACTTCATATCTGTAGTTGATGCCGCAGCGGAAGTTGGTATCATTCTCACAGTTTCGAATTGAGCGTTGTGTAAACGTTAGCACATGCCTTAATCACTAATCATGCAGTGACTAAAAGTGCCGTTATCAGCAGTACTAGTGTTATGTTATCTTTTACTTGTTAAGGCATTGAAGTGCATTGGCAAAGGAAATGTTTTGCTTGTATTTCTAATACTGATTGATATTTGGTTATATTTATGTTTCGTGGACTTTAATCCTTGACTTTACAACAATTTTTAGAGAGATAGAGAGAGAGAGATAGATTTGGGGGATAGAGAGTTGCTGTTGTTGGTTTTGCATCTCTAAGAGAAGACAGAAGGAAAGATATTATCCCTACATTCAATGGGAAGAATGGCAATATCAGTAAATGGGGAGACAAAGTTGTAGCAACTGGTTGGCAAATATATGTTCATGAATACCTTGGGAGTGTCTCCCAATGGGTGATACTTTCAAGCTTTACCAGGTTGCATTTTGATGCGTTATGCCCATTCTTGTCTGATATAAGGAGGATGGAAATTAATAATATGTAGGGTTATCAAGAATAAATATCTTCTCATTGATTGTTGTTGACGTGATCTTGTACTGCGCAAATAACTTAGCATAACTTACGGTCCCTCCTATTCCTATTATTTCCTTTTCTTCAACAAAATCTTATGAAAAATTCTTTCGACATCTCACCCTTGGCAGCTTTGAGAGGGAAATTTCTCATAGAATGCGTTGCTGACCTGAAAGAGAATTTAATGAAGCGAGGCCTCAACTTGCTAATTCAACATGGGAAACCTGAAGATATTCTGCCATCGCTTGTTAAAGCATACGGTGCCCATACGGTAAAAAGATATTCTGTTACACAGTTGCTTTTTGGATACAGATTCTACAGATTCACTTCATTCTTTTTTTTTTTTTATATTATTTTCCTTAATGATGTAATAATGAATAATGTTGTCATCCAAATTTGTTAGGTATACTCGCACAAAGAAACTTGCAGTGAGGAGATAAATGTAGAGAAATTAGTAGAACGTAAGTTGCAACAGGTGGTGCCGTCACCATTTGAAGGGATATCCAGTAATCGACCTGTGATATTAGAGCTGATCTGGGGTAGTACCATGTACCATGTTGATGACCTACCATTTAAATCTTCAAGCTTACCGGATGTGTATACTGTGTTCCGTAAGGTATGTCTCTTTTTAGTTATCAGTGTATTGTATACATTTATTGTTAGGAGATTGAGAGATATACTTAATCTCCAAACCAAATCAAGAATATTTAGTTATATAGTCAACTTAGAATAGTTACCTAATTATGAGTATTTATAATTAAAATTAGATTGTTTTTAGAATTAGTAGATTTATTAGAATCCTTATAGAATTAGGACTCATATGTTTTGAGTATAAATATGGATCCTTTAGCATTGTAAACTTTGAGACGAAATAATTCTAACGACCCGAAATTTCATAAACTTAATTTCCAATAAAATCCAAAATTTAACATCTCAAAACCTCTAAATCAAAGTTCAAAATATTGCTAATCGCCTCGAAATCTCAATAAACTTGATTCGATCCAAATCCTTGCTATCAACTCCGATCAAACGTCAAACTGCAAAACTGAAACTGGAGGGGGGTGAGCTGGGGGCTCAGTAAGAGAGGGGATATACAATATCACAGAGGCCAATAAAACACATTATCAAATAACAAAGTCCATGAAATTACAAATATGGACATACCAATAAGACTCAAATTTTTCATAACTCGAATATAATTCGATCATACTTCACAGTCCGATGTACTAATTATGTTCGGGTCTCGTGGTCTAACAATCGTACACAAACTCAATCTCAAATATGGGCGCCCACACTCGGAGCCGACCCAACAAAATCACAATAATCAGTTCCACTACGACTGTCACATAATTAACTACATCAAAACTATTCCATATAACAAATCTTGTTCTTTGAGAATTAAAACACATATAGCATGCTTTCAATAAAATCAATACTTTTCGAATCAATTTCAATATCAAAGCAATTATCAAATTGGACCGAGCAAACGAATACGCATCAATAAAAAGAACACAATGATAGGACGGACTTTAAAGAAATAATCACGTGATTAAACTGACACGGAATCAACACTGCGTAGTCTCTCTTACCTCAAATAGCTAAAAATCCAATGAACACGCTCCTGCGGCACTTCCAAGATTTAAAACTCAGACTTCTAATCGCTATCACAAATATCGTGATCTTAGAAATAATAATAATAATCAATAGTACTAAAGTATAAAATCTTAAAACTTGAATTATAACCCATGCTTTTGTGATAGTAAATCCCCTTACCATTAAACACTAAAAAGCCTAATACCTTAAACCATTGACACATGTACTAAAATAATTAAAACGTTTCTACTTGATTTATTAAGAATCATACCTCAAAACTTGAAAGCTTGATCTCCGATAAATCGCCGGCGATTATCTCCAGCAAACGCTTGACAACCAAGAAGGACCAGGATTTGTCTCTAAACCGAAGCATCGAAGACCGTCCAAAGGTTGGCTTCTTTCATAAAAAAAATATATTTTGCTCTTGCTCCTTAGCAAGATTTATTTCTCCTCAAATATATTCCGACCACCACCATAGTGATGGTCCGACCAACTCATCAACCATCACTTCCATGTTGAGTGTCGTTCATTATAAAAACGACGATTGAGTTGCGTACACTTTAAAAACGATGATTAAGTGTCGTTCACTCTCAAAATGATGATTAACCATATTAACATCACTTTCATCCTTTAAATAATTAAGTGTCGTTCACTCTAAAAACGATGATTAAGTGTCATCCACTCTAAAAACGATAATTAAGTGTCGTTTACTATAAAAGCGAATATTGAAGACAAAGAAGAGCAATGTGTCGGCGTTGCGAGAAGAGCAACATGTCGGCGTTGCGAGAAGACAACAGATCGGCGTTGCGAGTAGAGTAACATGTCGAAGAAGGAAAGAAACCGGCATTGCAATGTGCAACTTGTCAGAGAAGATGAAGATCATGGCGTTGTCAACATGAAGCAAGAATGGTTCAGTTCGAGCAAACGCATCAACCAGCAGTGGCAAGATGTGCGGCCAGATATGCTGTCTGATGTTCTCACACCCGCCTCAACAACTGCTGGCGTATCTCTTTTTTACGTCGGAGCAGCTATTACAAGAGCAAATTCCAACAATGCAGCTTGTCGGTTAAGAAATTACAATTTTTTTTGTTTTTAATATTTATCTTTCCCAATTTTAGTTACTTTTTTGGCAATTTGAAAATCTACTTTGTAGATGTTTCCAACTTGAGGGAGGAGGTGTTAAAAAATTAAATCAAGAATATTTAGTTGCCTAGTCAGCTTAGAATAGTTACTTAATTATGAGTATTTATAATTAGAATTAGATTGCTATTAGAAGTAGTAGATTTATTAGAATCTTTATAGAATTAGGACTCATATGTTGTGAGTATAAATATGTGTCCTCTAGCATTGTAAACTTTGAGACGAAATAATACATAAAATATTTTATGGTTCTCCATTTTAATCATTTATCCTATCAGAGTGTTCTTTTTTCTTCAGGCCGTTGAATCCAAATCTAAAGTCCGAAGCTGCATCAAGATCCCCACAGTTCTTGGTCCCGCGCCTTGCATCGAGGACTGGGGACATGTTCCTGAACTTAATCAACTTGGACTTAATGAATCAAAGGTTACTTGTCCGTATGTATACAGCGGTTTGCATTCTTAAAGTACTTAGAAGTGTGCACGCAAAACGATTTCACATCCCGAGATAAGAAATATTCCCTCTGTCCCGGAAAGTTTGTTCCATATTGACTTTTTTTTGTAAACATAAATGGACTTTGACCAAACATGGATGTCGATCTAATCATTATAGTGAAATTTTAAAAATTGTTATCAATAAATCACGTAGTGATTTGTCAATAACAATGTTTAGAATGCCATTGTGATCATTAGATTGACACCAATAATTGATCAAAGTTCATTTATGTTGACCATAAAAATTCAAAATGGGACAAACTTTCTAGGACGGAGAGAGTATGAAATTGCTTCTGCCTTGTCATGCAGGTTAGCAAAGGTCTGGAGTTCATAGGGGGTGAAAGTGCTGCAGTGACTAGGGTACACGAATATTTTTGGAATAAGGCAAGAGAAATCCTTTCGCTTATATTCTCATTATTATAATTTTTCCATGGTCTTATGAAGGCAGAACTGCCATTCTTAATGTTTCAGTTCTCCTATATTTCTCTAGTGTTAAACAAAAAGCTAACCCAAAAGCTAATAGTTTTGTTGCTAAATACAGCGTGAAGAATTGTTAATTTTCTGCATGGTTATAAGTATACTTTGATAGAAGGATAATATTTCTGTAATAAATACAATACACAAGTAGGTTTGACAATTATGGTATGTATGGTAGACAAAAATGGGGAGTAAAAACGGGAGGGGTGAAGACATTATCCATGTTTGGTGGGAGAGGAAAAGTGGAAGTTAGCGAAAACCCCTCGCCATTCACATAAACATTCTTCTAAATTGGGTTGAAAAGTGGAGTGAAAATGTTAAAACAATATTAACAAAGCAAAATTAGTCTAGTTGTTCCTCCCTTGTTTTTGTACCAAACAAGTGAAAATCAAAACTCTCTTATTATCCACACCAAACATCCGATGGGAAATAAGTGTTTCATCCCCTAAGGGTTGAAAATGGACCCCTCTCGTTTCCAACCCTTCATTTTCTACTCCTCCTGTGAACACAATTAATCCTTGTCAAGCTGTAATTGAGGTTGTAGAATCTTATTTTTTAATTTATCATTTTGGTTAACTGTTCCCAGAATTTTTGGTGGTTTAAGCAGCTTGTCCTGCAGGACGCTCTCTCCCACGTTTTCGGCAGCTTTCCGTCCCCTTGCACAATACTCCCTCCGTTCCCTAACAAGTTGCACCATTTTGACCAAAATGGTCAACTTAGTTGCACCATTTTGACCAACACTTTATAAGAAAATGATGATTCTAATAAAAATCTAAAAATTGTTATCAATACTATTTGTTATGGTGAATCAATACCATTTTTTAAAATTTTTACTAAGATCATCAAATTTTCTATAAACTCTTGGTCAAATTGCAATTAAGTTGGCCATTTTGGTCAAAATGGTGCAAGTTGTTATGTGACTGAGGGAGTATATCATTATAATTCCTCTCAGTTACAAGCGTTAAAATATAACCTTGACTAAGTTCCAGGTGTCAAAACATAACCATCAATTTATACTGGAATAAAAAAACTGGAATAAAAAAGTTAACATTTTTAGCAGCAAACATTTTTGCTTTAATGGAATGTAGTCCTAAACTTAGATAAATATACACCTTTTCATGCTCGTTTCAGAAGAAGGTAAACAGTGTGGAAGCATAATCGTGGATATATGATTTTTTTTACTTTTGCTTTTTTTTCTGCCATGACTTTTGACTAGGATCATCCTTGGAATATCTGGTTCTTATATAAAAGAAAAAAACTTCTATCTGTTCACAGTTTATGTCGTTACCAGGAATTACAAAAATTGATGGAAATAAAAAGAAGTGTCTCTAATGTTACTTGGTAACTCTTTTATCTTCTGTAGGATTTAATCCGGATATATAAACAAACACGGAATGGAATGTTAGGGCCTGATTATTCAACAAAATTCTCCCCATGGCTTGCCTCTGGAAGCCTTTCTCCTCGTTTCATTTATGAAGAGGTACTATGGTTTGTATTTATTTTTTTCATTTATTGTTGTTGTTTTGCTTAATCGCTATCACGTCTCTAACTATTGTTGAAGTTCGATTCTTTTTATCAAGGTAAAAAGATATGAATACGAGAGACAATCAAATGATTCCACATATTGGTATTCATATCTCTTCTGTCCTCGTGATTTCTGTCTATTTCATCTAGGGCTAGTTGCAATTTAGTATCCAAATGTTCCACCAAATTGCAATCCGACTGCCAATGTATCATTTTCTTTGCAATTCGGTTGGCAAAAATGAGCACAGTGGCAACCGGATTGCTCAAATAGAATATATTTAATTGGGGACTGCTTCATATGCATGCGTGTCTAGTAAGAGGAGAAGTTAAAATAACTAGATCTAACTTACCATTAACTTCATAATTTCTTTAAAAGATAGTCTTATATGAGGTCCCCAATCGGGGCCTGGCTTTTTATTTTTAGTGATATAGGGCCTGTATTGATATTTTTTTGCCCAAATTAGGGCTTTTTAACGATTTCCATCCAAAAACACGGTTAAGTGAACATGTACGCTCCATGTGACTTTGGGTGAGGGTATTTTTGTCATTTCTGATGGAAATTGTCAAAAAGTCCCCCAATTTGGGACTTTAATAATACTCTAGGCCCTAATTTGTAATTAACCCTTGTTTTTGTTCAAAACTCAAAAATTCTAAATTATTTTTTGTGTCTAATTACTCCCTCCTCCGTCCTAAAAATGATCATTACACATTCACCTTAATTATTATGAATTCCTCCTTTTCTTCTTTTTTCAGCAAAGGTGAAGATCATTCGGATCCCCTTCGGGGCCTTTCCAACTTTAGGAACCGCAGTGATCGCTGCGGCTAGTTGGACCGCAGAGTTCTTCTTTACTTGGCTAACCTTTCTATAGTGCCCCGAAACGTAGGTCATCGCCGTTCTTAAACGAGACTCAGGTTAAGCTCCGTCTCGGAACCTTGTGGGGTTAGGGGATCCAGGTTATAAGAAAACGAGCTATAGAAAACATAAAACGGCTTATCAAAAAGATTCAAGTTTACAAAAAAATGGTGAGAGTAGATGAATCGAGTGAAACTAAAAAAGAAATTTCTAGAGCTCTTTAATTCCCCTTAAGATCCCCTGATGGCATTCGCCGTCGACATTTGATGAATAGAGATGCGGAAGTTCCTGTTGGAGTTGGAGGTGCAGGAGCAGTGAACATGACTCTTGTAGTGGCTCTTGCAGAAAAGGAAGAAATGCGGTAAATAAAGAGGAGTTCCAGGCATAGTAGTTCATTCAACTCTAATAGGAGGAGCAGGTACAAAAGTAGTAGTAGCACGCGCTTCCCTAGTAGCAGGATCATAATAATTAAGGTGGTATGATCATTTTTACGACGGAGGAGGGAGTAATTAGACACAAAAAATAATTTAGAATTTTTGAGTTTTGAACAAAAACAAGGGTTAATTACAAATTAGGGCCTAGAGTATTATTAAAGTCCCAAATTGGGGCCTGACTTTTTGACAATTTCCATCAGAAATGACAAAAATACCCTCACCCAAAGTCACATGGAACGCACATGTTCACTTAACCGTGTTTTTGGATGGAAATCGTTAAAAAGCCCTAATTTGGGCAAAAAATATCAATACAGGCCCTAAATCGCTAAAAATAAAAAGCCAGACTCCGATTGGGGACCTCATATAAGACTTGGGCCCTAATTTGTAATTAACCCTAAAAGATTTCTACTTAATTGATTCTCGTTTACGTTGTTGTAAGTAATTAATTATCATTGGAATTCAACCGTGTAGATAAGGTTGAGGATAGTCTAATTTCAGTACTTAATTTCATTTGTGTGGGTATGGTGTGTGTTAAATCCTATATTACTTGATGACCATGTATTCTTACGTATGAAAAGCTCAAGTTATGCATTTTCTTGGTCATCGACGTAGCACCGACTCATTTGAGTACTTGTAATAAGACTTGGTTTTTCACCCTTTTGAATTTTGAAGATTACTGGATGGTCACATTTTCAGGGTTTTGTTTGAATTGATATGGAGGGATTACTTCAGGTTTTTATCAATCAAGCAGGGAAATTCCCTGTTCCATCCAGGTATACATAGATCTGATTCCATGTTCCTTAATTATTATTTTTTTCTTTTCGAAGTTCTTTAGATTGGAAAATTTCAGTAGCGGTTTGATGGCTAGCTCAGCTTTGACATTATGTAAGCTTTAGTCTGTTCCTTCCGAAGCATCCAAATTCCAAATTTGGAGAACTTTCAGTATTTGTGAAATTAAACGATAACAGACTTTATGGGAACAATAAATGCCACAAACGAACCTACTTTTTGGTAACGTTTCACCCCCCACATGGACTTCTACAAAAGTTTGTTTTTCCTATTTTGAAACTTTGGCAAGGTTTGTGTTGGCTGAGGTGGCATGGACCACTCCACCTTCTCCAATCGGTCCATGCCTTCTGTTGTCATCATTTTCCTTTTCTTCTAAATTTAATACTTAAGACAACCATGCAAACTTGAAATGCAAGGCCATGGCTCTTTAAACAAGCAGTTGTTCTATTGGTCTACTTTTCATTTCATTTATTTTTTCTCGATTTTCCCTTTTAATATACTCATTCTCATGTTGTCACTTAATATACTTTCTCAAACACCTTCGTACCAATCTCCCAAAATTATTTTACTCCCTCTGTCCCGGAAAGTTAGTTCCTCTTTTTTCGTTGTTACTATTAATGAACTTTGAGCAATAATTTAGGTTATTTTTAATTTTCCTAATGAAAATTTACAACTTCTTATTGATATACCAATATAAATACTATCAATACTAATTTTTAGATTCTCATTAAGATAATTAAAGTAGCCTAAATTATTGCTCAAAGTTCATTCAAACTAACAATGAAAAAAGGGGACTAACTTTCCGGGACAGAGGGAGTATATACTTAAAAAAAATATGTTTAATTGCATACCTTCTATTGTTTTACTAGTTTTATTGTTAAATTATATTGCACGCATATCTCAATCATCAATTAATCATGGTTTATAATTTATTTAAATATGAATAAAGAAATAAGCCAACCATTTATAGACATACTATTTTCTTATATGTAATATCTGATTTTACTACATATGCAATGTTAAAAATGGGACTGTGTTGTAAATCTTTCAAGGGTTTTTAGACATAATATTTTTAGGCATTACTAGCAGTTACTTTTCTAACTAAATTACTTCTGCCTCATAAATGTATTATTACTGAAATGGTAGAGATTTAGGGCATGCCCACTCTTGACTCTACTCACTCTCCGAGTGCCCATTATTATGATCATCAACATTTTTAAGGCTTGATAGGCCACTCTCAAGCTCTCATTTATTCATCTCTCTGAATGAAAGGTTGTAGACACCCCCGCCTTGGACCTCTCACCCTAGATCGCATACATAGTCTTTTATTTTAATTGTTTTTGTTGATTCTTGATACTTCCGTTAATTTTCTAACTGATTCCGTTAGTTTTGGGACTAAACTGAGTAACGGGTTAACTTTTGAGGCCATTTATGTCCTGTCTTTCCGAAGCGCCCACCCCTCCTCCCTGCCTCGCGCGCCTTCCACCCTATATACGGTAGGCACACGCCCTTCGCGCGCGTCAGTTACTCATTTCCCTCCAACCTTCCATCCATTTCTGATTTGTAACCTCCTCACCATCAATGCCAATCCGAGGAAGATCAGTTGTAATATAGCATGTGACAGCAATATATTCCGAAAAATACATGTCCCCAGTTGACGTATTATGGTTGAAGAAATTATTTATCTACTCCATCAACCCCTTCAAGTTGTAATATATTGCTGTCACATGAATGTAACCTGTTTATTTTCTATCTCACAATAGAAAAAGGTGTTAAATACTATTGGCTCAAAAGAAAAATTTGAAAAGAAAGCGGATGATTAGTTTGGGACATTCGAAGATGGAATGGGGGACACTTGTTTTGGAACTTAGGGAAATGATCCCTTTTGGTGGATCTACCTTTCCTTTTTTGTACTTCCAAATTTTATACTTTAATAAACTTAAACTGAATTTGTTTGATTTACGAAGTATAATTATAGCTGTTTGCAGCTATGGATATATAGTTCTTATGGTTTTAATAAAATTATGGAGCTCAATCCTTCAGATTTCATAAGTAATTACTCCCTCTATCATCCTAAATGAATGTGCATCTCTAAGAGCTTTTTTCCCTCAATGAATATCTATCTTTTAGTGAAGCTACTAATTTCACATTGTCAATCATCATTTTCTAATTTACACTTACAATCATGATGTATTATCTTTAAGAGTATTTATCAATATATGCTACTAAAATTGATTGAATAAAAAAAATATACAAACTTTGTTCCTACGCGTGCAAGGATTCACTAGTAATTGTGTAACACCCTAACTTTTCACTACAAATTAATAATAACTTATTTGAATAAATCCCAAATTCAGAATGCCCCAACGGCTACAATTAACCACAATTCAAACTTTAACTAACATTCAAACCCAAACGGCTAGTACAAGTCACTAGCTCCAACGGTAACTAACGGAAAATAAAGACTAGAACTTAAACGCAGCGGAAAACATAACTACTAACTAACTTTATTCAAAAGGTAACTCTTATGCCGCCAAAACCTTGCGACCCTTGACCTGCTTATTTATAATCTGGAGAGAAATAAGAATGGAAGGAATGAGCGAATAATGCCCAGTAAATTCATACGGGATCTCCTCGGGTACTAAGAGGAGATGACCGAAACGAACGGTAACAATGAATTAACAATGAAAGGATACAACTCAAGGATCAAACAAGTACTTAGTTTGAAAAGAAACATTTAACAATATTCAAAACAACTCGTCACTTTGAAAACATGTGGCTACAGAAGACAGTTTTCAAAACATAACTTTTCACAAAACACTTTACTTCACTGTACTTTACTTCACTTTACTTCACTTCACTTTACTTAATTTAGGGATTAAGCACACGCTGTACCTAGGGCTCGGGTTTCTACTGACCGCACCCAATATCGGTGTATCATGATAACCTACGCTACTTCATCAAGCAACGCAAAGGGGTCCACATGTTCATCTTAGAACTATGGATAACTATAAGGGGTCCACTTATCCGTTTCAGGATTATGGATAACTGTAATTCACTTTACTTATATAAAACTTTACTTTAAAGAGCTTTACAAACAAAGCTTAACTTTACAAAACTTGATCACTTTTAAAAGATAAGGTGTACATATCACTTTAGACACCAAGATCACAATACAAATCATACGCATGATAGCCCAATTGAACAACAATAACATCAATAGGGTGGATAACAAAGAACGGTAACATTCACGGAACGGAATAGTTATTTAAAATACTATCTAGCCACATAGATAGTTTACTTTTAACAAAACCAGAGATTGGGAATCCTAAACAAGGATTGAGGCCAATTATACTACTAAGAACGTAATTCCTTACCTTGGCTTGCGTTAATTCTTCCTGCAACCCCGCGCGCACGTATCTACAATCACGCGAAATAACTATCTTAGACAAAAGTAATACTTTCTACTTCCGTCCCCAAAATACTTAACTTCTCCTTTTATTAACCTACGAGTTGTACTCTTAAACTCCTTAATAAGATTGACATTCATTCTAGGTTTTATACTACTCATTATACTCAAAATACCCTTAGGGTTTCATTAATTTATATCTAGGATTTTACTATTTCAATTCCACATTCTAAGTTCAACTATGCAACTTACACACCAAATATACCTTCACAGTACACACAATTACCCATACACACACGCTGCAACCTCCTGCACACACACACATACATACTATACTGCACACACACGCACAACACACACTGCACGATGTACACACGCACACTGCACAGTACACACACACACTGCTCCACACCCGCACACACACACAGCACCTAAACGCACGCACATACAGCCATCTTCTTCTTAATTCTAACCACAAATCCTAGTTCATCTTTAGGGTTCCTAGATAACCGATTTCTAATGATCAATATTATCAAAGGTGGGGAAGAAAAGATTTGGTTCATGAATACCTTGATGGGCGATCCTTCTCTCTCTCTTTTCTCCTTCTTTCTCCTCTCTGACGGCCTCTCTCTTTCTCTGCGGTTCTTCTCTAGCGCCGCCCTCTCTGTTAGGGGTGAGCAAAAAATTTATGGAACCGGACCGGACCAGTGGAACCGGACCAGACCAGCTAAAACTGGACCAGACCAGTACATATGGTTTGGTTCCGGTACTAAAATATTATAGAACCAGTATATTGGTTCGGTCCTGGTTCTTGGTAAAATTAATTCCGGTTAGAACCGGACCGGACCAGTTGTGCATATATTCTATATATATATATATTTATTTTATATGTATTATTATATAGTTAATAAAATTATATACTTATTTTTGTATTATAATTTTTTAAAGATCCATTTAAATTGCTTAATAAAAAAATACTCATTTAATTATTTTTAACTTTGTACCCAACTTAAGCCCCAAAGTCCCAAATCACCATCAAGTCCTAGACTCCTAATCCTTATTCAGTTTCACTTTTCAAGTTTTATATTTCATAATTCATATCCTCTTTTCAATTTACCCAAAGAGTGAAACCTTAGTCTTCGACTCTTCAACTGCGCCGCATCTCTCCCTCCCAAATATTGGTTTATTTGAAAACAAATAAACTTCAAGTGATTAGAACCGGACCAGACCAGTAGAACCAGAACCAGTGTATTGGTTCTAACAAGTACTGGTTTGGTTCCGGTTCTAAATTTTTATAGAACCAGTGTATTGGTTCCGGTTCTGGTTCTGTGATTTTTTGTCAATAAATGGACCAGACCGGACCATGATCACCCCTACTCTCTGTCTCCCGTTCCTTTCTTTACTATGCGGTAGAATAAAAAAAATAATACTAGGGGTTTAAGAGAGTATTTATATTAAAAGGGTTTTCCAATCCCTAATTTAAAAAGGACTCCTATTGCTCTTAATTTATGAATTGGGCTTTTCCACTTTTGACCCAATAACTAAACCAATCTTTTATTAAAGGCTCGGCCCAAATAATTAGAGAGATTTTAAAATAAATAAAATATATAGGGTAATTTCGGGTTATTACAAATTGAATGAAGGGTAGTTGTTTGTGAGATCCACTCTTATTAAGCAGGTGTTGTGAGTTGCATGAAGGCCACTTTTTGCTACTTGGTCTCATTTCATCTGTATAGCAAAAGTTTTGGAGGCAGACTTATCAATGTTTCACTAGATTTTTCGTAATTATCCTCTTCTTTTTTTTCTCTTTGCAGGTGGCCCAAGAAAGGTGAAGTCTAGCTGGAGTCAGGACCCCGTTCTATTCCAAACCTGGAAAGATGGTTGCACTGGGTATAATCATATTATCCTGAATCTTTCAATTTCCCCCTCCCACAACCCTCCCCCCCGCCCCCCCAAACCACCACCACGCGTCCACGCGCACACCCACACCCACACACCCACACCCACCAGCCCATAAACAATATATAGGGAAAAAAGAAGAAGCCCTTTTCTACTTTTGTTGGCATAAAGGTTTAATCAATTTTATCATCTTTCTGCTTCCACACTCTTAAACAAAAGGAAGCAGCAAGTTTCATATTTTTTAGATCCCTATTATTATTTGTTTCCCCAAGCCAGTGGTTTTTAAGTGGTTTATGTCTCAACCAGTTATCCTTCCTTTTGTCCCTGCTTACTTTGTCTCCTGTCAGCTCATTGTTGATTGTTATACCTGTAGGTACCCACTTATAGACGCAAATATGAAAGAATTATCAACCACAGGGTTCATGTCAAACAGAGGTCGACAGGTAAAACGAAAGTCAACTGTACATTTTAACATTGCCGTTGTTGCTTGTTGATTAAGAAGATTAATGTTCGAATTGTTAATTGCCCCCAGACCCTATGGATACATGGGTGGGGATGAAACACAAGAGTGGGCCACATAACTTTTCACAAACTGCAGGATGCCCGCGTATAGGTCATTATGTTGAAGTGTGTTATCCCGAGTTGCAGTATCATGCATGTTAAACTTTCTTGTTAAGTGGGTAAAATATTTTCAAGTTCCCCATCTATTTGGTAAATATGCCCTTAGTCCTGTACATGTGTACAGTGTACATCCATCACCATCTCCAATTTTTCTTTCTTTATTACTCCCTCCGTCCCAAAATGATCTTCTCATTTGCCATTTTTCATTGTCCCAAAAAGTTTTTCTCATCAGGGGCGGATGCACGTTAGAGGGAAGGGGGTCAATTGACCCCCTGAATTTACCGTTTATACACACTTTGACCCCTTATTTTTTTTTTTTTTTGAGATTTTGATTCTGACCCCCCTGAGAAAATACTTTTGACCCCCCTAAAAATTATCATTGAATCCCTCAATTTTTCAATTATACCCTACATATATAAACCAAATCTACCTCACAGACCTTCACTTTTTAATTTAGTTTGCCGCTACTTGGGGTAGATTCAGTTTTCCGATTTTCCCTGGTCGTTCGCTAAAGTCAGTGAGACATCGGAGACGATTGTTCAGCCTGCAGCCCCACGCCGACGAAGGTATCCCTTTCTTCTCTGTCTCATCTTCTCCCCTCGCTGGCTCTCATCTAACTCAAATCTCAAAAAAAAAAAAAAAAAAAAAAAACTCTAAAACCCTAATAAATTTAGGGCTTTAAATTTCGGAAACTCCTTCCAAATTCTAGGGTGCCGAATTTGGCACACATTGAATCTGAGATGTCATTGAGCCTGTATGGATTCCGGTCAACATGAACTAAGTAAAGACCTTTCTCGGCTAATTGAAAGGTGAAACCTTTTCCGATGCCGTCGATAGGGCAGGTGACGAGTGCCCATTGACCCGTACTTCTTGAGGTTTTTGGGGGTTCTGAGGATATTGATGTAAACCTAGTTGAGGAAAGAGAATGAGGATATGAGGAGGGTTGAAGAATCTAGAGATAAGAGGATTAGAAGATAAATGGGTTGAGAATTGAGGTTTTCAATGGAGGAACATAGCTCCATTGTTGAAGGTGAGGGAGTGTTTGGAACAATCCATAACCAGATTTGTGTGAAAGGAGAGTCAGGGATCGGATTTCAAAATTGAGTTGTTCTTTTGTCATGTTCTTGTGGGAGGATAAAGGAAAGGGAAACGAAGTGAGTTCAGACTTCACTAGAGTAAGGGATTAGTGGAAAAATCCTGATCTACATTTTTTACTCCACAAAAATATCACCTCCCTCTCTCTCTCCAAATACACAACCTATTGTTAGTATTATTTTAGTACTTTCTTCATTTTAAGAAAATTAAATTAATATTATCTTTTTTTGTCCGTGCATTTATGTTTCGAGTATCGGTGTATGTTTTGATTACCACATTGTAGCCCTTGCTTATAAAAAGTACTCACAAAATGATCAGGTTCCTTCAGAAAGTTGTTTATGTGGTCTACCTCTAAGCTTCAACTGCCCATTCATTACTCTAAATACCCCAATGGTGCATTTTCTTATCGTGAAATGGATGTTAGTCGTCTTTTGGCTATATTCGTTTATGACCTTTTTTTTAAATTTGAATTGATGTCAACAAAAATTCAGATTTTATATGTCGCGGTAAATCTTATTATTGTTGATAGTATGGTTTTATTTTTTTCCGTGATGCATAAAAATTGACCCCCCTCACGGCCTCACCTTAAATCCTAGATACGCCATTGCTTCTCATTTCTACAAATTAGGCTTAAATGTTCGTAAACACAACATGGCTAGTGAAGCAAGTGTTCCTATCCTTAAAAAGTTTGAATAGTCAAATGTGAAGATCATTTTGGGACGCCGGGGGGGGGGGGTTTATTTTTCTTTACAATTACTTTAAAATGCTAGATAGAAAGAACGCTTGTAAGGAGTGGCCTCTTAGAGCGATAGGAAGAGCAACTTCAGGATGGCTCTTGTTGAGCGATAATAATATCTTTATTATATCACTAGGATTGAATAGGACAAATCTTACTTCATAGAAATATCAAAAGAATCCCAGGAAAAGCTCGAACGACCTTACCTCAACTCCTCTCTCCGTTCTCTCGTTCTCTTTCCGGCCGCCATGAGCATTGACTTATTAAGCTTCTTTAAAACATACCTCTGTATTAGAATATTGGGGGGGGGGGGGGGGGGAGGGGATAGTTGATGCTCATAAGTCACCACAAACTGCCACTAGGCACCAACATCATCCACTTATAGTTGGGCCTGAGGTTGCATTTAGTCGACAACTTAACGGACCAAGATTTCTTTCTTAGATTGATACCGATCACATCAGATATGATTGGTTCGTTGGGGGAGTTTATCCGAGTGCTATGGTTATGTACCACAACTTGAAGCTCAGGAATAATTCTTGAGAAGGTCTATATTCATGGCCAAATTGTCATTTTTTTACAAAAACAAATTACCAACAGTTTTATGCCTCCCACGTTGATAATTAATTTATTTAGACATGCCAGTTACTTATTTAGGCTTTCTGTTTGCTGGGATCCCAGGGGAATTAGGTTTTCAATCTTTTGTGAACATGTCTTCAAATTTGCAAGAATGGAAGACAGCTCATTTCTTGCTGGGGGTAGGGTCACGGGAATTTCGTCTTGTCTTTCATGCTTCCCATTTGAGGACCCTTCGATGCTGATGAGTTTTGTTGAATAGGCCTGAAGGGATTATGCATCTTTCTTTTCTTTTCTTTTCTTTTTTTCTTTTCTTTTTCTTTTGGGGGGGGGGGTGGTTTGGGCATTTTCTTTGGATCATTTTCTAAAAAAGTTTGTATTTAACGTAATGGCTGGGATGCTAGCATTAGTGAGTGGAAATTCAACCATTTATGTCTTCTTTCTTTTCCGATCCCACAATCATCTACTCCCTCCGTTCCGGGTAAGTTGCAACAATTTGCCATTTTGGGCATTTCACTTAAGTTGCAACAATGCCAAATAAGGAAACTCTTTATTACTTTTATAATCCTCCACTCATTCTCTCTCTTCCTCCCAACCACTCATTCTCTCTCTTCCTCCCAACCACTCATTATTCTCCTTTTTTAATTTTTGTGCTTCCCCTTCCATGTTGCAACTTACCCGGAACGGAGGAAGTATTTGTTGGGAACAGGGATCATGGCATTTTCTGGAAGATCAATAGATTGGAACATGACCTTTGTCTACTAATTGCCCTGTTTATTTTTAAAATTGTCTCACTGACGCCTCAATCTCTAACTTTCTTGTATGGTGGAAGTAGAATTTACACCTACTCATGAATCTCTCTGATCCATGTGAGACGATAATCTTATTAAATCTCCTTTTAGCTCATTTGATATTCATGGCAACCGCACGTGACTTTTGGATCCTAATTCTAGGTTCATATCCTGTTTGGTTTTGAAGAGTCTAGTTTAATATTGCAATTTTTTATTTTATTGTTTCTATATATATTTTTATCCTCCTTTGGCGTTCTTCATTTGCGAGGTCTAAATTGAAGGCTTTTGCATAATCTCTTGTGCTACACCGTTACTATTGACCTTTGAATGTAGACCTCATGAAGCTCTATGGTCACAAGTCACAACTGAAACTCATGATCATCTTTACTCTTTTACTTTTGTTTTGCAGTTTACTTTCTTGAGTTCTTGGATTGTCCTTTTTTTCATTATTTTTCTTTCTCTCCTGAAGATTTTCTGTATCTATAAATTCTTTTTATCCGAAAAAATAGTTAATGAAAAAGAAATTATGTAAAAGAGCACTGTACATCGTACTTAAGTACTTAACTAATCTATACTTGCTCGCAGATTGTTTGCTCATTTCTTGTCAGAGACATGGGAATTGATTGGCGCATGGGAGCTGAATGGTTTGAGACATGTCTTTTGGATTATGACCCATGCTCCAATTATGGTAATTGGACATATGGAGCAGGTACAATAATTTGTTACATCTTCCTTTTCCGTTAGTTCAAATTTGATTTTCCTAGTAGCCAGGCTGTCGAAGGTATCGCGAGACAATTGACATACAATTTTAAAAGGGTATAATATGACCACTAGGTTTTCTTGTCGCACAGATCATAACCATTTGATTGGCACATAAAAAGATTACCCACACCTGATTTCTTGGGCTTTGCATCCATGAACAATATTAATGGATACAAAACTGATTAGTTAGCCATTGCAAAGAAACCATGGCGCATTTGTCTCCATAATTAACATATAATAATGCAGCTCACGTTAAATTCCTTCTACTGGGAACATTGAGAAACATGTCTGCATATAGCATAATGCTTTCTGTTCTTGATTGCAGGTGTTGGAAACGACCCGAGAGAAGACCGGTACTTCAGCATTCCCAAGCAAGTAAGTTAACCAAACACTTTACAAATGTATTTGATTCTTTTCTTTTCATTGCTATGGAAAAAAACTACAGAGAGAACATAGAAATTTGAGAGCACAGATTTTCAACTTGAAAAGCGAGGACTTTCTTAAGTGGACACAATGATTAGCAACTATTAGCTGACTGTTTTAAACAACTAAAGTTTTTGAAATATACAATTTTAGATTATACTCCCTTCCTCCCAAAATGATAGTCCCGTTTGACTTTTCCAAACATTTTAAGGTTACTTTTTAAGTTTTGAAAATTCAGTGCTTTTGAAGCGTTAATTTTGGATATGGAACTAACTTTCTGGGACAAACAAAAAGGTGAAATATATGGTTTAGAAGTTAATTCTGTGCCCTAACTGAGCCCATTTTGAGCTGCTTTTGAATATTGCACATAAGTGGTCAAGTGACTTGCGATATTTCTGAAGCGAAGGTGTGACATATTCTAACCAACCATTACCGTAGGCTCGTTAGGCCTAAAGCCAAACCTTTTGGAAACCTGAATTTTCTAGACAAGTGACCATGAAAATACTGAATATGGTTATTAGTGTTGACTAGTTTTTGCGCAACTGACTATTTCTGGTCTTTTTGGTGAATCTAACATAAATTATAAAACGACCTATTCACCTCCTTATTGTCTGATGAAATTTGAATAATACTCCCTCCGTCCCACCTCACTTGAGACCTAAGAGGTGGGCACAATAACTAAGGAAAAATAATAAAATAAGGAAAGTGTGTGGTAGAAAATGAAGAAAGAGAATGAGAGGGGTTAATAGTAGGTTGGTTGAATGAATTGTGCGGTGGAAAATGAAAGAGAGAATAAGTGGGTGGGGTAGATTCAATATAAAATTATTAAAAGATTACCATTTTGGGGAGTTTCAAGTGAAGTGGGACGGACCAAAATGGAAATAAGTCTCAAGTGAGGTGGGACAGAGGGAGTATAAAGTAAAAATAATCACTTAAATCAAATCAAAGTATGTTATAGTAAAGTCGGTAAACTTTAAATAAAGCCAACTAAATTAGTTATATAAATGTTTGTCCCTCTTACGCTTAGGGAATAGTGGTTGCGTTCAGATTTGATGTCTTGGTTGATACGTCTTTTTTTTTTGGTTAATCGCATTTCTTTACCATAAATAAAAGATGAATTTCATGCAAAAAAGGAGAGAAATGATGGTGGGTAAGCTATCCACCAATACAAATAATCATTATAAGAAAGGGAAAATAAATCAACTTAAGCTAAAATAAAGGCAAGACTACCAAAAGATCAGCCATCCAATTCCCCTTGAATTTCAATACTCCCTCTGTTTCAAAACTACCCTTTCTCTCACATGTATTGAATGCTGAATTAATGAGGGAAGATGAAAGAAAGGGAAATAGATGAGAGAGAAAAGGTGTAAGGAGTATTAATTAGAGGGCATAATGGTCTATTGAAAGCTAAAAGTCTTCAAAATGTCACTTATTTAGGAACAATTTTTCAATCCTAAAACGACACTTAATTAGGAATGGAGGGAGTAGCGATTTGTCCCAAATAGGATGGACCCATGGAATACTCTAGCTCTTTAGGATGACTTACTCTTACTAGTAAATATCCTTCGAGTTTCTTTCAATCCAAATGGCATCATACCTCATTGGTACTTGATTTCCTCAGTGTATCACTTGTCTTTTGCAAATTTCACTAACATAGCCTAGTTCTTTTCGGGGTAGGGTATGTGCGGCCCAATGGCCTGTGCTATGTCATGTACTACCAGTATTGTATCCGTGTATGAGAGGGGCATAGGGAGGATGAATTACAAATAAACGAAGCCGTATCAGATCTTTTGTCCACACATGAATGTGCTTGAGTAGAACCCTAACTTAAAATAAGCCGTAGGCCAGTGCACACTCATTTGCAGTTATGAAGCCACGTTCATGTGATGGGGGTCATTCGACTCCCTTCGATTTCAAAGTGTGTCAATTTTAGCCCCCTTCAAGTTTTAAGAAGATTATTTTTTTACTACTAAAATTGATGGATTTGTACATTTTGGTCCCTTAATTTTGGAAAAAGTTTATGCTAAATTATTATTTTGACCCCCTTCCCTTGTATGTTAAATTTGGACACTTGAATCATAATATTTATTCCCAAAACAACCTTGACCCTCTTTCCGAAAACAACTACCTTTGCAACTGCCCATTAGGATGCATGATATCCTCTCTCTCTCTCTCTCTCTTTCTCTCTCATCCCCACAATAATTGTTAAGTGACATCATAAAATGTGTGGGTTTCATGAATTAGACAAAGCTATAACTATCCTATTGTGGTTTTTTAATGCAGGCTCAAAGTTACGATCCAAAAGGAGAGTTTGTAGCGTACTGGTTGCCAGAGCTTGAGTCACTTCCAAATGAAAAAAGAAACTTTCCCGGACAGTTTTACATTAAGCCGGTTGTGCCTCTGAAGTATGGGAACACCAACATGTATAGCAGCAATGCCACACCTTCAGGAGCAAGACAAGGCAAGCCTGACAGAAACAAATGGAAGAATATGAGGACTCGCTGATTGTTATATTCACTCTTGAAAACAAGAGCAATAAAGAGTGAGTATTTGATAATCTGTATGAAGAGGGTTTATTGTTCTTGTTTGTTTCAAAGCCAACTAACATTTCTGTCTTGAAATACTTTGGTTCCAGAAAGTAATTGTGATGTGGAGAAGCGGTGAGGCTAAACTTTCACTTTGATGGCTGCCGACTGGAATAATTACTTCCGTCGAGTGTAATGTACGGATAGGACTAGTCTCAAATACCTTGGTGAGGAAATGTTTGTTTAAAATCGTATCATGTGCCATTTGATTCGTGATGAATACTAGGATTATCCAGGATTGTTTATTTTGGGATATTTAGTTTAAATTTATGAGAATAATTACAGGGAGTGTGTTTCGTGTGTGATGGAGGGTAATTTTTCCTAATGTACCATAACATAGTTTTGTTTTCTTAAATATCCTTATTCGAAGTTTTGACCTTATTTTGTATTTTTAAATATTCTAATTAGCGCTTCAAAAAACATGTTCGGTTTTGATCTTTGGGAGGAATTTATTTTGTTTGGTAATTTTAAATATTGTTATTAGCGCTTCAAAAAACATTTTCTTATTAACGGTTTCGAAGGACTTTCCCACAATTGAAGTAACCAACACGTCAGAGACACCAATCATGGACAGAGTCAACCATTTTTTATCGTGAATAAAGAAAGCATTACAAACTAGCAATCAAGTTTCATCAACAGACCCAACTGAAATATTCAACGTTTGAAGTTAGGTGCAATATTTGTTTATTTTCATGGTTTCTTAATAAAAGGGGAGATAGAGAGAGACCCAAAGAGAACTGAGAAACTAACCATTGATCCAAACAGGGCAACAGACATTCAAAGACAATATAAATGGAGCAAGGGGGAGTCGTTGTATCTCTAACTAATCTCGACAGACTGCTACAATATCATACATTTGTCAGAAGACAGACGACAATCTAATCCCGTGACATAAGAATAGTATCTGCTGTGGCTGAGAAGAAAACTGACTCAAACATACGAAATTAATTTAATTTTAACCTATGTTACATAGTAAAAATACACTAGAAAGGTCAAGTGCAGTTGATATCATTTACCCCTTCCCCTGCCTTTCTTGACATACCTGCTTGGCTTCTTCGCCACCGGCTTCTCACTCACGCTAACAGAGTCAGATTTCAGGTTTGGAGCAGTAGTGCGTTGTGGTGATGGGTCCTCATTAACAGGGACCTCAACAGAAGCTTCAGTTAACAGATGGCAAGTCCCATCTACACCCATGTCATCATAACTTGACCTGCGTGGATTTCTTCCTTCGTCAGCATGCAAACTGACCGAAACCAACATTTTTTAGGATTTTTTTTTATTTTTTTTATTATTTTTTTTTATTTTTTTGAGGAAGGGGGTGGGGTGGGGGGTGGAGTGACTTATAGCAGTTACATGATAGCTATGACTAACTTTACCTGATCTGAGAAGCAGAAGAACCATTGGCATTTGATGCACTTAACACTTTGGTCTCACCCTCCACTGTGTTCTCACTCAATCTTGGATGTGTATCTGCAATGCATTCCAAAAGCATCAAGTTTTAATTAAGATCATTAAATTAACTTGATGTTTTGCTCAGATCATTAAAAGTGACGACAAAAAAAAATGTGGGAACATCATTCGGCGACAGAGGGAGTATAACTAATCAGCCATCCTTTCATGTTGCCTCGAGTATAATGTCTTTATTAGTGACAGAACCCCTTCCAGCCATTTTATCCAGAATATTGCACTCAACCAAAGCATCAGAGACCAGTTTTGCCTTTACAGTTATACTCCCTCCATCCCAAAATTATACTCTCATTTCTCCTTTTTGTTTGTCCCAGAAATTAGTCCCATTTCCAAAATCAAGGATTCAACATCACTAAATTTCCAGAACTTATAATGTAACCTTAAAATGTTTGAAAAGTAAAATGGGGGCTATCAATTTGGGACGGAGGGAGTATTATACTTTCAAACAAGCTGATTACTCTGTCCATCTCACTTATATTATCCACTAGACAAAAAAAGCTCATAGTTTTAAGATTTGTAATAAATGTTCCAACAACCATTGTCAAGTATTCTATTGTGGTTATATTGTACATTGAAAACAAGTTGATTCTTCCATCCATCTCACTTGCATAGTCCACACGACAAAAGCTCATAGTTTTAGGATTTTAAATGTTCCAACAACCACTAAAACAACATCAATATAATCAAGTAAATACATTTCCATAGGGAAGGTCAGGGGTTTCATCCCAGCAACTGATAAAAATCTTTCTCCATGTGTCCCCATTGTAATAGGTTAGGTGAATAATTAAATGAAATAAATACCCCATTACTTATGTTTTAGAATCCCAAGTGGCCAAAATAAAATAAAATTGAGAAGACTAAAAAGGGAAGGTTGGACAATATAAACAAGACTGGGTGAGTATATTCCCTATAAGATTGTCCCATTTGACAAGTCAAACATGTCATTGGAGCAAGTGTAATATTCCGCAAAAGCAGTTAATCTGAAAAAGGCATCATATATTTTGAGTATGTGGAAAATTTTGATGGCTTAACGGCTCAAAATAAACCTGCAAACGTCTCTTAATCAGGAGGTTATTACACTCGTAAAATTATAGGCAACTCAATTTAAGCTTTGGACAGTACTTAGCAACTCAGTTAAACCCTTTACACTACCCATTACCCAGTAAGAGATTACCCGCATAAAAAATACTCCCTCCGTCCCATTTCAAATTGCAAATACTAGGTTGGCACGGGGATTAAGGGAAAAAGTGAAAAAGGTGATGTGTTGTGAGTGTTGATAGTTGAGTGGGAGAGAGAAAGTGGGGTAGAGAATAGTTAGTGGGTTAGTGGATGTGAGTGTGCAAGTGGGTTAAAACTTGCCATTTTTGGATTTTGCAATTTTAGTTGGGACACCCTTTTTGGCAACTTTTGCAATTTGAAATGGGACGGAGGGAGTAAATAAAACATAAAACTCCGCATTTAATGAAATAAACACGAGCACATGCTACGTACCCAAATGCTGTTCTGACTCGACCTGTAAACGAGCATCATGATGAGATTTAAAGGCTGCACCTCCTCCGGCTACAGTCTGAATGGCTTCCGGATCCTATCCAGCAGAAACGAAAAATAAAACCTTTCAGTCACTTAATCGGTAAAAATAGATTAGTTATCGCATCATGCCCCTAAAATTTATTCCAGTACTTGTTGACCTCACATAAAAAAGTTAACTGCTAAACAAAATTAAAAATAGTATACTCCAGAATAATGGACTCTAAACATGAGGATAACCACATACCTGATTTTGTTCAGAAATGAGGTCTGGTTTGTGGGACGGCGATACTTCAGTACATGTCCCATCCTGAGTCTTCCCCAAATCTAAAGCCAAAGAAACAAGTTCTCATGTATTAAATTTTCACAAACTAATTTCCACATTACAATATGGGAAAAAAGATATAGTCAACTATATCACTACCTTTGTCTCAGAATGAATGTCCAAAAAAAATCAAATTTACTCTTGAAAAAGAGCAAATTGAAAAAAAATTGGGAATTGATTTTGGTACTGAGTACTTATTATGGCACAGGAAGACATCTATCTATATTAATAAACATAATACAGTAAATACCTGTGGGGTCGGAAGTATTCAAAAGCTCTATTGCTTGACCAGCCATCAACGAAGTTTTCGTAGTTCTATATTCCGGCGCAAATGATGAAAGATCAAGTTTTGTTGACTGGCGGTTGCGCAGCATATCTTCAGTTGCCTTGGAACGCACTTTTCTTATTTCCTCTTGGATATTCCATGACCCCGCAGAAAGAGAACCAACTTTCTGTCACATTTACAAGTCATCAGCCACTGTCCACCATGTTTGAATTACTTTTAATAACTTTTTCAAATGGGATAACATCAGAGTCTATAAAAAATAAAAAAATAAAAATAAAAAATCACTCATCAAGATGAGAACAACTACAACAATGAAACCAATTGAGGAATCCTTTTGAAGTTGTCATCTGTCACAAAACTAAGCCTAAAAGAAATCTAGACTAAATTGAGGAAAACAATTGAAATTACAAATTAGTTTGATGAATCATTTTGAAGTTGTCATTTGTCACAAAATTAAGGCTAAAATAATACAGACTGCCACATTATGGGAAAAGATTTGCTACCAACCAAATGTGGAGTCATTTCAGTGAACAATTGATTTGGCACAGCTGATGACGGACTTCTTAATTCTCTATGTTGTACAGAAGGAGATGCCCAGAGAGGACGGTCTCGCATATATGATTTGGCGACATTCACTGGCGACCCCACATCGATTTCCCTCACCTGCGTTAAGCAAGAATCAGCACCAACTCAACAGTCTTGGCATGCACGTTAAGAAACAAAACATATTTAGCAATTTGGAATGCAATGTATTACTTTCTTTCGTAAATACTCCCTGTGTCCCTAAATGAAAGTCTATTTTTAAGAAATATTTGTCTCAAAATGAATGTCCTTTTTGAGAATAACTTTGTTCCTAAATGTTTTTTTACCAATTATTTTTCACTAGTCTCTTTATACTTGCAAAACTAAATGTTTGGAAAGAGGATTTCATGAATATATATAAATTTTTGCCACTAAATTGTATGAAACGTATAGATTTTCAGATGTCGCTTAAAATGAAATTTGGACACTCATTTAGGGACATGGGGAGTAATAAGTAATTCTTTGATGTTGTATAAGTTTTGCACATAATGAATTGGACATTAATAATGGTAAATATGAATCATTCAAGCATGCCATGCCAAGCCAAGCCAACAAATATAAACAACTAGGACTTACAAAGTAGAGACATTGCAAGTCTAAAACACTTTGTGTGTCCATCAAATTTAAAAAAGAACAAATGAATGAAAATGGTTATCCATGATGACTATACTACGTAAAGTACATATACATATTCATATAAGACGCACTAATCCTGTAAAGAGAGGCTTGTCTATTCCCATCATTGTATCAAAATTTTCACTTTTCTTATTGCCATACATTTTTTGAGGTGTGACCAATATGTTTCAGCCACATACGCAACTTGTCATAATGAGCAAAACTTAAAACATTATTCAGTCATGGACAGAAGAAAATAAGCCATTACTTGCAAAAGTTAGAAATCCATTATTCAGATATTCATCAGACGTACATTTTGATTCATTTGACAAATTCGAAAGTCCATTTTCTTTCCAAAATACCAATCCAATTTGGGGTCACAATTTAAGTTTGCTTTAACTGATTTCACTTAATGATTCCCTTCTCCCCTGGGAGAAACTAAATAGGAAGTCCATTTTCTTTTGCTCTCCTAATGTTCTTTCAACCGCATAATTGGCCAAAAAGTAAACCATATTCTTCTTTAGTATAGTAAGGGTCTCTCAACACAGAGCTCCCTCGATAGCATTAAAACCACCCCATCTTTCACCCTGACCTTCAATATCTTACCAAGTTGCATTAAGAACCCCACAGAGAATTATGCAATTTGATTAAGAAAATCACCCCAAGATGCCACGCTCTAATAGAGAAACAAGGAGTACGCATGTTATTATCAAGGGAGCTCTTCGTATATATTGCTGCCCTTAAAAAAACAAAGCAGAAATGTAATCCTAATGATCAATGGCCATCATCAAACATTATGGTGCAAAACCAACTATTGCAAAGCTCATCGTGAATTGATATGATGCAAAACCAGCTAAAAGAAGAGGCTTAGCTCAAATCAATTAAAGATTGTCCTCAAAAAGCATCATGGGCATTTAGACTATTAGTTGAAAGAAAAATGAAGGACATAAAAGGAACCAACATGGTCATTGTATCATTTAATTGGACACAAAATCCTATAACTTTCACACTAGATAAAACCACCTACATTTTAAAAAGCAAACTATACGTTGACTTTACAAAGATATATAGCAAATGTCTGACTCCAGATTAAGTTCAAATAATACACCCGAGTGGTTCAGTGGAATCATTTCACTATATTTCAGAATTGGCCTAAAATAGTTCTCCATAAAGGAATAGAGCTTTTCAATATATCCAAGTATTAAGGGGCTTTTTTTTTCTGGATGGAGTGAGATAATAACTGTTCATTGGGCCATATATAAGACAAAGCCTCGGTAAGAAATAATTGTTGTTGGACAACCCTAAACAAGGGCAAGACTAAAGCCATGAGTAGTATTAGAAGACTCCTTGAACCTTTCGCAGTTTGTACGATAAATAATTGCCTTAATCACATAATTTACATGTGAGTGCGGAAAGTATTGTTTCGAGGGAAAAAGACTAATCAAGTGATGAAGATATCGCTACATATTCAAAACCTACTATATCACACGCAATACAAAACTGCCGCTGTGAACTCAGAACATCTAACAAAAAGAAGAACAAAAGACAGATTTGTGATAGGCCTGTGATGATAAAATAAACTCAATCATAATATGAATTACACTAACATGATCCGTCCCTAGAGCACTTAAAGCACGGTCCGAGTTTGACTTCAAGCTTTCCTCCAACCATTTTTTGGCTTCCTTGACAGCTCGACTACGGACATCAGGAGTACCTGTGTGACATACAAAACAACATTAAAGTTTGTATTCTGTATGGAGTTCTTGGTATGCTCATGTTCTTGCAGTTCGTAGGAGTACCATTGTCAGTTCCAGCATCCAATCCTTCTGTTTGGAAGATATCTACAACTCGCGAATTGATGATATTTATTAGTCTGTCAGCCTCGTCCCTAGAGAAGTTATGGATGCAACGAAGAAACATGTCAAAGAGACATTAAAATCTTAATAGAACTGTAAATATATGATATAAAGAATGCATAGACTTTGCTTTTATGTTATTCACCTGCAGGACATCAAACCACACAAAGGCTCTGGTCTAGGCGCAAGGTAGCACTCCCAAGAGTTTACTAGTTTAGTTAACTAGCTTTAGGAGTTGCTTTCGTCCTGTGCATACCAGTGTCGGTGTGGTGTGACACCCCCCCCCCCCTCTCCGTGGTTAGAGTTGATTAAGAATTTTTAAGAAACATGCCAACGAGACATTGAAATATGATTTAAATCTGCATCTTAATGGAACTGAAAATATATGATACAAAAAATGCATAGAGTTTGCTTCATGTTATTTACCAGCAGGACATCAAACCACACAAGGACTCTAGTCTAGGCGCAAGGTCGTACTCCCAAGTCCCAATCGATGCGAGGTGTGGATGAAAAGGTTTGTTTTCTGAAGAAATCATCACATGCACAATTTGAACATGGAAAGAAAAGAATTGAGTTGAACTATTGTTAGTTTTTTTGCCTTATTATTTGTAGATAAGCTGAACGTAAAACCCAGTTGTATTAAGTATTTCATTAATATTAGAGTTTTCCTAGTTTAGTAATATTACTAGCTTTATGAGATGCTTTTGTCCTGTGAATACCGGTGCCGGTGGGAAACCCCCCCTCCCGGCCCCGCGATTAGAGTTGATTAATAATTCTTAAGTTCATGATTTTGACGAAATAATGGCCTTCACGCGTGAGTGATCACTTGCAGAAACTAGGTATTCAAAGATACACTCCGTCCCTCCATGACTCATAAGGTGGTGGCATTTGTCACTCAATCCACAGTCATCAGATATAGATAGTCATTTTGGTTATTGGTACCTCAATGATTGATTTGATTCTTGGCTATTATTAATCAACATTATTTTATTCTATGAATTCCTGGTCTATTCATCATCAATAAAATTATTAATTAATAAGAAAAATGGAAGTATTGATCTTAGATAAGGAATAGAAGAGAGAAAAAAGGAAACACATATACTCCCTCCGTCCCATCCGGAATAGGACATTTTGCCATTTTGGGTGCCCGCCTGAAATAGGACACCCAAAATGGTTCTTTTTTATTAATGGGACCCACTTGTCATACTCACAACTTTTCACTTACTATTCCCTACCCACTTTCTCTCCCCTTCATACTCACAACACCTACTTTTTAAACAAATTTTTCCACTTAAATCTGTGTATTCCTTAATCCCCGTGTCGGGACAAAGAGTCCTATTTCACGTGGTGCGGAGGGAGTAATGATTGTGTACAAGCTTTTGCAGGTTAATAACAAAATAGAACACATAAATGGTCACGGAACAGTTTACACATTATAGAGATCGAGAGAGAAGCTCCTTCCTAAAAAGGCGCCAGTCTTTTATTAAAGGAATTCAGAGGAAAACATTCAAAATTCATTACTACAAAATGCTTGGACAAAGTAAAAACCAACTTTGCAGCTTTGTTGAGGTTGACTAAAATACAAATTACAATGCTTGGATAGGGAGAGATTAGATCTTTTTGATAAAGGGGACCATACCTCGAAAACTTTTCAAGCACAAGTAGTTGTTCAATCAAACGCTTGACTTCACTCTTCCTTAAAGCTAGCTGGGAATCCTTGCTAAAGCTTTTGATCATCCCCGATGTATACTTCTGTTATAAACAGAAAAATTTACTAATTATGTTTGAAAGTCACATCACCTCAGTTATTCATAAAGATTGACAACAGCGGCAGCAAAAAGAAACACTAAGATAACAATACCAAAAGAATGCACATACTAGGATTTAAACCGTCGAATGAGAAAGTGTCAATATAAATTATAGTGTCATAAATATGTCATCTATTATATAACAAAGACGCATTCGCATAGAATCCCCAACAAAACCAAACACATTGGGTACTCATTACGGTAATTTTTTGTACAAAGTGTGTTCTTTGAAAAAAAAAAAAAAAGACTTTCAATTTTGATTCTTTAGCATTTTAGTTTGTAGTAGTTATGAAGAGGTTAAAGGAAGCCCAACGAGAGTGGTTGAAATCATATTTCTGGGTTAATTTGAAGTTTGGAAGTTTTCTATTACATAGTCTTAGCATATTTCATTAGTGTCAAGTTAACTTCTCAAATTTTGTTTGGTTGAATTATTAGGCAATTCTGACAATTGTGACTCTTATCCTAGGTCTAGGCATTTAGTTAGATACTTGGTCTTCAAGTTTACTTGACCTTCAAAGTTCTTGGTCCCCAACTCATCTCCCCCCGTATATATTTGTACCCTATTTCTTTCAAGCTCAATACAGATGGTGTGGCCAATCAAAACCTAGGGCAAGTGAGCATTGGAGGCATAGTCAGAAATGAGATAGTGATGTGAATTTGCTAAATATACAGGTTCTATTACGAATATGGTGGCCGAGCTTTAGGCTATAAGGGAAGGGGGTTAAAACTTACACTTAATAATCATATTTCATTGCTGCACTTTAGACAAAATAATATTGATTTCAAACAGATACAAATAAACGTCAAAATTTAACTGTGTGATACAATATTAGGGAGCTTGTGATACTAATATAATCTTCTATTTTTATGAAACAAAAAACAATGCTTTCTTAACTGACATCAATTCGAAGTCACTCACTTGGACAGGGATTTCTATCACTGCACTCTTTCAGTAGCTCCAACAATCCCAAAGTCTGACCCTGGTCCTTCCAAACTTATATAGATTGGCGCACTCATGAAGATTTTCTTCCATTTGCATCTTACATTCGGTTGCATCCTTCTCCTAGTCTACTATATTCAGTGAAGCGAAGCTTAGGAAAGGAATTCCAGTTATTACTTAGAAATCAGCGACATCCAAATCATCTTCTAGGGAGAAAGTGGTTTCTTTACCATTTCTTCGGGGATCAGCTAATGGTGCATTTTTAGGGTTGTCTATTTCGAATTTGAACATGATTGGGCTGCTGCCATGGTGTAGCTCATGTTCGTTGATTTTATGTTTTCCTTCTATTTGTGTCATTTGATGGACTCCGTGATCATCTGACTGTATATTCCTCTCATTTTTTTTATAATGTTTTTTCTTATCAAAATAAAAATAACAAATCATGAGGATAAGGATGAGTAGATAGATAATGTCAAGTGCAAGACATATGCAGCATAAGCAGCCACTGAGCCATTTGTTTCACTTTTTAATAGACAATGGACGAGCCACTGTAATTGCAAGTAAATTTCTCCAGGCATTTTATTGGCGTTAAGAACAGATAATTAAACTGAATTATTGAAATAAATATTTTACTTTCATAATTTTTCCCTTTTTTTTCAGATTAACAATATATTTATGTACGCATTTCTCAAGCATTTGGTGTCTGTTTTACTATACACTGAACATGTGATGGGAGTGGGGAGAGGGAGAGAGAGAGAGAGAGAGAGAGAGCAAATGGAGTTACCTCATTATTCAACTCAGCCTCATCAAAACTAGTTTCATAATGATCAGAATTACCTTCTACACCATCTTCTGCAAAAGTAGGTGCGATTAATGAGCCACTAACTTTTTAAATTCAAATGCAAAAGTGGAAGGCAAAAATGGAGGACAAATAGTCCACCAGGTAAATTCAAATGCAAAAGTGGAAGGCAAAACAACAAACAAAGATGTCAATGTATAACAGTGCGCACTTCTTAGTGGATGTCTAAGGCAATGATGTCCATGAACAACCCACTGGCAAACCCATAAGGAAACAGCAACGAGACCCAATCATAAAACTGCTGAAAGAACAAAATCCCCAATATCAGCCATTCCTAGACAAAAGTTCCAACAGATTGTTAGGACCTGCCTCCCGCTTTCATTAAGATCGTCCACAACCTCATCAGCAAGCATAATCGCGTCAATACAATGGCGTTCTCCTCCTCCCACATAAGCTTTCTGAGCCACCTAAGTATTCTGTTGAGAAATATATGGGTGGAGAGGAGTATGATAATATATTTGTGTTTATTCACTCTCACGGATTTACAATAACTTAACCCTATATTTATACTAAAGCCTAAACCCTATTCTTGAGAATACTCTTCCTAAAATACATCAACTAAATAAAGTAAAGGAAAAAATGCACCAAAAGTACCTGAACTATAGGGGTTGTTTGGATTTAGTAACTTATCTCTTTTTTGACCCATGAAAAATACCTTAATTCTTTTTTTGTGCAGCGGAGGTACCTATTGCTAACGCTGTCCACTTTTTGCCGTTATCCACGCATGTGACAACTCACGTGAGCTTTTTTAAAGGGTAAAATCGGAACTTCAATTGTGAGAGAATTTTCACAAAAAACTAAGGGGTTGAAATATTTTTTTTTTATTTCACATAACCCCCTTCCCTTTCCCCTTTCCCTTCCCTTCCCCTTCCCTACACCCATTACAGTATCAGAGTTTTAATTTACCTGTTTTTGGTTCCATGGGGATGGTGGATTCGTACTCATATCCACAGTACGATGCCGCCGGTTGTTTCATTCCATTGGATTTCTTTCAGGGTTCGTTATTCAACACAACACAGACGATCAAGACAGAAATCCATTCCTCCTTGTGCAATACACCCCAAGTAAATTAAATGAAAATGTTAGGTGCAACCAAGGTTCTAGAAGGTCCACTATGGTCGCCGGAGATAAGGGAGGATTCGGATTCTGAAGAGCATTACCCTGTGGATCTAAATCTAAATGCAAATGTTTCTGGGAGGAAGGGGCAACCGGCGACAAATTCGGATTCTGAAGAGCATTATCCATAGTTGACGCCACCATCACCACTACCAGTCCAAAACCGCCATCATCAACACCACCACAGTCCATCACAAAAAAAAATGATTCAAATTCCAGAATTTAAACAAAACCCAAATACAAAATTCAAAAAAAAAAAAAATTAAACAAAAAAAATCTATACGCAGATTTGAAGAGAGAGAGAGATTTTCAAGGGAGTGAACTCGCTGGGAAAGAGAGGCGAAGGGTGGGGAGCGATTCTAGAGGGTGGGCAACAATGGCGGAAGGTGGGGGAGCGATGGTGGAGGGAGGATTTTTCTAGAATTTCCCCCATCAACCCACGAAGTTCCCTCCTCTCCGTTCAACAACACAACACGGATCTTTAAAATTAACAGATCTGTTTTTGAATCTGAGAAATAAGATTGAGAAGGGAGGTGACGGAGGTGGGGGTGAGAAGGAAGATGACAGAGTTGGGGTCGTGGGTGGACACGAAGCCAGGGGAGAGGGCGGAACCGGCGCCGGGGGAGATGAAGTTGATTCTGGTGATGATGGTGGCTGCCGTTCCTAGACATGAGCGGTGGTGGGTGGCGGTTTGGCTAGGACTGGGAAAGAGAAGGGGAAGGGGAAGGGGGTTATTTGAAAGTAAAAAATTTATTTAAACCCCTTTGTCTTTGTAAAATGTTCTCGCACTATCCTTGTTATGTTTTGACATTTTTACCCTCAAAAATTAGTCATGTGCGTAGCACATGATAACTTAACGGCAAAAAGTGGACGGCATTAGCAATAGGTACCTCCGCTGCACAAAAAAAGAGTTAAGGTATTTTTCATGGGTCAAAAAAGAGATAAGTTACTAAATCCAAACAACCCCTATAGTTCAGGTACTTTTGGTGCATTTTTTCCTAAAGTAAACTATATCTCTAAATAAGGTAAAATATAATCTCTTGATTCTATCTTTATTTGGCTTGATCTTGATCTCACTTGGTTGACTTGGTCAAGCTCGGTCCATTCTATTTAGTCTCGGTCCGCTCCACACGGCCCGCTCCATTTTATTCTCCAACTCTCCCCCCCCCAAGTTGGAGGATCTACAACGTAGATACCCAACTTGCCAATTCGACAATCAAAACGGGGAGAGAAAAAAAATATCAGTTTTTCAATCGTCAGTCCACTTGTATGCAACGTTGATAGCACAAGTGACTTAACAACTCGACAGTCAAGCTGCTACGTCCACCAGCCCAGATTTTTTTTTTCGATCTGTCCTTTTGTCAATCAGTCGACGTCAGCGTCCTTGGCTGCATCATTGGTTGAAGTTGACGTCGCCTTCATTATAAATCCGGTTAACCACCACCAGTTTCCGTCATCGTTTTCTTTTTTAATTCTCTCTCTCTCTCTTTTTTTTTTTCGTGTACCGCCATCGTGATCGCCATAGTTAGGGTTTTCACCCTATTCCCACCGGTGGCCAATCGGCAATCTTTCCATTTGAATATGCCGCCGCCAGCCACAACACCGCCGCCGCCGCTACTACAACGGCTGGTGATTTCTTGTTCTTCATCGTGCTCCATCGTGTTTGTCTTGCACAATCCGTGCCACGAAGGTGCTTCTTGGTCATCATGAACGGGTCCCTCCTCAACGCATTCATCGTGCACGTCCCGTGCCGCGAAAAGGCTTCCATGGGCTCCTCCCGTCATTTTTCTTCTTCGCCATGTTGCCCACCATGGCAACGATGGCTTCGTCGCGGAAGCGTAGTCGGTCATCAGGCCCCCATACCGGAGGCTCTGATACCATGTTGAGAATATATGGGTGGAGAGGAGTATGATAATATACTTGTGTTTATTCACTCTCACGGATTTACAATAACTTAACCCTATATTTATACTAAAGCATAAACCCTATTCTTGAGAATACTCCTCTTCCTAAAATACATCAACTAAATAAAGTAAACTATATCTCTAAATAAGGTAAAATATAATCTCTTGATTCTATCTTTATTTGGCTTGATCTTGATCTCACTTGGTTGACTTGGTCAAGCTCGGTCCATTCTATTCAGTCTCGGTCCGCTCCACACGGCCCGCTCCATCTTATTCTCCAACTTATTCCCAAACAACCTATTCAATCTCTTCAACAATGGTGATAATCTTAGGACACTAACGACTAAACTAATAGACCTAAAATGCTCACCCTCGAAGATCCATCCTTTATAGGGCAAGAGGAAGTAAAGTCGTGCTAACGCTCTTACCCAAAACTACATTCATATGGAACTTTGAATAAAAAGAAAAACATATTAAGACCCTCCTTCACAATCCCCAACTAGACTAAATAAATATATTTCTATATATACAGACTTTGTAGAACTACGGTGTAGGTGTCTACCATGACAAAAAAGCCACCAAACTCCTCCACAAAAAAAAATATTTCCAACCACTTAACTAAGTTCCATCAAGAAAAGTTGACATCAAGCCAAACCTTCGCTCGTGGGCATGTCAAGACGATCTCATCAAACAATATCTAGTAGAAATTAGTGCTCCCTTCACTCCAAAAAGAACAAACACAGGTCAAACTTTTTAATACTATAATTTCTCTCAGCATTTCCTTGAAATATCACTTAAGTTGTATACTTCTTGTGTACGACAGATTAGATATATACCATAATTTCAAAGAAGACTACAGAGATTTAAAGCTTAAATAATATATATGACTCCACTCTAGGGACATACAAAAACGAAAAACAGGAGTCCCTGTTTTACGAATTGGAATAAAGGGAGCAATAGCATTTATCATACGAAGGTAAGTAACAATAACTTCTACTAAACAGCTAAAATAGAATCTTTCAGAATCTTGCCTTTCCGGTATATACAACATAGTCCTCAAGCATATTTCCCCCGTAGGCTTAGTGGCTTTGAATTGGCTTAACCAAGACTCTTATTGCAATATTTCGTGCGTCTAACATGATGAATAAAAGGGACGAAATTTGTTGAATTTTGTGGAACCAAAGGACTAAGTCATTCCCTAGAAGCCCTAACCATGAAGGCACCATAAGATTTCTGAACAAATGAAGATATAGGAAAGGCGATGGCTTAGAAGAGTGAGTCAATTGCATCAGAAAGATCTACAAGAAGAAAACCGTAATAGACAACAAGGATTAGAGCTCTCACAAGTATGCAGCAAATGAACCTGCAAGAAAAATACTCATACGAATAGGGACCTCTTCTGCAACTCTGTCAGTCAACTTCTAAGATCATTAGCCTTTGGTGTTCCGAAATGAAAAGCAATTTATAAGATCGTTATCCCCAAATACAATAGGAGAGATAGGAGCAATGTGAATCGAAGAAATAAAGAGTAAGCCGGGAAGGGGGGGTCCCCATAACATGCCTAATCATTCATCTTCCTAGACCTGGATGTGCTTACCATTCCCCACCCTGAACTGGGCTGAGATAAGACAATATGATAGCACTAATAAATGATTTTCAAGGAACTAGTGTGAGATAACTATACACTCAATATGGCAAATATGGCTTCTTCATATTTGAAGTCCTATCTGTTGACAACAACTACTTGCTGGTCAATAAAGAGCACGTTTTCATAAAACAAAGATCCAGTATTCTGTCCTCACATGAGATTTGTTTGATTATCCTGAAGATAACAATCAGACCTGCCCTTCTTAAACAACAATCTCCTTCCAAGTTTTCGGACACTTGTAAGCTTAGGCATGAACAAAGGCCAGCATGCGACCATGCTCAGGAGCACTGCAACAACTAACAGAGCTACCAGATCCGAAGAGCTTCTCTAAATGAAGTCTAAAATCAAAGTGAGGACAATCATATCACTAAGCTTTCAAGTGGAATGAATCTGAGAAAATAGGAAGAGGGGGTCATCGCGTTTCAAGCTCAATGTTGCTTAAGTTCTTCATGATTGATTCCATACTCTTCCTTGCTATTGATAAGTAACCCAACTCGAAGATTTGTTTTGACCAAACAATGCAAGAGAAATTACTAAGTGAAGGTACCAATCGTAACAGTAGGCACAATTATTGGTCATCCTTCTAAGACATGGTTAAAATAGCAGTTTAAACTCAAGATAAGCAGGTACAAGCCCCTAAGCTGGTTCGAAAAGAGGGCATAAAAGTTCTGTAGAGGAACTGGTATGATCTTACGCAAACAATACATGGAGATAGAGACGGAAAACTATAATATTTTCAGATGTCTGTTAATAGTCACCCAAGCAAAATTGATGAAATCCCTTTCTAAGCAACTTTAGTGGCACGTGCACATGATAACCAGCATTCACATTATGTCGTAACAAATGCATTTTGGAGCTTATAGATCAGGCATTGGTGGATTCATTAAATTCTTCAAAAAAGGGATAGTCAGAAAATAATTTTTTAAACGGGACAGTCATTCTGGGATCAAAGGATGATCCAACAGCCTACCTTCTTAATGCATATTTAAATGTTTGTCATTTACATACTCCGTCTGTTCCATGCATATAGTCTTTTTGAGTATTCTTCATTAACTTGATTATAATTAACTAAAAATATATTCCATCCATTTGAAAAATATTGTCCCAACTGTGCTTTTTAGTTTGTCCCCAAAAATAGTCACATTTCCAAAAGAGCAACAGTTTTTAAATGTAACAGCAAGTAAAAAATATTTACTTTTAAGTCGCATGAGACTAGTTTTTTATTCTTTAAAAAAAAATATATATATTCAATTTTTACTTGCCCTAACAAAATTACCAACATTGCAATTCAAACTACTCCATTGTTATTTTCAGTAGCAAAAGGCAAAAGGCTATTACCAGAAAGAATAGGACATACAGATATATATTTATGCATGTCTTTCAGAACAATTTGATACTTTGAAACACAAACTCTAAAAATTGAAAAATGGATCCAAATGAACACAAATGAGCGTTAAAAAAGTACCTGAAACAGGTTGAGAGTCAGAGTCAGAAGAAGACGATGAGGAGGAAGAGGAGGACCAGGTGTCTGGATTCCAAAAGGAGGAGAGCAATTTTCCGGCCACCGTCTTGGCAGGAGATATGAGTCCTCTGAACCAATTAGGGCTTTGAGGTGTAGGATTCAGAGGTCGGTCGTAAGGAGTAGGGAGTCTACGCCGACGCCTCACTATTTTCCCGCCGGCGGATCTGCCGTCGTCGGTTGTCGGAGCCATAGCCGTGGGAAGAAGTGGGAATGAAAACGAAAAGAAATGTTTTTTCTTTGTGTATTGCTCGCGCTTTTCACGAGTATTCGAGCAGACGGGTAGGTAGATAGAAGGAGTCGGAGTTTTTGTAGCTTTTTTCCTTTTTGAAATCAGGAGTCCCACTTGCTTCAAAGCATTAAATACAAATAAAATCAGATTAAGCTTTTGATTAAACTACTCCGATTAAACACCACATTTTATAGCAGTATGTGGGTATTGATGAGCCCGACCCCGAGCCCGAGCATGTCAGACCGGGTCCAAGCTCGTGCGGACGGGACAGATCGCACTTGGGTAGACCGAGTTTTGGATAAAGAGCTAAACCGGCTAAAGCTAAGAATAGACCATACATGAGGTCCATCCAGGACCAGTTAGCCCGAAGCGAGGGAAGCTTGCCTCCCGCTACCTTATAACGTAATCCTTATCTCCCAATCAACCTGCGCGGCATCCGTACTGTCCCGTTGGCAGATACATCCAAAGGGATATTAATGCTTCGTACCTGTCGGACCATAATTGGGAGTCGTAGTGCCATATCCCACCAACGGTGCGTCACTTTTCAGTGTCCTTTACTGACAAGAGAAATAAGATCGTGGCATAAGCAAGTACAAAGACGGTTCATGCCCATATCTTATCTCTTTATTCTCTCTTTTCCTACCTATAAATACTCCTTAGCGCCCCAATGGACAAGGTACGTGCTCTAACCCTAATCACACACAAGGCTCTCACAAGGCTTTTTCCTTAGGTTTTCCTCAGAGATCTCATTTCACACCTGATGGCCTAAGCCGGATTCATACCCGGCTCTGGCCCTAACGGTGTTCTTGTTTGTGTTGTGATTCAGGATCAGGAGACAGCAAACCGGAGATCCATCTCCTTGACCCCAAAAGTCATGGCGTCATCAGTGGTTCCATTGCCGGGAATCGAAATTTTCCTTGTGCTTTCTCGTTTCTTTGTTTTCCCATTCTAGAACAGTTCGATCTTTTGTTTTCGGTATCTCGAATTTGAACTCGAAATTTTCAGTCAATTCCTCTGTTTTCTACACGAATTTCAGATTGTTCTTTATTTTTCTCCGTTTTGCTTGTTTTAAATCGATTATTTCAAAGATGAAAGGGAAAGAAACAGCGAACAGGCATAAATCCTTCAAAGCCTGTGGCTCAAGGATTTGTCCTTGCCCGATTGGGAGAGAGAACCCCCAGTGGTAATTCTTGTACTCCCTCTCAAAAGGCTAGAAGAGAAGCTGATCTTAGGGATCAAATCGAAACTTCAAGAGCGCACAAAACTCAAAAAGCCCATGTCTCCCCTTTTACTCCTGAACAAATTCAGAAGAAAATCCAAATCCTTAAGGATAGGCAAACTCTGGTGGCGGAGGGCCTTCATTTAAATTTTACACTGGAGGAGTTGTTTGATGCCGAGGCTAATGGTGGGGTTATTACACCCGAAAAGTCTAAAATCCGAGTACCAGCTGATTCCAGAGGCAACGCTAGTAGGGTTGCTGGAACGAAAAAGAGAAATGTCATTATTGAGGAAGACAAGGAAGGGGTAGAAGGTAGTGAAGAAGGTGAATCTCAGCCCCCAAAAAGTGAAAAGTCAGGATAAGGGGAAAGCGGTTGCCAAAGTTGATGGCAAAACTATGGAAACCACAAAAAAGAAAGCAAAAACTGGGGGAATGGATGACCCGAAGTTCCAAAGAATGGTCAGACATCTGTGGGAATCCAAGCAAGGTGTAACAAAATGCATTGGACCCATGGATGCTTTTGCCTCATGGATAGCGGATTCACCAATCCAGCGAGGCAAAGCCCCTAACCTAGATGCCTATGACGGCTCTTCTAATTCAAAAAGTCATGTTGGATGATTTGAAGGGAAAATGGCGTTGTTTTCAACAGATGAGGCCGTGAAATCCAAAGCTCTCGCTTCCACCTTTAAGGGGAAAGCACTGGAATGGCTGCTGGCTCATAAACTGCGTTTGATTAATAGTTACGTGTTGGGTTTCGTATTAACATGCGCAGCGGAATATAACATTTAAAATTTTATGAAACTCAAAGCCTATAGATCCATTCATATGATTATGACAAATACATCTACAATGAATACAAGAATACTAACCCTTGAAGCGTTTATTCTTTTCTTGATCTTGAGTCTTGGGTTCTTCGAGCTTTTCGAATCACGAACGCAAAAACACGAACAGAAAGATGATAATGGAATCACCCTCTATGGATATCCACACGCGAATGAATATTAAGAACTCTTTCTTAATCTTGACTGCTAGATCAAAATAGGGACTATATGATTTTATGAATTATTGATCTTTGATTCTCAATCTCAATCAATAATAATGTTTCTCCAAACAAGTGAATCAATCATATACAATGTCTGGTGAAGAGATATTTATATGGGTATAAGTCCTTAACCCTTAAGGACTTAGGAAACCCAAATCCCATCACTTAATTACTGCACAAGATATTCTGGCCGACAGCACTGGCACGGTCGTGCCCTAAACTTGGCACGGTCGTGCCAATGACTTCAAGCCTTACTTCCCAGCCGCCAATATTGGCACGGTCGTGCGTTGTATCTGGCACGGTCGTGCTGAGATTAGCACGGTCGTGATTTATACTTTGGCATGGTCGTGCCAATCAAGCCACCTTGCACAACCTTTGGTGAATTATGGCACGGTCGTCCCCTATAAACAGCACGGTCGTGCCAGACCAAAACTTTGTCTCATAAATCATGAGCGGACCCTAGCAGGCCATCATGATTACCCAAATGATATAACTTGTCAAAGTTCGTTAATCCATTATAGAACATATTACAATCACTTTGTTTCACGATGTCTATTAAACGTAAGCCATGGTCAATGGTCAACTTACATAGTTCAATGCTTTCTCGATCCCGAATGTATTGATAAGACAAATCTTATTTGAGCACGGCCATGCATTTCATCAATACCATTCATCGAGTGGCCAAAGCTTGACATCTCTTTTGACGAGGAACAAATCCTTTCTTGGCTTATTACTCTTCCCTACATGATTCCGATTATGCCAATCATATTCTTTATAGCTACCCGGTTAGGGGTAACATTTGAATATGTCAAACATAATATTCACAAGTGGAAGACTGTAATAACCTCAAGTCCAAAGATGCCAGTAATATAACTATATGAGACTTAATTATGACATTGTGACCATGACATAAATCTCATACGGGTCGGTCCAGTATTTGTTCTCCAACAATTACACATAAGTTTAATTGTATCCCATACACCATAATCATCATATGATTATCTATTAAACTTATACTAATAATTAATCATAATTATCAGGGACGGGGATTATTATAATAAACATGCAAAGGATATAATAATCAAACATTCAATATCTTTATTAAAACATAATCAATAGATAACATTAATCGTTCTCATAACGTGCGTAGAGCATACAACACCAACAATCTCCCACTTGCACTAGGCCTAATTAATGTATCGAATACCCATAGACCTAACATGACCTTCATGCTTTGCTTGCAGAAGACCCTTTGTTAATGGGTCGGCAATGTTATCATCAGTCGGTACTCTGCATATATTTACGTCTCCTCTATCAACGATCTCTCGAATGATATGAAAACGCCTAAGTATGTGTTTAGATTTCTGATGTGATCTTGGTTCCTTTGCTTGAGCAATAGCACCATTATTATCACAATAAAGGTCTATTGGGTTAGCAATGCTAGGAACCACTTCTAGTTCACCAATGAACTTCTTGATCCAAACAACCTCTTTTGCAGTATCGGATGCAGCAATATACTCAGCTTCCGTTGTAAAATCTGCGACGGTACTTTTCTTAGAACTCTTCCAGCTAACAGCCCCTCCATTTAGCACAAATACAAATCCAGATTGCGATCTTGAATCATCCTTGTCGGTTTGGAAGCTTGTATCTGTGTAACTACTTACAACAAGATCATCTTCCATACCTCCATACACCAAGAACGAATCTTTAGTCCTTCGCAAGTACTTAAGAATCGTCTTGACTGCAATCAGTGACTTTCACCAGGATCTGATTGGTATCTGCTCGTCATGCTTAAAGCATACGAGACATCGGGTCTAGTACATATCATGGCATATATGATTGATCAAATTGCGGAAGCATATGGAATCCCAATCATTCTCTCACGCTCATCAGTTGTCTTAGAACACTGATTCTTGCTTAGAGTTATTCCACAGCCTACTGGAAAATTTCCTCTTTTAGAGTTTTCTATGCGGAATCTCTTAAGAATTTTGTCAATATATGTATCTTGACTTAAACCAATCAATTTCTTAGATCTATCACGATAGATCCTAATGCCAAGGATATAAGCGGATTCTCCCATATATTTTATTGAAAAACACTTTCCTAACCAAGTCTTCACAGACTGTAGTGCAGGAATGTCATTTCCAATGAGCAATATGTCATCAACATATAGTACTAGAAATAATACTACGTTCCCACTAATCATCTTGTATACACAAGGTTCATCTTCGTTCTTGATGAAGCCAAAATCTTTGACCGATTCATAAAATCAAAGATTCCAACTCCTAGAGGCTTGCTTCAACCCATAAATGGATCTTTGCAACTTGCATACATTGTTAGAATTTTCTGGAATTACAAAACCTTCAGGTTGTGTCATGCAAACATCCTCAAGTAAGTTCCTGTTAAGGAACGCTGTTTTGACATCCATTTGCCATATCTCATAGTCAAAATATGCGGCTATGGCAAGTAAAATTCTCATAGACTTGATCATTGCTACGGGCGAAAAGGTTTCATCATAGTCGATTCCATGAATCTGCCTATAGCCTTTCGCTACAAGTCTAGCTTTATAAGTATACACATTTCCATCCATGTCAGTTTCCTTTTGAAAACCCACTTGCATCCTATAGTTTTTACACCTTCAGACGCATCAATTGAGTTCCAAACTTGATTATCATTCATGGACTTAATTTCAGATTCCATGGCTACAAGACATTTATCTGAATCAGGAACGGACATCGCTTCTTGGTAGGAAGTAGGTTCGTCATCAACTATGACTTCCACTTCATTGCTATCCGTCATGAGAAATTCATATCTCTCAGGTTCGGATCGCACCCTACCAGTTCTGCGAGGAACTTGAGTATTCTGAACAGGTTCCACAACTCCTTGTGAAACTTGTTCAGATCCAACGGTTTGTTCCATATTATTTTCGGGTTCTCGAACCTCTTCGAGATTAATTTTACTCCCACTAATTCTTTTGGAGAGAAATTCTTTCTCTAGAAAGGTACCATCTCGAGCAACAAACACTTTGTTGTCCGTGCGGTTGTAAAAGTAATATCCCTTAGTTTCTTTAGGGTAACCCACGAAAATACATTTGTCAGATTTTGGTGCAAATTTGTTAGAGATCATTCTCTTAACATATGCATCACAACCCCAAATCTTCATGAAATACAAACTAGGTTTTCTTCCAGTCCATATCTCATATAGAGTCTTTGGAACAGATTTAGTTGGAACTCTATTTAGTGTAAGAGCAGCAGTTTCTAGTGCATGTCCCCAAAAGGATAAAGGAAGATACACTTGACTCATCATGGAGCGTACCATATCTAATAAAGTCTTATTTCTCCGCTTAGACACACCATTCAATTGTGGTGTTCCAAGTGGAGTTAATTGTGAAACAATTCCACAATTTTTAAGATGATTGTCAAATTCTTGGCTTAAATATTCTCCACCACGATCAGATCGAAGCGCTTTAATAGTTTTGCCAAGTTGATTTTGTACTTCATTTTGAAATATTCTAAATATCTCAAAAGATTCACTTTTATGTTTCATTAAGTAGACATAGCCATATCTACTAAAATCATCAGTGAAGTAATGAAGTATTGATATCCTCCCCTAGCACTGCTGCTCATTGGTCCACACACATCCATATGTATGAGTCCCAATAAGTCACTAGCCCTTTCACTACTCTTAGTAAAAGGTGTTTTAGTCATCTTTCCAAGTAAACAAGACTCACAAGTTTCATATGATTCAAAATCATGTGAACCTAAGAGTCTGTCCCCTGGAGTTTTAAGATACGCTTCTCATTAATATGATCAAGACGGCAGTGCCACAAATAAGTATGATTTACATCATTAGGTTTGGATTTCTTATTTACATTATAAATATTCTCATTATTTGCATTCTCAACATCAAGAACATAAAGGTCATTAAATGAATATGCAGTACAATAAAGCATCTCATTTAAATAAATAGAAAACTTCTTATTTTTAATAAGAAAACTATAACCTTCATTATCCAAACAAGAAACTGAAATAATATTTCTACACAAATCCGGAACGTAATAACAATTGTTCAAAACAAGAATTAATCCGCTAGGTAAAATGACATCATATGTTCCTATGGCTAATGCAGCAACTCTTGCTCCATTCCCCACACGTAGGTCTACTTCGCCATCTTTGAGTAGCCTCCTATTCTTTAGTGCCTGCATTTTTAAACAAATGTGAGATCCACATCCAGTATCTAATACCCAGGAACTAGAAGTAGAAAGTAGAATATCTATAACATAGATACCTGAAGTAGAGGCAGTCCCACTGCCCTTCTTCTTCTTCATCTCTTCCTTGTAAACCTTGCAATTTAATTTCCAATGACCAATCTCATTGCAGTGGAAACAAATTGCATCCTTCTAAGAAGTAAGTTTAGCCATAGTAGCATTAGCAACAGTTGCCTTGTTGTAGACACCCCATTTTGAACGTTCTTTCATAATCACACTACTTCTGTGTCTCGCCTTTGATTTTGGGTCGAAACTCGTTAAGTTGGACATGTTTCATTAAGTTTTTGACTGACCCTGTTAGTCAGGGGCCAAAATGAACATTAAAACTATCACAGAGGGCATAAATGTGATTCCAGCACATAGATGTCTCGTACGAGATATTGATTTCTCGTACGAGATATCCCCATTGACAGTCGGGTTTCTCAACAGTTTCCTTGTTGATCGCAACCTCGTTTCTTGGCAAAGACTCAAGCAATCTGGGAAAAACCTAATGAGCGATCCTAGAGTCCAAAAATACTTCCTTGAAGATCAAGTCTTTGATTCCCATCCAAACTTACCTCTTTGGCTTAAACTCTAGGTCAAGAGCTCCTATAAATATAGAGGTTCTTGAACCGAAAAACGTCTAGAATGGTCATTCACCCAAAACCACTCTAAATCTGATAAAAAAGGTCCTCATAATAAGCCTCTCTCCCTCACCCACGAAATTCAAACCTTCATAAAACCATTCAAGTCAAGTTCATTGGATCATCAAGGCCTTTAGTCAAGGCCATCCATAGGATTCTCGAAGAACGCTTAGGTAAAACTCCTTGTTTTCTACCTTCTCATCCTCTTCTTTGTCTTTGAAGTAGTGTGATTCCATTAAAGGATCATCCTAGAGCCTCTCCAATCCATGGAGATGGTCTCGAAGCATATGATCCGACATCCTAAATAAATAAGAAATTATTTATTTGTTTGCTTTCTTTTGGTACATGAATGCATAATCTTAATAATGATGGTGATGATTTCGTAAGCAAGACCGATCCTAGATCGGGTGGATTGGGTGCTCCTTGACCTTCCCAATCCATAACTTAACCCCCGAACTCAAGAATCTCACGGTCCGTGTTCCGTTAAACATGGTGGAGACTCACAACAACTGAGCAACAATCAAGTCCTTACAACTCGAGAGCACCCGGGGGACGAGAAGGGGCGCGCGCTCACAGTGGCGACTCCGCTGGGGATGATCATCATAAGAGGGTTACACTTCTGTTGAAAAAATCGTCATCATTCTTAAAATTCTACATTCTGTACTGTAATCTGTTCCCAGACTGGGATGCCTCGTACGAGGGATCGTTGTCTCATACGAGACACCTCAGTTATGTCCGACTGATCTGTTCCTCTGGTTTGAAAAAAGGAATTTTATTCGGTTCAAACACGTATACAGGGTTCCAGATCTGCTCCCCTCTCTGTTTCTGAGTCTTAGGACCTTCCTAACGATGAAGAAACTCCCCATATATCATAAAGATAACCTCTGTTTTGCAGGAGTACTTGCTAATTGATTTATTCTCAGCTTTACTTGCGTTTGCTTTATGTGTGAACTACGACGGCCTGAGTTCCTCCACAAGAGGGAAACGTAGGCAGCCACTTGGCCTGGCCATTGCATGTTTTTGTTTTACTTTAAAAAAAACTCTATATTTTCTCTCTGACACCTAGATCTTGACTCTCACACACGTGCACACATATAAAATAATTGCACTACATACCCTTCAATCCGGGTCCCAATCGGAGGACGGATGTCGGTCAACACCCCCATTCTAACGAATGGCCCTCGCCGGTCTCTCCAAAGATGGTGTACCCACTCCGTGACACGCTCTTAGACTGTGTTCATGGGGAGCCTTAGCCGTAAGCCCTGCATCAACCTCATGCATACATACTAGTCAATAGAACACTCCTTGAGACCGGCCAGTTCGATTTTAAGGGTTGTTTTAATCTTTACCCAAGATAACGCATTCTCTACAATCTATAATCCCCCCTTCATGAATTCTTGACGATTGCCCCTTCGGTATAAATTGTTAGACAAAGGGTTGAGATGATGAGATGAGAATTTTTCTACGAGGATACGAGTCTAGTCTCTCTCACCATTAAAACCCCGCGTTTGGCAATGTCCCTTTCGGTTGTCCCTTACAAGAATTCATAAGGTTTGGTTGCATTAAAGGCGTTGTTTAACAAAGTGCAAAATAACTACGGAATCACTTAGGTTTGGCTAATTGAATGGTGGATTCCGATGAGAATATGGGACCTTTGACCAAATTGTCCATTTGGGAGAGTGCAATACAGGTGAAAAACAAGGGGCTCATATTCTAGGGTGACAGAATCCACTGTTCCAGGATGAACTAGGTAGTAACCTCTTAAAATGGATTAAATTCCGTCCGACCAATATGATTAAAATCTGTAAATCTGTAAGTCCCACTACCCTTCTTCTTCTTCATCTCTTCCTTGTAAACCTTGCAATTTCATTTCCAATGACCAATTTCATTTCAGTGGAAACAAATTGCATCCTTCTGAGAAGTAGGTTTAGCCACAGTAGCATTAGTAACAGTTGCCTTGTTGTAGACACCCCATTTTGAACGTTCTTTCATAATCACACTACTTCTGTGTCTCGCCTTTGATTTTGGGTCGAAACTCGTTAAGTTGGACATGTTTCATTAAGTTTTTGACTGACTCTGTTAGTCAGGGGCCAATATGAACATTAAAACTATCATAGAGGGCATAAATGTGATTCCAGCACATAGATGTCTAGTACGAGACATTGATGTCTCGTACGAGATATCCCCATTGACAGTCGGGTTTCTCAACAGTTTCCTTGTTGATCGCAACCTCGTTTTTTGGCAAAGACTCAAGCAATCTGGGAAAAACCTAATGAGCGATCCTAGAGTCCAAAAATACTTCCTTGAAGATCAAGTCTTTGATTCCCATCCAAACTTACCTCTTTGGCTTAAACTCTAGGTCAAGAACTCCTATAAATATAGAGGTTCTTGAACCGAAAAACCTCTAGAATGGTCATTCACCCAAAACCACTCTAAATCTGATAAAAAAGGTCCTCATAATAAGCCTCTCTCCCTCACCCACGAAATTCAAACCTTCATAACACCATTCAAGTCAAGTTCATTGGATCATCAAGGCCTTTAGTCAAGGCCATCCATAGGATTCTCGAAGAACGCTTAGGTAAAACTTCTTGTTTTCTACCTTCTCATCCTCTTCTTTGTCTTTGAAGTAGTGTGATTCCATTAAAGGATCAGCCTAGAGCCTCTCCAATCCATGGAGATGGTCTCGAAGCATATGATCCGACATCCTAAATAAATAAGAAATTATTTATTTGTTTGCTTTCTTTTGGTACATGAATGCATAATCTTAATAATGATGGTGATGATTTCGTAAGCAAGACCGATCCTAGATTGGGTGGATTGGGTGCTCCTTGACCTTCCCAATCCATAACTTAACCCCCGAACTCAAGAATCTCACGGTCCGTGTTCCGTTAAACATGGTGGAGACTCACAACAACCGAGCAACAATCAAGTCCTTACAACTCGAGAGCACCCGGGGGACGAGAAGGGGCACGCGCTCACAGTGGCGACTTCGCTGGGGATGATCATCATAAGAGGGTTACACTTCTGTTGAAAAATTCGTCATCATTCTTAAAATTCTACATTCTGTACTGTAATCTGTTCCCAGACTGGGATGCCTCGTACGAGGGATCGTTGTATCGTACGAGACACCTCAGTTATGTCCGACTGATCTGGTCCTCTGGTTTGAAAAAAAGGAATTTTATTCGGTTCAAACACGTATACAGGGTTCCAGATCTGCTCCCCTCTCTGTTTCTGAGTCTTAGGACCTTCCTAACGATGAAGAAACTCCCCATATATCATAAAGATAACCTCTGTTTTGCAGGAGTACTTGCTAATTGATTTATTCTCTGCTTTACTTGCGTTTGCTTTATGTGTGAACTACGACGGCCTGAGTTCCTCCACAAGAGGGAAACGTAGGCAGCCACTTGGCCTGGCCATTGCATGTTTTTGTTTTACTTTAAAAAAAAAACTCTATATTTTCTCTCTGACACCTAGATCTTGACTCTCACACACGTGCACGCATGTAGAATAATTGCACTACATACCCTTCAACCCGTGTCCCAATCGGAGGACGGATGTCGGTCAACACCCCCATTCTAACGAATGGCCCTCGCCGGTCTCTCCAATGATGGTGTACCCACTCCGTGACATGCTCCTAGACTGTGTTCATGGGGAGCCTTAGCCGTAAGCCCTGCATCAACCTCATGCATACATACTAGTCAATAGAACACTCCTTGAGACCGGTCGGTTCGATTTTTAGGGTTGTTTTAATCTTTACCCAAGATAACACATTTTTTACAATATATAATCCTCCCTTCATGAATTCTTGACGATTGTCCCTTCGGTATAAATTGTTAGACAAAGGGTTGAGATGATGAGATGAGAATTTTTCTACGAGGATTCGAGTCTAGTCTCTCTCACCATCAAAACCCCGCGTTTGGCAATGTCCCTTTCGGTTGTCCCTTACAAGAATTCATAAGGTTTGGTTGCATTAAAGGCGTTGTTTAACAAAGTGCAAAATAACTACGGAATCACTTAGGTTTGGCTAATTGAATGGTGGATTCCGATGAGAATATGGGACCTTTGACCGAATTGTCCATTTGGGAGAGTGCAATACAGGTGAAAAACAAGGGGATCATATTCTAGGGTGACAGAATCCACTGTTCCAGGATGAACTAGGTAGTAACCTCTTAAAATGGATTAAATTCCGTCCGACCAATAGGATTAAAATCTGTAAATCTGACTGTCAGGTTAGATGTCTCGTACGAGACATCTCTCCTTCTATGTGATTCTACCGTGTTGGTCAACCTATCTCATAAAAGTCGACTTGTTGGGACCCCAGCCTGGATTTGACACAGTTTCTGCCCTCTAGGTCCGTCCGATCAGCAAGGTAGCTCCATACTCCCAACACAATCACTCCAGTAGGTTACATCCGTGACCCCGCGACCAAGAGACTAGAAAAGGTTGTAGTAATGGCCGGTACCCCCATCACTGACTTGGAAACCGCTAAGACCGTCATTGCACGACTTGAGCAGCAAGTCAAAGAGCAAGCTGAAATTGCCGCCCATAAAAGTGATCGTTATGCCCAAGACATACACTCTGTCCTACAAGAGCTCCAAGAACTCAAAAAGGGCAATAAGAAGTCAAAATCCCCCTCCAAAGACGGAGAATCCCATGCTAAGAAAAGGAATAAGAGGGATGATGATTCCGACTCTGATTCATATACATCCGACTCTTCCTCCTCCGATGACGAGGATGCTAAGGCAAATGATAAGAAAAAGAAAGCTAGTGATGACACCAACACCGGTTTGCACATCTTGGTCTAGCAAAGGGCTCCATCGTTCCATTTGACTCCATTACACTCCGCAAGTCAATCACTAAGCTACCACGAAAGTTCCGCACTCCCGACATAGCCAAGTTCAATGGCACTACCTGTCCTCGTGTTCATGTTGAAACTTACACTTGGTCCATGCTTCCGATGAAAGTGGATGACACTGTCCTAGCCCAAAGCTTCCCTCAAACTCTAGAAGGGGAGGCAAGGGATTGGTATATGTCTCTCCCCTTATCCACAAGGACCGATTGGGCTACCGCATGTGAGGTCTTCCAAAGGTGTTTCGAGGACAACACTACTTACCGTCCCACCAAAAGGGACCTCGAGCAAATCCAACAAGGTACTAATGAGACATTTGGTGACTTTGTCAAAAGGTGGAGAGCCAAGCTCACCTAGATTGTTGATAGGCCAACTACGGATGACATGCACATCTTCCTGAAGTCACTCCGTAATGAGTATGAGGATCGCCTCTCCGGTACTTTCTTCCCAAGCTTCTCTGAACTTCATAAAGCCGGTCTTCGACTAGATGACATCTTCAAAAGTAGGAAGGAGGCTAAGAGAGATGGTGGGTACCGCTATACTAACGAGGGATCTACTAGCAAAGACACATCCGTTAATGCTATCGCTTTTAATAACCAAGGGAGGAGCAACTATTCCTCCGTCCCTCCACCAAACAAAGCTAAGAACGGTCCTAAGAAATAAAGAGTCTACAACAAACTAGAAGGTATCACTCAAGGGGAACTCTTTGACATACTCGTAGAAGCCGGCAAGGTCACACCGAGAAAGCCTCCTACTACTCAAAGGGAACTCCCCCCGAATCATGCTCATCACCTCTACTGCAAGTTCCACCAGTTTAGTGGCCACGACACCAATACTTTCAACCACCTCAAAGACGTGATTCAAGATCTCATAGACTCTAAACAGTTAGGGGTTCCTAATGTAGTGACAAACCCTCTCCCAACTGCGAGAGGAGGGATCAATGTAATAGAGATAGCTAGTGAAGAAGAGGAGACTACTCGCCTAGTCCCAAATATAGGAGAGAGCACTCCAAAATTTATTAATGAAATTCCTTTCTGTTACATGTTGTCTTGGGATCGAACACTAAGTGAGAACAATGATAATTTCGCACGCAAAAAGGAAAATTTGCCATACTTCATGTTCCCTGAACCATGGATCGACCATAGGGGGAAGCGCCAACCGGGCTTTGAAATCTTCAGTGACTGTGATCCGTACTCACTTGAAACAGAACCGATGCAATTCTCGTGGCTACCTCGAGAACTAGGGGGTACCAAGGCCGAAGCATACAGTGAGTGGGACTTTGTGTTGGGAGAAGACCTACTGCGCCAATTTCTCAAACTTTGCAAGCTAGAGGACACTCAGATCAATGCAATAGACAAGGGGGACGCTCCGAACCAATACTACACTAAGCTCATCAAGAAGTGTGATGAGCCTATCCAGAACTGGTACACAACTGGGGGACCCATAGCAAGTGAAGATTTCCTGATCAAGGAGTTAGGATGTACTCCCCATCCCCATAGGGAAAGAAAATTTGTAACTCTTACCTTAGAGTCAGATGCCACTACCGATGAGCTCACCCAAGAGGACTTGGATGCCTTCGCGGAACATGTATTCCCCTACTTTCTTAATGAAAACATAGATCTTTCTGAGTATCCTGAGATTGCTAGTGTCTTAAATGATGAATTAACTAATAACTCTAACGAATTAGATAATAATGAGTCATATAACGAGATAGATCAAGAAAATGAAAAAATATTAAAAGAAATTAATAAGCAAGTAGGTCGTCGTGGCGGAAATGGTCCTATTGATGCCGAAGAAATGCAAACAGTTAATCTGGGGACGGACGATGATCCGAAAGAGACAAAGATTGGCAGTTTCTTCAATGGGGAAGACCGACAATCCCTCATAGCGCTTCTCCAAAAATTTGTGGATGTCTTCTCTTGGTCCTACAAAGATATGTCGGGGCTAGCCAATTCGATTGTTGAGCATAAGATACCGCTGCTTGCCGATTCGAAGCCAGTCAAGCAGAAACTCTGCAGAATTAAACTCGAGTGGTCAGTACAAGTCAAACAAGAGATAGAGAAACTCCTGAGTGTTGGGTTCATCAAAGTGATAGAGTATCTAACCTGGTTGGCTAATACTGTGCAGGTTTCCAAGGCAAACGGAAAGGTCCGCGTCTGTGTTGATTTTCGTGATCTCAACAGAGCATCTCCGAAAGATGATTTTCCTCTTCCCAACATAGACATGCTCGTTGAAAATACCGCAAAATATGAAGTCTGTTCATTCGTAGACGGATTCGCCGGGTACAACCAGATCCTCATGGCCGAGGAGGACCAACACAAAACAGCGTTCAACACACCTTGGGGGACGTTCTGTTATACAGTCATGCCAATCGGACTCAAGAATGCCACTTATCAGAGAGCTATAACTGCTCTTTTCCATGACATGATACATAAAGAGATGGAGGTTCACATTGATGATATGATCATACACTCCAAAGGCTTCGATGGGCAGCACTTCGTCGACCTCAGAAAATTCTTCGAAAGGTTGAGACACTACAAGATGAGACTTAATCCCGCCAAGTGCACATTTGGGGTAGTAAAAGGAAAGGTCCTTGGGTACATGGTCACCGAGCGTGGTATAGAAGCAGATCCCGTGAAGATTAAAGCCATCATTGACATGCCTCCGCCTAAGACGCATAAAGAAATAAAGGCATTCATGGGTCGCCTTTAGTACATTAGTCGTTTCATTAATTAGCTCACAACGATGTGCGATCCCATCTTTAAACTCCTCAAGAAGAATGCATCCTTAGAATGGACTGAAGATTGCCAAGAAGCCTTCGAAAGGTCAAAGAGTATTTGGTCATCCCTCTTGTATTGGTTCCACCGCATAAAGAGAAACCGTTGACCCTATACCTTACAGTCAATGACACTGCGCTAGGGACTATGCTAGCACAAGAGCAACCCGATTCGAAGAAAGAGAATTCCGTGTACTTTGTCAGCCGTCGCTTCCAAAGGGCTGAATTAAATTACTCTGCATTAGAAAAGTCGTGTGCTGCACTGGTATGGGTAGCTGAGAGACTAAAGCCGTACATGAAAGCGTTTCCGGTACAACTAATTGCCCGAATGGACCCAATGATGTACATCTTCAAGAAGTCGCATGTCTCCTCTAGAATATCCAAGTGGTACTTTATACTCGCGGGGTATGATATCACTTACATCACACAGAAATCCGTGAGAGGAAGAGTCATTGCTGATCATTTAGCCGAATTTCCATGTAATGAAGCGAAGGGGGAAGACCCGCGGTTCCCTGATAAGGACATCATGGCAATAGCAGAAAATAAGTGGCAATTATTTTTCGATGGCGCAGCCAATAAACGGGGATATAGCATTGGCATGTTACTAGTAGATCCCTCAGATTTCTACACCCCACTCGCAATCCGCCTTGACTTTGAGGCCACTAACAATACTGCTGAGTGCGAAGCTTGCATAGCGGGGCTTGAAGCAGCCTTAGAAAGAAATATGACCGAACTAGAGGTGTACGGAGATTCACAACTTATAATCTATCAGTCACTCAAAAAGTGGAAGGTACAAGATCCTACACTCCAGAAATATAACGACCATCTCCAAGACTTGGTCAAACAGTTCAAAGAAGTCACTTTCTACTATCTTCCTAGACATAAGAATTGCTTAGCAGACTCGCTAGCCATGCTAGAATCACTCGTGGAGATTCCCGAATGGCCGAAGTTAAAACCTTCAAAGTCGTAAGGCGAACGACTCCTGCTTATTACTCAATCATAGACCTGCATAACTGCAAAGAAGAATGTGACTCTGTTTCCGTAAATCCCTTAGACGATAAACCTTGGTATTATGATGTATGGCATTTCCTCCTAGACGGAACATTTCCATCAGACATATCACCTAAAGCGAAGATATCCCTCAAAAGGTTCGCCGCCCAATTCATTATTATAGGTGATCGCCTCTACAAGAAACACCACAAGCAGTGTCTACTCTGTGTTGATGAGCACGAAGCCGTAGAAATCATGGACCAAGTCCATCAATGAGTATGTGGAACCCACATGAATGGCAACATGCTAGCGAAGAAAGTCATCCGACTAGGGTACTATTGGGCTACAATGGAAGCCGACTGCACCAGCATGGTTAAGAAATGCCACAAGTGTCAGATACATGCCAACTTACAACATGCACCACCGTCCGTGTTATACCCCATGACATCCCCTTGGCCATTTTCTACATGGGGAATAGATGTCATCGGCAAAGTCTCACCAACAGGTCATAAGGGGCATTCATTCGTATTAGTCGCCGTTGATTACTTCACCAAGTGGATCGAGGCTCAATCCTACAAAGTCTTAAATGCCAAAAAGGTGGTTGAGTTCATTAAGACCAACATCATATGCTGATATGGGGTACCTCATGAGATGATATCCGACAATGGCACGCACTTTGAGAAAGAATATGACCAACTGCTTGCAGAGTATAAGATAGAGAGACATCAGTCATCACCATACCGACCACAAACCAATGGAGCAGTCGAAGCTGCTAACAAAACCATAGAGACCATCATTAGAAAATGGCTAAGACTAGCAGAGACTGGCCCGAGAAGCTACCTTTCGCACTCTGGGGCTATCGTACTTCGATCTGTACTGCCACCGGTGAAACTCCATACGCCCTAGCCTATGGGATGGAAGCAGTGTTACCAATCGAATTAGAAGTACCATCACTAAGGGTTCTCCTAGAAAACCAAGTGAATGAAGTTGCATAGTTAAGCATCCGTTATGAACAACTAGCCCTGCTAGATGAACGATGACTTTGAGCCGCCGAGCATATCCAAGCATATCAACGGAGAATGGCCCAAGCATTTAATAAGAAAGTCAAATCCATAAACATCAAAGAAGGGGACCTTGTCCTACGCGAACATCGTCCTGGACCATTCAATCCTATGGGAAAGTGGGGACCAAGAAGGATAGGCCCTTACATAGTCAAGAAGGTATTCTCCGGAGGAGCGGTACAACTCACAGACCTAGATGGGGACCAACTTTCGAAGCCCGTCAACTTGGACAAGCTGAAGAAGTACTATTCGTAGCTCCGTCCCCTATTTTAAAAAAAAATAATAATAAAGGCACGAGAAAATAAGCCCGCTAGATTGAAAACCTAAAAGGGCAGTCTAGGCAAAAATCAGGGTGTGCATAAAAAAAATAGAAAAAAATAGGGGACAGTCTCGTACGAGACACCTATGTCTCGTACGAGACATGTTAGTCAATAGACATATTTTTCTCTTTCTTAAACAAGAACTACGATTACCTGAGCTCCTTATTTAATTGAAGTAAAAGGAGAACGTAGGCAGCCTTTTGGTCCGGTCTATTCAATAAATAAAATCAAAATCTTGTTTTCTTATTAACTGAATGCATTTCGAGAAAGCAATAGGAAAATTTCTAACATGAATACCAACTTGCAAAAGAAAATAAATAAAATAATAAAAATCTAAACATTGGTCTATCTAGGCAATCTCTCGATACTCCTAAGGATCTATTTCTTCCTTGACTTAGTACGGGCTTGACCACGGTCTGCCTTGGAACTCCTTTTCCTCTTATGAAAAGGTATCTCGAAACCGGGAGGAAAGTCAAGTCTACTGAACACCGAGGGTGACACGCCCCAAGGCCCCGGGATCCCCTAATAGAACCTCGAACCCGGTGGGAGTGACTAACGAGGAACAAGAAACTTAACAAGAAACTGAATGATAACTGTTTAACAAACTGACATGATATATATACTCAAGAGTAAGGAGCTATACTAGCTCACAACACGAGTTCTAGACAAGAAAATTTAAAACCAAACTTAAATACATACACAGCGGAAACATGCCTAGCACATAATCTAGCATCAAGAGTACAATACAAGATGTCTAGTGACAACAAGAACTGAACAAGACTGTCTACCCCAAAATAAGGAGTTACAAACCCATAATACATCGTCCTCACCAAATGTAAAAGGACACAAGCCCCAAAATAATCACGACCTGCGAAGTAAGCTCCTAGCTATGTCGAGCCTCACTGCGCACTATCCTTCCTTTGATCTAAGGAAAACAATTAAACAAGGAACGGGGTGAGATAAATCTCAGTAAGCTATTAGATGCAACTACATGACATGTTATCATGCAATTCAAGTAGATACTCAAGTAATCATATTTCAAGTATCATCAAGTAACAAGTATATGAGAGGCTAAGCCACTCATCAAGTAGCACATAAGGCTAAACAAGCAAGTTATAAGGATATTGCTTCCTTCCTTATTCCTCCCAAGAATACCATTGTTGTCGTAGCTTGTATTACTTTGACAATCACGATCCATAACAAGAAACTGATTATTCAGTATATATCAGAAGACCCGGTAACCAGTGTCATTCTCAAGATCAAGACTCACGAGGTGTTCACGAGGTGTTCAAGAGTTTAGCATTCACTTAAGTCAGGCTTATTGCTCCAACCAAGGAAGCAATGCCCTTACTATGGTCGGTAGTAAGGGGTCAAGCGCAAATACATAGGGACCCGATTGTCACTTGAGCCCCAGCTCTCACGACAAGCGTGAACCTATATATTTCCGAACAAGCAAGGAGAACCAGCTGGAATCACACAAGAATGTACAAGTAGATATTTACTTGAACTACGGGAGAAGAACTAATCCAAAAGTAGTGGACTAGCTCAACAAGGAACATGCTTCAAGTAATCAAGAAGTCACCTTGTTATCAAGCAACTATATGCAATGTTTGCACATACACAACAAGAACATGTCTCATACAAGTTAGTTCTTGTTCATAGCATTTCCTAGCTCATTACCATACATATGTATTGGTGTCAAGCCATGTACAAGATTTTATTATCTTATATTCAAGTCTTAATCCAATTCTTTGGATGTTCAAGCCATGTACAAGGTTTTATTGTCTTATACTTCAAGTTATAATCCCAATCTTTGGATATTCAAGCATGTATAAGAGTTGTACACTTTACTCTTACAAGATCCCAATCCTATTCTTAGGATGTTCAAGTCTAAGACCTTGTTCTAAGGCCCCTAAGGTGCACAATCATTGGCTTCAAGACAAGTATAACACATTAGTGCTTGTTCATAGCACTTTCAAGACATAAAGAAGAGTTGTTACTCTTATACTTAAGTTCTCATTTGAGTTCTATAAGTATTAATGTTCAAGTCTAAGTTCCAATGCCCCCAAAAGGTACAATTACACTTGCTAGGACATCTTATACTAAGGCTATATGCCTTAGGAGGGATAAGCTTTCATTTCAATTTAGATTTAAAACACTTTAGTTGGAATAGGGGACCGGGCGGGCGCCTAAGGTAGACCGGGCGGGCGCTCGTTGAAACACTTTTGAAACCCAAAACTTCTGGCCAAATGAGCGGCCGCTTGGTACATAAGTGGGCGGGCGCCTGGTCCAAATTTCAGCAAACCTCAATTTCTTTCCCAGGCTTAGAAATCTCCGTCCCCAAGCGTAGGAGTAACTTTCTATTAACAATTTAACAATTCCAAAAGTAGTAACAAAACTCAAATCACCATTTCAAATTACTTTTGCTTCCTTACACAGAGGATTTATTACTCCCTTTGTCCCAAAATTACCAGGAGCACAAAAATCATCCCAAACACGAAATGGACAAGCACAAGTATCAAAAATAACATATATGAATGTTATTACAAGCAAGGGGGAGCTAATAACTTACCTAGTCAAAAATCAAAGTTACCCAAATAAATTTTTGATCGGCCTGGAACGCTCTATTCAACGCCACGAATATTTATTCGGGATCAGAATCAAGAACGGAGGGATAATTAAGCTCGAGGAGTCGAGAATAGGGTAAAAACCTAACCCTAGCTTTTGGAACAGAGGAAGCAAAGAGAAGGAAATGAGAATTGCCTTCCCTGAAAAACCCAAACAAAGATATACTTAACAACTTTCAAAGAATGACACTTAGGCCCCTCAAGTTTCACTTTTAACAAAAAGGCCCCTAAAGTCAAATTTTCACAAATGACCCAAAAGTCAAAACTAGACATTTAACCACCTTAACTATTTAAATCAGTTAAAAATTTAACCCAAGTAAAACTAACACATAATATGCAAGTTCAAGTATTTAACAAATAGGTCAAATATTTAACAAGAAATAGGATGGGCGTTACATCCTCCCCACCTTAAAGAAAATTCGCCCACGAATTTTACTTACCAAGATTTTCAAATAGGCTCGGGTATTTATCTCGCATCTCTTTCTCGGTTTCCCAAGTAGCCTCTTCAATTTCATGATTTCTCCAAAGGACCTTCACAATAGGAATCCTTTTGGTACGCAATACTTGCTCTTTCCAGTCAAGAATTTCAACAGGTTGTTCCTCATAAGACAAATCAGGCTGAAATGGAATAGCCTCATATTCAAGAACATGCGACTCATCCGCCATATACTTGCGAAGCATAGATACATGGAATACATCATGAATACCAGATATAGAAGGTGGTAAAGCCACTCTATAAGCCAACTTCCCAACTCTTTCAAGAATCTCAAATGGACTGATATAACGAGGAGATAACTTTCCTTTCTTCCCAAATCTCTTTATACCTCTACGAGGAGAGACCTTCAAGAATACAAAGTCACCTACCTGGAATTCAAGATCCCTTCTACGATGATCAGCATAACTCTTTTGTCTACTCTGAGCTGTGTGCAATCTATATCGAATGAGTTTCACACTCTCAACTGATTGTTGAACCATTTCAGGACCCAAGAGTCTAGCTTCTCCCACTTCATCCCAGCATATAGGAGATCGACATTTTCTGCCATAAAGAGCCTCATATGGAGCCATTTCAATGCTAGACTGATAACTGTTATTATAAGCAAACCCAGTCAAAGGAAGATGAGTATCCCAACTCCCTTTGAAATCCACAACACAAGCACGCAACATATCCTCGAGAATCTGTATAAGTATCTCAGATTTCCCATCAGATTGATGATGAAAAGCTGTACTGAAATTCAATTTAGTACCCATGGCACCCTGAAGAGCCTGCCAGAATCAAGAAGTAAAACGAGGATCTCTGTCAGATACAATGTAACGACCCCAAAACCCGTTCCTATTTATTTTATATTTTTGGGAATTTTAATTTGAACTTTTATGTGCATTTTATGTGTTAGAAAATATTTTCATGGCTTGCATATATTATTTGAGTATATATATTAGTTAAAGTGTTAGTAGAAATTTTGTTAAAAAGAATAAATGAGTTAGTTGAAACTTTAGGATCCAAAGTGTAACTTTAAAGTTTAGGGGCTTATTTGCTCAAAATGAAAGTAGAGGGACCAAAGTGAAAATTCTATAAAAATCTTCATACTTATCTCCTCACCTCTTCTCTCTCTGCGTGCAACATTTTAACTTCTTTCTTTTCATTACTCCCTCTGTGTTCATCGAAGGAAATAGGTAAGTTCAACCCATTTCGATTTAATTCTTTTTATTTACTTACCCGTTTTAAAAACTAATTATATAAAAATGATCAGGGCGTTGAGTAGGTCATTTCTACCCGAACAAAACATATTTCTGCGATACTTTTTCCGGAAATAGGTAAGTTACTAATTCCCATTAAATAGTAAAATGGTCATATATTTGCTATATGTGTGATATGTGGTGAAATTATTGTGAAAAGAATTTATTTGTGATACTTGTAAAATTGGGACGAAGGGAGTATTCGTATGATAAATATGAAATGAATGGCCTTGCTCCTGGGAAGAAACTTGAAAAAAGTATTGGAAAATTATACTCCTATTCGTGAGACGGTAAAATAGTAACTTGATTTAAATATTATTAGAAAAATTGTATCATTATTTGTGGTACGGGGAAATGAATGGAAGTATCCCTAAACGGGTATAATAGTATATTATAAAATTGTACTTATACTTGTGAGACGGTGAAATGAAAGGAGTGCAATTTTGGTACATTTGGAGGTTTGGGCGGTTGCACACTTTTTGTGGGAGATCGCACACTCTTTCTGGAGCAATTTGGCCTTAATTGAGTGTCTTGGGCGGCATCACACTATTTTGGGCGATCGCACACTTTTTCCAGAAAATGGTTCAACCTTCCGGAGGCCATAACTTCTTCATACGGACTCCGATTTAGTCGTGTAAACTATCGTTTCGAAGCTCTTCTTGTGTACTACGTGATGAGGTGGTTTATTCAGTTGGGTTCTAAATATTATATTACGGAAATCCAGTAGGTGTTTAATAACAAAAAGAGTATTAATGGTCCGTTGTTGTAGAGTTGGTCCTTTGTGATCGAGTTTGGAATAATGTAACCGTTTAGGTTCATTTTAAGTGTGGTACATCTTTATGATGCTTTCGTAGTATTTCTTACTTTGGAATCCCTTGTGTGAGAAATGGGTTCGACATACTTGGTTGTTGAGGATCGTGTTCAAGTGTGTACGAGATTGTTGTTTGACTTAATGTCATTAATAAAGGATTGTGTTGTGACCTAATGTCAATGTTGTGAACTCTTTTATAAGTAACGTGGTTGCATCTTTTGATGTGTTTGGCTTGGTTCCTTATTTTAGAATCATTGCCCCGATTGTTGTTGTTTTAGCAAGTATTTATTACTGTGCTCTTTGTTGAAAGTCCAGCTGGTTTTGTGTGTTATCGAGTGGAGGTGGAAAGAATTATAGTGGCACACTAGCCAAGTTCACTATAAGGCTTTTCCACTGGACCTATTTCCCCAGGTTTGGGTGTTATCGAGTGGAGGTGGAAAGCATTAAGGCTTTTCCACTGGACCTATTTCCCCAGTCCAGATTGACCTTGGATGGGATGAACTCGCTCCCTCGCGTGAGCATTTAGGGGTATGACTTCGTGTCATTTTCTCCCGCTATTGTTGTTGTTGTGATTGTTTGGTTCCGGAACCGGCTTCAGCCATTGTGCTGCTTTGTTGATACCTCTCAGATGGTTATGTTTGATTCAAGAACTTTGGTTATTATGGTTATGATTTGGGTTTCGGGATCCCGGCTTCAGCTATTTATGCTGCTCAGATGGTTTTCTCAACTGGTTTTCTCAGATGGTATTCTCAGATGGTTATGTTACTTCGGTAAACCTTGGCTTGGTATTCTCGTAGGAGTGTTTACTCCTACACTATGTGTTGTATGATGAGTTGATCGTTATTTCCAACCGGTATGGGACGGTTGGCGATAGGGAGCCTCTCATGTTATGTGCTATATGCTATATGATTATGTGTTGATATTGTCTCTTTATTATTATCATATCAGCATGTAACGTAGTTGCATTTTAGTAACTTACTGAGATTTATTCTCACCCTTTATTTGTTTACTGTTTTAGATAAGGCGGGTCCAGGGGATAGGACACTTGGCACGGGAGGACGTTGGAGTGGTAAGAGTTGGGACTTGTTTTGTTAAGGTTGCATTATGTAAATGTGAAACCTTCTGGGTAGAGTAACCGTACTTTCTGTTGTCTCACACCTATTTTGGATCATGTTGGTGTATGTACATTTGTTTAAAAGTTTGTAAGCCTTCGGGCTAAGTACTTTCGTTGTGAAAGTTGGTTGTAGAATTTGTTTAAAAGTTAAGTGAAGTCTTTGAACTTCAAGTGTGTTTTTGCTAGACTTTATAAAAGTACATTTCGAAAACTTTTTTCAAAAAGTGTTTTATAACGTCTTCCACTCGTGTCCCGAGCGTGGGGCCAAGTAGGACCACGGGTCTGGGGCGCGACAGTTGGTATCAGAGCTAGGTTGTAGATGGTCTAGAATGACTTAGTGACCTAGGAGGGTAGTTGGGTAGAGAGTGAGTAACGTTGAGTGTTTTATGCAGGTAATCATTGAAGAAGGTTGGAACAGAGGGTGATCAGTCGGGGCCTTCAGGGTCGGGTAATGCTAGAGAAGAAGTTCGAACAATGTTCCAAGGTATGTTTGAAACAGTAATGAAAAAAATTTGACGATATAGTGGAGCATAAAAGCAAGGTTGAAGCCTCAGATGTGATAAAACAAGGAGAACAGTTAAAACCTCAACCCCAGCTTGGTGATAGTAGGGAATCTTTTCAAAGGTCGCATAATAGAAGAACTCAAGGTAAACGAGTATGTAGCTATTGTCGAAGGACAGGACATTCTGAGGAGAAATGTTAGAAGAAACAAGGCAAATGTATGAGATATGGTCAGTTGGGTCATTTTCAGAAGGATTGCCCTAGATTTAGGGTACAGGCATCAGGAAGTGCAGTTGGGTCTTTTCAGGGCCAAAAGAGGGATGCTTCAGGGAAGTTTAAGGTGCAGGATAGTGTTTCTGCCATCAATCAACAACAGATTTCAGATCCTTCTAATGTGATAGGAGGTATTATTTTTGTGTCTAGTTTAAGGGCACATACACTTATAGACCCTGGATCTTCGCATTCTTATGTGTCTTGCATTTTGATTTTCGATTACATGTGTCTCCCGAGTCTCTACCTTAGGTGTTAGAGGTGTCTATCCTAAGGGGGAGTGTTTGGTGATTGATAGAGTGTTGCGCACTTGTGATGTGCAAATTTGTGAGCATGTTTTACTTGCTGGTTTAGCTATATTGCTATAGCAAGATTTTGATAGTGTTGTGGTGGAGTCTTATATGCTAGTGTGCTTTAGTTAAGCATGGTAGATATATGTGTTTGGCATTCATGCTATTTATGCATTAAAGTTTAAATTTTTTAGCACAAGGTTGTGCCTGGTAATTGGTTTAGGGGGTTAGCAGCAGAGTGTTTGCATCTAAAATTGAGAATGTACCCTTTCTTTGAGAAATCTCAGATATATTTTCTATTGAGTAGTATATGTCACTTGATGAGAAGCTTGGGTTATCTTGAGTTGTTATGGTGCCGTGTTGCAGTGTTGATATCTAGTCCAATATGCTTATAACATCGGTTGAGTTACAGGAATAGAAGCTTTAGCTTGAGATATTTCTTGACAAGGGATTCACTTTGTTTAATATATCTACGTGGGAGGCAACAGTTGTGAAATCAAGGCATTATGTCTTCTTGTTAGAGGATATATTATTTTGAGGGAGTTCCAACTCAGGCATAGCTTTTGATCCTTCAATGGAGGTAACAGTAATTGGAAAAAAATCCTACTTCAGTAGCAGCGGTATGTAACTTGTTGAGATTGGTATATGGTTAAAGAATCATTGATGGATTTCTAAGGTAGCTACACTGTTAACTATATGACACAGAAATATACACTTTCTCGATGGATTGGTAAGAATGGAACGAGTTTTAATTGTTGAAATGAGAGTTGATGATAACTTCAGTATTGATATTTCTTAACGGATTTGACTAGTATTACAGTTATCTAGAGGATATGATCAGTGTTACTATTTTCTAGTGGATATGTCGAGTTTTACCATTATATTGGATCTAATCAATTCATTGTTCTTGGAGATGCCTCAAGGAGTAATTGAGATATTCATTCATTCAGAATGGTATGGTAGTTATGTATGCTTCGAGAAGATTGATTCATTATGAACCAAAATTATCCTACCCATAACTTGAGATTGATTGCGATTATACATCCATTGCATTAGCGAATGATTTTTGTGGAGTTATATTTGAAGTGCTTACCGACCATGAGAGTTGACGTATTTGTTTCCTCAAGAAGAGTTATACATGAGACAATGCAAGTAGAATACATGTTATATCATCCGGGAAAGGCAAGTGTAGTAGAGGATTTGACATATTGGAGTTTTTGTGAGTTGATACATGGTGTGATTTTGCGATTGTGGAAGCTTTAAGTTCCTACACTATTGAATGATTTCAACCATAGAATATTATCAATGGAATTTTAACTTTTGATAACAGAGTATGTAGTTAACACTTAGTGGAACCAATATGCATAATGGAATTCAACTACAGTTACTTGAAGAGTTACATTTTATTTGTTGACACGAGAAATTCTAAGCATTCAACTAAGTCCTTGGGTTGCGAATAATCTGGAAGTAAAATATCAGTGATCAGTTGGCTTGTCACAAACCTTTGAGATTTCTGAGTAGATATGAATCTATTGTGAAAAGTTTTATTGAAGGAGTTACACTGAATAGATGAGATCAATGATGTTGATTAATAGCGGATTGATTACCAAGTTTTCTCACCTTATTTATTTTGAGAGTATAAATGTTAATTCCAGTTGTTACTTATTTGTTCAGAAGATAGTTCGATTTCATGGGATGTGTACGAGCATGGTATTAAATATGGGTTTCTTATTTACATCTTGATTTTGGCAAGCATTTCAGAAGACGTTGAATTCAGGATTGAGATTTAGTACGGGTTTTCATCCTCAGTCAGATGGTCAGTTAGGAAGAACCATTCAGATTCTCGAGGATATGTTGAGAACTTGTTCAGTTGATTCTTAGAATTCGTGGGATATACCTTTACTTCTCGTGGAGTTTGCTTAATATATCAGTTCTTTTGAGATTATGGGGAAGAGTTAGAGATCGGGCTTGTATTCCTTCTTTTGACAAGATTTATAATGTGTTCCACGTGTCGATGCTACGCAAATCTGTTTATGATTTTTCTCATGTATGTCTAAAGTTTTTGAGGATATTGAATCGAGTAAGTCGTAGGAGGAACATTCAGTTCAAGTGATTGATTTTAGAGTTCGAGAATTAAGAACTAAAAGTATTCCTCTTGTTAGAGTTGTGTGGAGGAAACATAATGTGAAAGAATCTACTTGAAAGCTTCGGGATTGGAATGAAAAGAAAGTATCGTTGATTGTTTGAGGGTCGAGGTAAGTGAATCCTAAAATTCGGGACGAATTTTCTTTAAGGGGGAGTGATTGTAACGACCCCAAAACCCGTTCCTATTTATTTTATATTTTTGGGAATTTTAATTTGAACTTTTATGTGCATTTTATGTGTTAGAAAATATTTTCATGACTTGCATATATTATTTGAGTATATATATTAGTTAAAGTGTTAGTAGAAATTTTGTTAAAAGGAATAAATGAGTTAGTTGAAACTTTAGGATCCAAAGTGTAACTTTAAAGTTTAGGGGCTTATTTGCTCAAAATGAAAGTAGAGGGACCAAAGTGAAAATTCTATAAAAATCTTCATACTTATCTCCTCACCTCTTCTCTCTCTGCGTGCAATATTTTAACTTCTTTCTTTTCATTACTCCCTCTGTGTTCATCGAAGGAAATAGGTAAGTTCAACCCATTTCGATTTAATTCTTTTTATTTACTTACCCGTTTTAAAAACTAATTATATAAAAATGATCAGGGCGTTGAGTAGGTCATTTCTACCCGAACAAAACATATTTCTGCGATACTTTTTCCGGAAATAGGTAAGTTACTAATTCCCATTAAATAGTAAAATGGTCATATATTTGCTATATGTGTGATATGTGGTGAAATTATTGTGAAAAGAATTTATTTGTGATACTTGTAAAATTGGGACGAAGGGAGTATTCGTATGATAAATATGAAATGAATGGCCTTGCTCCTGGGAAGAAACTTGAAAAAAGTATTGGAAAATTATACTCCTATTCGTGAGACGGTAAAATAGTAACTTGATTTAAATATTATTAGAAAAATTGTATCATTATTTGTGGTACGGGGAAATGAATGGAAGTATCCCTAAACGGGTATAATAGTATATTATAAAATTGTACTTATACTTGTGAGACGGTGAAATGAAAGGAGTGCAATTTTGGTACATTTGGAGGTTTGGGCGGTTGCACACTTTTTGTGGGAGATCGCACACTCTTTCTGGAGCAATTTGGCCTTAATTGAGTGTCTTGGGCGGCATCACACTATTTTTGGGCGATCGCACACTTTTTCCAGAAAATGGTTCAACCTTCCGGAGGCCATAACTTCTTCATACGGACTCCGATTTAGTCGTGTAAACTATCGTTTCGAAGCTCTTCTTGTGTACTACGTGATGAGGTGGTTTATTCAGTTGGGTTCTAAATATTATATTACGGAAATCCAGTAGGTGTTTAATAACAAAAAGAGTATTAATGGTCCGTTGTTGTAGAGTTGGTCCTTTGTGATCGAGTTTGGAATAATGTAACCGTTTAGGTTCATTTTAAGTGTGGTACATCTTTATGATGCTTTGTAGTATTTCTTACTTTGGAATCCCTTGTGTGAGAAATGGGTTCGACATACTTGGTTGTTGAGGATCGTGTTCAAGTGTGTGCGAGATTGTTGTTTGACTTAATGTCATTAATAAAGGATTGTGTTGTGACCTAATGTCAATGTTGTGAACTCTTTTATAAGTAACGTGGTTGCATCTTTTGATGTGTTTAGCTTGGTTCCTTATTTTAGAATCATTGCCCCGATTGTTGTTGTTTTAGCAAGTATTTATTACTGTGCTCTTTGTTGAAAGTCCAGCTGGTTTTGTGTGTTATCGAGTGGAGGTGGAAAGAATTATAGTGGCACACTAGCCAAGTTCACTATAAGGCTTTTCCACTGGACCTATTTCCCCAGGTTTGGGTGTTATCGAGTGGAGGTGGAAAGCATTAAGGCTTTTCCACTGGACCTATTTCCCCAGTCCAGATTGACCTTGGATGGGATGAACTCGCTCCCTCGCGTGAGCATTTAGGGGTATGACTTCGTGTCATTTTCTCCCGCTATTGTTGTTGTTGTGATTGTTTGGTTCCGGAACCGGCTTCAGCCATTGTGCTGCTTTGTTGATACCTCTCAGATGGTTATGTTTGATTCGAGAACTTTGGTTATTATGGTTATGATTTGGGTTTCGGGATCCCGGCTTCAGCTATTTATGCTGCTCAGATGGTTTTCTCAACTGGTTTTCTCAGATGGTATTCTCAGATGGTTATGTTACTTCGGTAAACCTTGGCTTGGTATTCTCGTAGGAGTGTTTACTCCTACACTATGTGTTGTATGATGAGTTGGTCGTTATTTCCAACCGGTATGGGACGGTTGGCGATAGGGAGCCTCTCATGTTATGTGCTATATGCTATATGATTATGTGTTGATATTGTCTCTTTATTATTATCATATCAGCATGTAACGTAGTTGCATTTTAGTAACTTACTGAGATTTATTCTCACCCTTTATTTGTTTACTGTTTTAGATAAGGCGGGTCCAGGGGATAGGACACTTGGCACGGGAGGACGTTGGAGTGGTAAGAGTTGGGACTTGTTTTGTTAAGGTTGCATTATGTAAATGTGAAACCTTCTGGGTAGAGTAACCATACTTTCTGTTGTCTCACACCTATTTTGGATCATGTTGGTGTATGTACATTTGTTTAAAAGTTTGTAAGCCTTCGGGCTAAGTACTTTCGTTGTGAAAGTTGGTTGTAGAATTTGTTTAAAAGTTAAGTGAAGTCTTTGAACTTCAAGTGTGTTTTTGCTAGACTTTATAAAAGTACATTTCGAAAACTTTTTTCAAAAAGTGTTTTATAACGTCTTCCACTCGTGTCCCGAGCGTGGGGCCAAGTAGGACCATGGGTCTGGGGCGCGACATACAATACTCACAGGAACTCCATGGAGTCGAACAATCTCCTGAACATACAAAGATGCCAATTGAGACAATGAGTATCCCATGGAAACTGACAAGAAGTGAGCTGATTTAGTCAACCTGTCCACTATAACCCAAACAACATCTTGGCCTCGTCTGGTACATGGCAAACCAGTCACAAAATCCATAGTAATATACTCCCATTTCCACTCTGGAATTTCTAATGGTTGCAACAAACCTGCTGGACATTGATGTTCCACTTTTACCTGTTGACAAGTCAAACATTTGGACACATACTCAGCAATTTCTCTTTTCATGTTATTCCACCAGAAATGTTTCTTCAAGTCTTGGTACATTTTTGTGCTTCCAGGATGAATAGTATACTTGGCTTTGTGAGCCTCTTCAAGAACTTTCTTCTTAATCTCAAGATCAACTGGAATACAAACTCTGCCTCGAAAGGTAAGAATTTCATCACTATTGAAAGAAAAATCTGGTTGCTTTCCTTCATTCATTCCACTAATAATTTTCTGCAATTCAGAATCAGTTACCTGAGCTTCTTTGATCTGTTGGAGTAAATCTGAAGTAGCCTTTATATTAGCAAGGATAATTCCATGATTTGATTCACAAGGACTCCAATCACACAAGTCTTCAAACATCTTCCATTCACGAATCATCAAGCAAGAAATATAAGTCTTTCTGCTCAGTGCATCTGCTACAACATTTGCCTTTCCTGGATGATAAAGGATAGTACAATCATGATCCTTCAATTTCTCCATCCATCTACGTTGTCTCATATTAAGCTCTTTTTGAGAAAACAAGTACTTCAAGCTTTTATGATCAGTAAAGACTTCAAATTTGGTTCCATACAAGTAATGCCTCCATTTATGTAAAGCAAAAATAATCACAGCCAACTCTAAATCATGAGTAGGATAGTTCTTTTCATAAGGAGATAATTTTCGAGAAGCATAAGCTATTACCTTGCCATATTGAATCAAAACACAACCCAATCCTTCTTTAGAAGCATCAGTATAAACCATGAAATGCTCAGAACCACTAGGCAAAGCCAAGACTGGAGCTGTCGTTAAGTGCCTTTTCAACTCTTGAAAACTTGCTTCACATTTGTCATTCCACTCAAAAGAAATAGCTTTTCGAGTCATATTAGTCAATGGAGTAGCAATCTTGGAGAATCCCTCAATGAACCTCCGATAATAACTAGCCAAGCCCAAGAAACTACGGATCTCTGTCACTGTAGTCGGCCTCTTCCAGTTTACAACTGCTTGTGAATACCCCTTTCCGATGAAGCGACGCATGGGAAGTATCTTGTGATTATTTTTATTTACAAAGGGAATATTCTTAACGACATTAAAATTATGAGAGTCGCTACGCCGTTTTAATTAAAGCCAAAACATTGAAAAAAGCATTTTTAATGGGTTCGGGGGTCAAATTACAACAAGAGAAGAATATTGAACGTTATCACTCCTATTGCCCGAATTGATCGGTCTTTCTATCATGATGAATGTGTTAGTAGTGTGTTAGTGATTTAGACCGGATCCGAAGATTGCCTACGTTCCCCTCAATGTGAGAAGCTCAGGTCAGCGTAGTTCGCAGAGAATTAGAATAGGCAGGAGAATCGGGATCATGCATAATGAAGGGGAATTTACCTAAAGATTAGGGTTTAGAAGTAGTTCCTAGATCATCCTCGGGTTGATGAACCCTCGATCATCATCGGCTATGAAATAACATGTAATTATGAAGATCGCAACCCTAAATATAGCATAAATAATGTTTTAATCTAAGAACACGAAGAACATGCGAAGAACATATTATGAACATATGAATGAGCATGCAAAGAATATGAAGAAACTATGAATAAACATGTACGAACATGAATATAAAAGATCTACATTAAAAATAATGCAAGAATACGAAGAAAAAGTTAGAAAACTTACCTATGTTGGCAAGAAATAAACCTTGGATCTTCTTGAGTGTTTGAATGTTAATTAGAGAGAAAAATAGTGTTTAGGAACTCCAAAATTCGTACTTAGAGCTCTCCCAATCGGATCCTAAAACCAATGGAATGGAGTGGTTTATATAGTAAACTGAGGGGAAGATCTGATGGTCCAGATCATCCGGCGCAAGGTTGGCCGCCTGGCCATGGTTGAAGCCGGTTACAAGAGTGGCCGCGTGGCCAAGATCAACGCGGAGCAATGTTGGCCGCGTGGCCAAGGCTGCCGGCTGACTTGATTCTTAAGCTAGGGTTTCTGCATGGTTTTAAGGAAACCTTTTACTACCTAATTTGATAGATTTTGTCATAAATGAGATATTTTGGAAATCCGGGACAAGTCTTTGCAAGGTTTCTAATTCCTATAAAGTCCTTGTATTTTTGGGAAAGTCCTAATAAACTCATTTTCAGGTCGGGTACTAACAGTAGCCCCTCGGCGACGCTTCTTGCAAGGCAATGTGGGGTCGACGACAAAAGAAGGATCCGTCTGAAACATGAGTTTCAAAACAGATGAAAGGTAAGGGAACGGCTGAACCTTGGCAGGCGACCTACGTATCCGCGGGGGAATCAAGCCAAACGTAGTTCAAATCTGATGGAAATTGAGAATGACTGTCCTCTGATGGGGAGCAACGTTTTCTGCTGGGGAAAATGCACTTGCTGGGGATGAGAGATGACCATGTTGGTCGGGTGGCTGGACCTTTTCAGGTTTCCTACGTATCCTCCGAGGAATCAAGCCGGTCGTAGTTCTGAGCTGTTGGGGAAAGACGAGACATCGAACTTCTGCTAGGGATAATAAACCTGTGGATACTATCTTGTATGAAGAACGAACATTCGTAAGCAATGAAGTTAGTTGGGAAAAATAAAGACTACGTTGTCTAAATAATCCCAAGATGGAATGGTAAACGCAATCAGGATCGCCAGGGTTCCTGCCTATTGCACTAAAGTAATAGATGTTGGATCTCTCGCGGACAAAAACGCCGAGGCTTCTGCCAATCGCGATTGATCTAGGATGCGTATGTCATAGAGGCGCCGAAGTCTCTACAACCATACGAATCTTAAAATAAATGCTGGATTGCTCGCAAACAGAAACGCCGAGGCTTCTGCCAATTACGATTGATCTAGGATGGTATGTCATAGAGGCGCCGAAGTCTCTACGATCATGCAAATCCTAATAAATGCTGGATCTCTCGTGAACAGACACGCCGAGGCTTCTGCCAATCGCGATTGATCTAGGATGGTATGTCATAGAGGCGCCGAGGTCTCTATGATCATACGAATCCTAAGCAAATATTCTGTGAAGAATGGAAATTTTAAGGGGCTTTCCGTACCCAAAGGTAACGAATATTAGTCAAAATTGTGCTAAGGGCATTTAAGATGAATTAATGGGAAAAGATCAGGGACAAAAGTGGAATTTTATCTGAAGGGGCAAGGTTGGCCGCGTGGCCAAACACACTAAACTGCAATAGTGGCCGCGTGGCCAAGACCGCTGAGTGGTCAGATCTCTTTCACACGGATCGCTGATCTGACGGCTGGGGTTGCAAGGGCAAAAGTGGCCGCGTGGCTAAGGAGGGCAAAAGTGGCCGCGTGGCCAAGGATGCCGACGGGCTGACTCCTTGGTCACATCACCAGACACCTCCCCTCTTCTTCTTCTTTCTTCTTTCTTCTTCTCCCTCCATTGTTAACGAGTTAGAGAGAGGAAATTGGGTTTTTAGAGAGAGAAAGCTTGGATTTTGATAATCTTGAAGACTTCGTTTCACATACTTCTCGAAGCTATGGCGGATTGGATCAATGAGGCGTTATTTAGGGATTTCCCGGGCCAAGGTGGGTATATGATCCCACAACAAGAGCCACAAGGAGAGGGGCACGGTAATGCTCAGGGCGGAGGAAACGTAGGGGCTGACCCAAGAGCGGGCTTTGAAGCGGCGCCCTTGATTCCACGGGGCGGTTTGAGACCACGAGCCGCGACTCGGAATTATCGCGATAATCTGCTGCGGTCTACGTTCGACCAAGATTACGATTTTTACGTCGACTCTGAGCGTCATTGGTCGATGGGGCTTCCAGAGACGCGAGAGGTAAATTTCGAATTTTCACTCTTCTCCTTCTCACACATTTGTATGTTTTATGCACATAATATGAAATGCTAGAATAATGGAATGCTATAATTTAAATTGCTAGAATTGTAAATTGCTAGAATGGTAACATACCTGTGCTGTGTTTACCTATAGAGTATCAAGGCCCGTGGGTCCACAGTGACTGTGGGCAAACTGTGGGCGTCCCTGCCGGAGGGACCGGGTGGTTTGCGTGCTCGGATCGAGGCTATGGGCTTTGGCCCATTCTTTGACAGTGTCCGCATGGTCGGGGCTACCCTGAAGGTGGCAGCGGTGATAGAGGTGTGCCGAGAGTTCTGGTGGGATACCACCCATACCTTCCACTTTAGTTGGGGAGAGATTACTATCACGCCGACGGATTTCGCGGCCATCACAGGGTTGAGGTTTACTGGTACCCCTTTGCCTTTTGATGAGAGCTTGGCGGAGCGACGGGACTATAGACAGGCTCTGCTGGGAGTTGACACCGACCTGGGAGGAGGTGTCAAGGGTTATGGAGTGGAGGCCGGGAAGGTGAACCGCTTGGTGGAGGTGGCTATTGAGGCCTTTAGTAGGGGGGAGTATGATTTGGATTGTTTGGTCCGGCTGTTTTTATGGTACAGTTTCTCAGAGATTTTGTTTCCCAGTGGGGCTACTGTCTGCCGGTACTCACTGCTAGGGGCTCTTGTGGACTTGGATTTAGTCGGTGGGATTTCTTGGGGTGGAGCCGGTTTGGCTGAGATTTACCGGGCTTTGGACCATTGCTCGAGGGCTAGCTCGTCGGCCTTTGACGGGTTCCAGTTCGCCTTTGAGGTAAGCTCTTGACTACCCTTCTTTTCATTTGAGATCTCTGTTCCATCTTTTGGTCTGAAATGTTTCTCTCATTATATTCACAGGCTTGGGTGTACGAGGTCTTTGGAGTCGCCCCTTTTCAGTTGGTGATGAGTGCTAACAAAGTTGTTCCCATCATGTCGTACTGGTGCAAGGGCAACCGGGCTCCTTCCCGCAGAAACCGGGACAGGAAGACAGTGGATGCTGCTGATCTGAGGAGGGTGTTCGCGATGTCTGAGCCCATCGGGGTTAGATTTTACCCATGGAGCCCGGCCAATGAGGCTTCGGTGGGTCCCTATGTGGTGGATTTGACCGCTTCTAGGGTTCAGCTTGTGGGTCTCACCGGGGAGGCCATGTATCTTGGGGAGAGGGTGGTTCGTCAGCACAGGGCTGGTGCGTTACCGTGGGCTCCTTATGACCCTCCTCGGGATATGCTCCGTCCTGCGAGGTTGGCGACTTTCTTGGCTCCCACTCCGGCAGAGCATTACAGGGGGAGCGACGACTATGCTGGCTACGTGCGGACACGGCTGATCAGCCCTCAGGTTCGGGCTCGGATGCTATCTGGAGAGGGATCGAGCTCGGCCCGGTATGTTGGTCGGAGTCGGCCTTTGGTTGACATGCCCCTTCGCTCGAGTAGCGTGAGAGTGATGAGGGGCGGCCAGGAGGTGGAGCTTAGCTTGGAGCCGACTGATGCAGATCTTGTTGAGGAGACATTCATTCCTCCGCCCGACGCTGGGGTACGGATTTGTGCTTTATATCAGTCATGTTCGCACACACTTATTTCTTTCTGCATTGTAATCATTGCCTTGGTTTCACTTTCAGGTGACTCGGGAGGCCTATATCCGTTCAGCTCGGCGGGAGAACGTGTTGATGCGCTTACTGAGGGAGGCGTACAACTCATGTACTTGTCAGAGGGACGACGTTGCGTCACCCCAGCGTCGTGAGCGGTCTCCGAACGGCGCGGGCTCTTCTCACATTGGTGGTCGAGCGGTCCGGGGACGGAGTTCGGGTGCCGGTAGCTCTCGGGCTTTAGCGCGGCGTGGAGACACCACGGAGGAGGATTCTGATTAGGCGGGGTCCATCTTCATTTCCTACACTGTTAGCTAGTAGAGAGCAGAGGGATATGTATGTACAGGACAAATGTATAAAATGCATGTATGTATATTATGTTCTAAAATGCAATTTTATTGTGGGAGCCTACTTGTGCAAACTAGTTATTTTATAAATGTTCCTAATTTTATACAATGCATGAGCCATGGAAGGGGGCAGGTATGTAGTGGCATGGATCCGTCACGGAGTGGGAAGAAACAAACTGGATTTCTGCATGGAGCAAAGTTGGCCGCATGGCCATGGCGAGGCCCAGAACAATGTTGGCCGCCTGGCCATGGCAAGATCCGGAGCAAAGTTGGCCGCGTGGCCTAGGACGAAGTTGGCCGCCTGGCCAAGGACAATATCGGCCGCGGGGCCAGGGGCAATGTTGGCCGCGTGGCCATATCCTGCGCCGCCTCCGGTTTTCCTTTTCCTGGCAAGAGTGGGAGTCCGTACCCTATTTAATGAACCCTTTGCAGCCATACAAACGTACCAGCAACCTTTTGAGCAGTTTTTGAGTTCCTTTTAGCCACGATTCTTGCTTTTTGCCATGGATCAAGAGGCTAGGATCACAAGCCTTGAGAAAAAAGTCTTTATACCTCTTTGGAGAAGTGGGTCGCCAAACTTCCTGGTTCAAGTCGTAGGAAACTTGATGAACGGTATGGGATAAAGTGCCTTTGGTCACTTTTGCACATGAACTCCAATACCAACCTTTTGCAAGCTTGTGGTAAATTTTGGAATGATACCCTCCATGTCTTCAACTTTTCATTCAACGAGATAACACCCACTTATGAGGACATCGCGGCTTTATGTGGCTACGAAGGGAAGGGTAAAGTTGCCTTGCCTTTTGACTTCGTTTGCTTGAGGGACAAGTTGATGACCTTTGGCGTGCCCGCGGATGACCTTGATAGGTATGCCAGGGGCGGTTATGTCGACCTTTCTTGGATGCCACAACACTTCATGCATGCAGACGTGACATCTGACCGCTCCTTGGACCATCTTGCACTGTGCTTGTTTAGCTCTATCCTTTTCCCTTCTGAGGTGGGATTTGCCAGTGAAGGATGTTTGGGTATGGTGAACTTGGCTCGTTTGGGTTATGATATTGTACCGGCCATTCTTGGGGAGATGCTCTGTGGGATTCCCCATCTTGCGGCTTATGGTGGGATGCCTTGTGGTAGTGATAGGCTTTTGACCATGTGGTTGTAAGAGCGGCTTCGAGTGAATAAACCGGCGGCTTCTCTGAAGGTGGCCCCATGGATGCACCGCATTAGAGGCATGGCGGAGCGGTTCGAGGGCATGACTCTCAAAGGTTTGGAAAAGTATTTGGCGGAAATGGTGACTGACGACATTCAGTGGGTGGTGCCCCATTGGCACATTCACTCTGTGAGGGAGAAACAAGTGGGACTTCACATGATCAAAGTTCTGACCCTTTCTGGAACTACTTTTTACTATCCCTCTAGAGTGCTTCGTCAGTATGGTTTGGTGCAGACCATCCCGGAGGGTTGGGACGAGGAGAGAGATGATTTTCCTTTTGGGGTACTTCAGTTGGATGACAGTGCCTCAGTCCTTCTTTCTCAGATGTGGGGCGAGGCCGGCTTTAGTCGTAGGACCTTCTTCACACGCTCTAGCAACACCTTCCTGCCACGCGAGTATTTGGATTGGTATATGGGGAGACTTGGGCATGCGGAGCAGACTCTAGAGACCCTAAGGGGCACTATTTTGGGATCCTGTGCTCCAAGTTCTTCATTGAGAATTAAGGAGGCTGAGGCTTATGAGAGGAGGATGAGTAAGAGCGTGGCTAACGGAGGCGGAGAAGAAGTGGGGGCGTCAAAGAAGAGGAAGGGCGAAGAGGCTCCTAATGGCAAGGCTAAAGGTGTTAGCGAGTTCGAAAGAAGATTTTGTGAGAATCCTAGCAAGAAGAAAGTTCGCCGTGGGCAAAGCAAGAAGAAAGAGACCGAGGGCACAAATGGCACTAAGGAATAATCCCGAGCGTCTCTCCATAGTCGTGCAGACACATTAGTTTAATTTAGTCTACTTTTGTTTTAGTTTCAATTTCAGAATAGGTTATTTATTCAAAAAGTATGTCAAGCTTAGACTCATCAAATAAGTGTTAACATGTAATGACTATGGAAATAAAAGTTTTTGCTTTCAGAAAATACAACTTCGATCTTTATTGCTTAACAATATTTGGATGTTTATTTGTTTTTTTTAGACCGCACCTTTTGAAAGGCTGCCTACGTTCCCCTTTTACAAATAGGACTAAGGGGCTCAGGTCACCGTAGTTCACTCCAGTCAGACCAGAATGATTTTAAAGAAAGGGAAGATAGAGAGGGGAATGCTCTAACTTTTGCCAAGACCGCCCTTGCGGGTTTTCGATCTAGCGAGCTTTGTACGCACCCTTATTTTGCATAGACCGCCCTTTGTGGGTTTTCAGTCCATCGGGCTTCTTTTTGCGTAGTTTTTTTTTTTTTTTTTTTTTTAGAGAGGGGGAGTCTAGTCATAGTAGCGTCTGAGCTTGCTGAGGTTGACTGGTTCCTTTAACGGGTTGCCATCCAAATCTGCCATTCTGACCGCTCCTCCGGAGAAAATCTTCTGTACTACAAACGGCCCTACCCAAGTGGGGGCCCATTTCCCGAGGGGGTTGAATTTGTTGGGCAAGCGTGCTTTGAGCACCAAGTCTCCTTCCTTTATGTCAACAGGCTTGACCTTTTTATTGAAGGCTTTTGTCGTTCTCCTTTGATAGGCCCGGATGTGTTCCATGACCTTCAATCTGCGTTCGTCGAGCGTTGCCAACTGATCATAGCGACTACGAAGCCATTCTACCTCATTCACTTGGTTCTCGAGCAAGATCCTCAAAGATGGCACCTCTAACTCAATAGGGAGCACTGCCTCCATGCCGTATGTCAAAGCATAAGGGGTCTCTCCAGTAGCGGTACGGACTGACGTTCTGTACCACCAAAGTGCTAATGGTAACTTCTCGGGCCAATCCCGTCCTTGCGAAGCCATCTTGCGAATTATCTGCTCTATCGTCTTGTTGGCCGCCTCAACCGCGCCGTTAGTCTGTGGATAGTATGGGGAAGATTTCTTTCGTTCGATCTTGAATTCTACAAGCAAGCGAGCACACTCGGCCTCGAAATGACTGCCGTTATCTGATATAATGAGGTTAGGAACCCCATAACGACACATAATGTTCTCTTTGATAAACTGCGCTACCTTCTTGGAATTCAGCACCTTGTAAGACTGAGCTTCGACCCACTTTGTGAAGTAGTCGACCGCGACGAGGACGAATTCATGACCATTACTACCGGCCGGCGAGATCTTCCTAATAATGTCTACACCCCACGTGGCGAATGGCCAAGGCGTGGTGGAACTATACAATTCGTGTGGGGGGATGTGGTTGAGGTTGGAGCATACTTGACACTTGTGACACCGTCGAACCCATTGAATACAGTCTGTCTCCATGGTAATCCAATAATAGCCCAGCCGAGTGATCTTCTGTCTAAGCATCCTTGCATTCATGTGGGGTCCGCACAACCCGTTGTGTACTTCTTCCATTATTGCTTCCGCTTTCTTGTTGTCGACACATAAGAGCAACAGACCGTCGTAATGCCTCTTGTACAAAGTATCGTCTAACAGCACAAACTGCCCCGCCAATCTTTTGAGTGCTTGCAGACTCTTGGCCTTCACATCTCCGTCAAAGGACATCTCTCCGTGCTTAAGGAACTTGTAGATTTGGGCGTACCATTGATCTCCGTTTACCTCTGCATCGATCTGGATTTCACAGCAATAGGCGGGGTTCTCCCTTCGTCCAACCCTGAATGGTTTCACGGACCTTCCTTCTGGAATTTCAACTAAGGAGGCCAATGTATCTAGAGCATCCGCGAACCTATTTCTGTCTCGTGGCAGGAAATGGAAGCTAACTTCTTTGAACTGTGCTATCAACTCATCCATGTAACCTTGGTACCGCTGCAGGCAAGGATCAATAGTTTTCCATTTCTTCGCCGTTTGGTTAATAATCAAAGCAGAGTCTCCATACACTTCTAACTCTTTCACGTTGCGCTCTAGGGCGGCCTCCAATCCGGCTATACACGCCTCATACTCGGCGGCGTTGTTGGTTGCTGAAAAGTTTAGCTTGATGGCTATGGGAGTGTGCTCATCTTTGGGATCAATAAGTAGGAGTCCGACTCCATTCCCTCGTTTGTTTGCAGCTCCGTCAAAGAATAATTGCCACCTTTCTGCGACCTCAATTGCGAAAATGTCATCATCCGGGAACTCGGGGTCGGGTCCTCTCGTCTCAGTGCTCGGAGCGTCTGCGAGCTGATCGGCCATTGCCCTCCCCTTGATTGCCTTCCTCGGTACATAAGTAATGTCGAACTCTCCCAAGAATACTGACCATTTAGCGAGTCTCATAGAAAGGGATGGTTTATCGAACAGGTACTTGATAGGATCCATTTTCGAGACTAGTAAGATCGGATGGGATACCATGTAGTGCATGAGCTTCGTCACCACCCATACCAGGCCTACGCAGGTCTTCTCGAGCGCGGAGTAATTGAGCTCGCTACCTTGTAACTTTCGACTGACAAAGTACACTGCATTCTCAATCCGGGAATCTTTGGCTTCTTGTGCTAACATGGCTCCGACGGCGGTATATGTCACAGTTAAGTATAGTAGCAACGGCTTCTCCTTATGCGGCGGGCGCAGGATTGGGGTATTCACCAAATATTGTTTGATCCTTTCGAAGGCTATCTGGCAGTCATGATCCCACTCCACACTGGCTGTTTTCCTCATTAACTTGAAAATTGGTTCGCAGATGGTGGTCAGCTGATTGATAAACCGACTGATGTATTGCAGGCGTCCCATGAATCCTTTTATCTCCGTCTCGGTACAGGGTGGCTTCATCTCCAGGATGGCTTGAATCTTCCTTGGGTCGGCTTCGATCCCATTCTCGGTGACCATGTAACCCAATACTTTCCCTCTACGAACTCCAAAGGTGCATTTTGCCGGGTTCAAACGCATGGCGTGCTCTCTCAACCTGTTGAAGAATTTTCTGAGATCTATCAAGTGCTGGCCCCCAGACCCTTTTGAATGTATAATCATGTCATCCACGTACACCTCAATCTCCTTATGGATCATATCGTGGAATAAAGTCGTAACTGCCCGTTGGTAGGTAGCCCCAGCGTTCCTCAGCCCAAATGGCATGACAGTATAGCAAAAAGTCCCCCATGGGGTGGTGAAAGCTGTTTTTTCTTGGTCTTCCTCGGCCATCTTGATTTGGTTATAGCCGGCAAACCCATCTACAAACGACTTGACCTCATAGTGGGCGGTCGCATCCACCAACATGTCGATATTTGGCAAGGGGAAGTCATCCTTTGGCGTAGCTTTGTTGAGATCCCGAAAATCCACACATACTCTGACTTTACCGTTGGATTTCTTAACAGTCACCAGATTTGATAACCAAGTTGGATACTCGATCACCCTGATGAAACCCACACGGAGTAACTTCTCAATCTCCTCCTTCACTTGCAAAGACCATTCCGGCTTAATGCGGCGCAGCTTCTGCTTGACTGGCTTAGCGTCTGGTGCTGTCGGGATTCTGTGCTCTACGATCGAGTTGTCGAGCCCCGGCATGTCTTTATAAGACCATGCGAACACATCCACATATTCTCTGAGTAGCTCAATCAGTGCTTCCCTTTCGGCTCCGCTGAAGAAACTCCCAATCTGTGTTTCCTTAGGCTCGGCTTCGGTTCCCAAATTCACGCATGTTAACACCTCATCGGCAGCTTGGGCTCGAGATTCTTTTTGATTAATAACCTGTTCTGAAATCTCTTTAATGTATTCATCATTTAATGTGTCTGTGTCTGCCTCTTCTAATGAATCATTATTAACTAAGTGTATATCATTAGTTTGATTATTAGCCAATTTATCAGTTAAAAGAGTGACTATGGAGGGATACTCGGAAAGGTCGAGGGTTTCATTCATGGCAAAAGGGAAAATAGCGTTTGCAACAAGATCATAGTCTTCAGACGTAAGGTCGTCAGACTTATAGGGAGACTCAAATTCAAAATGTAAAACACTAGACTCCGGGGACGGGGATTTTGGGTGAGTGACAGGAGATGTTGCAGGAGTGGCGACAGGAGAAGGAGTAAGCCCCAGTGTTCCCATCATAAATTCCGGAGTAGCTATAGGTCCCCCAATGATGCACCAATTCTTGAGCTTGTCCCCCATGGGTACCACCAATGTCCTTGGGTCCACCTTATCTTCAGAATCATCCCCGATGACGGCAACCATGTCTTCGTGCAGCCCCAGATTACCCAGATGTTGAAGCAGATATTGGCCGTCCCACGTCTCAGTCAAACTTGGAGTTTCTGCGGCTTCTATTGCTGGCTTGTCAAGGGTTGCGGCTTCAAGTTGATCTGCCAAGTCATCTGCAACCTTGGTGGAGTACTCATGCCTGATGGTTCTAACTCTGCCCGTGGCTTTGTCATGTTCCATGTAAGTCAGCTTCATGTTGGACCGATCGAATTCCACATCTCTGAAAATCTCGAACCCTTTCTGCAATTTCCCGGTGTGGTCAATCCATGGCTCGGCGAACTCAAAACACGAAAACTCCTCGCCTTCCCTGACAAAGTAGCTATTCAGGGATAGGTGGTATGGCCGCATTTCAGGCTTTTTGTAGGGAAGCTTCATCTTTTTAAGCAATTCTATCCTTTGTTGCTCCATCTTGTCTTCAAGAGTAAGGGTGTATCCTAGACCGAACAACCCTCGATGATTAACCTCTTCAACCAATTCCGTGGGGCCTTGCAAGTTCTTACCTAGCCCCAGCCCCGGTATAAAACCCATGTTACGCAGTATCTTGACAACAGGTGCCACTTTGTCCGTTGTTTTGGTGAGGTCGATGGTACAGATCTGTGCTTGAGCGACTATTTCGAAGCCATTGAAGAGTCGGCTCTCTTCCCCATGCTGAATCTGTAAGACAGGAACGCCCTTGGTGTCCGTCCCTTGGGCAGTTACGAGATCACTGTAGATGATGGTCACTTCATTACCAGATTGAAACTTCACACACTGGTGCAGGGAGGATGGGACAGCGCCCGACTGATGTAACCATGGCCGGCCAAGGAGGAGTGAGAAGGTTGCGGGGATGTCTATGACGTGGAAGTCGGTTGGTAGGATCTTTGTTCCGATGGTAATGGGTAAGGTGACTTCGCCTATCACGGCGCGGCATGTAGAGTCATAAGCTTTGATGGTTTGCTTGGATGGGCGTAAATCAACACCATGAACGCCAACCACATCCATCATCCTTGAAGGCAGGATATTAATAGCAGAACCATTGTCAATGAATACACGGGGAATCTTCTTACCATTTACTTCGACAGTGATGTATAAAGGCTCATTATGATCAACTCCGAACACTGGCTTGTCTAGCTCTGAGAAAGTGATGATGTTTCCATAGTGGATATTACCAATTATGTGGGTGACGTCCTCCGGGGTAATAGTGGATGGTACCATGGTGGCGGCGAGGTTTTGCTCGAGCATGAGGCGATGGGATAGGGAGGAGGTGAGTAGGGACCATAGTGAAATATGGGCTTGGGTTTGTTTGAGTTGAGTGAGGATAGGGTCTTCTTTGTCTAGGTCGGCTTGCTCGGGTTCCTTCCCAAAGACTTTCTTTGCACCCTTCGGGTCAGATTGGTACACTTGACCGGATCTTGTAAGGAGACAAACTTCCGCACGTAGCTCCTCCAAAGACAATGGCGAGTCATGACAAGGGGGCGAAACTTCGGTCTTTTCGGCCTCCTCGAAGATTTCGGCCCAAGAAAGAGGTTGAGAGGGCTTGGGACTCTCTTCCTCTAGAGATTCGATTTCACTCACTAGTTCTTCTAAAGACAACAAGAGCAAGAAGATTCTTTATTATTAGTCATTGAAATACAACCCATCTCATCACAGTCCGCCACAACAGGCTCGGCCGGATCAGTGATTTCACTAAGTTCTACCATGAGTACATTGCTAGCTACATAATCCCTAGGGTCTTCGACTACTCCCTTGTGGATGAGCTCTTGCACGGCTTTCTTGAGTTCAAAACATTCTTCGGTAGTGTGACCGGTGCACTTGTGGTAGTGGCAAAACTTTGATAAATCGCAACCAAGACGGGGAAGGTGTCCTTCTAACGGTTCGAGCATTTCTAACGTCACCAATGCCATGAAGATATCCACCATCCCGAGCCCTATCTTGTCAAAGGCATCCATGAGCTCTAGGATACTGATCTCGCATGTTTGCACCATATTCACCCCACCCCCATTGTTAGGAAGAGGGTTATTCACCACATTAGGACCCTTCGGCTTCTCAATCTTCTTGTCATTGATCAACCCTTGTACTACGCGCTTCAATTGAATACAACCATCCGTTGTGTGCCCGATGTGCTTGTGATACTTGCAGAACTTGGAGGCGTCCAAATCAGTTCTTGGGTAGGCGGGCTGGTAATTCTCCAAAGGCTTGATAAGACCTCTCTTGACTAACACGTCAAAGACTTTCCCCATAGGCATTCCAAAATCGTCAAAGTGTTCCCTCTCCCTTTGCGGCGGAGCTCCGTTTCTTGTTACAGCTTGGACATCTAGCGGGACCTCTTTTTGGACCATATTCACTTGGCCGACGGCCTCCTTTCCACCCCTAGGAGGCGTAGGCGCAGTAGGACCCTTGTAGCGGAAGGAGTTGTTGTTGTTGGTCTTCGGACTTTCCTTTGGCGGCACAATCCCAGTGAACCCTGCTTCGTACCTTACTCCGGCGTCAACCATTTCCCGCAAATCAGGGAAGTAACCATTACCTATAGCTGCTTTCATTTCCGGTAGCAAGCACTTGTAGAAAATCTGTTTCTGTTCCTTCGCTTTTGGTGGGTATTGGACCTCGCACAACCGATGATTCCACCTCTTGTAAAAATCATAAATAGCCTCGCCGGGCTTTTTCATAGTGTTCTCAAGGTCGGTTCGATTCACATGCCAATCCAAGTTAGCTTGATACTTCTCACAGAAAATGGCACTGATTTGATCCCACGTTTGCCTCTCGCTTGGTTCTAGCCCCAAGAACCAACGCAGAGCTATACCATCCAAAGTGCTATGAAATACGCGAGCCATTTGTTCGTTAGTGCAGTCACGAGCCCTCATGGCCAACACATAACTATCCAAATGAGTCTTAGGACACGAGTCACCATGAAACATTGCCACCTTAGGCATCTTGAAATCTTTGGGGAGAGCCCCCACTTGGCTAGGGTTGATTGTCTTGGTAGTCGGTGCACTTTGCTTATCCACGGTCTCGATCAACTTTCGCATTTGCTCTTGCATGGCCATAACCACAGGGTAATTGGAGATGTCGGGGATAGTTTCTGACAGAATGACGGGAGGAGTAGTGGAAGCAGTAGCAGCGGCCATCCCAATACTCAGAGGCAACGAGGGTGCGGGTAGTTTGCTAGCGGAGAGGTAGCCACCAAGCAATTCAGGGGAAGGTTCATAGACAGCCTTGTTCTTGCTCATGGTAGTGAAACCTTGTTGGGTGTAGAGAGAAGGAGGTGGAACATTGCGGTAGCTTGGGAATGGGAAGGTAGTAGCATTGGTGTTGGGGGGACAGTTGGTATTGACCTCTTCATCCTCGACATAAATGAAATTCTCCCCATCGGGCACCAGTTTAGTCCCCTTTTGTTGAATGTGACCCTTCAACTGTTGGTTCTGGTCTTCCAGCATCTTGTTGCTTTCCTCGAGATTCTTGATCTTGGCTTCGAGACCGGCGAGGAAGTTCTGGAGGCTTGGGGGAATACCATTGAGAGTAGCCTCAGTGTTGAGCTCGGCGGCACTAGCAGGAGGAGCAGAGGCTGAAGCTGAAGCGGGAGTTGACATTGCTGATGATGAGACTGAGAACGTGGACGGAGTAGAAGCTTCACGTTGTAGTCGACCACCCGAACGGATCCAAACTTGCTTTGCTGAAAGGTTGAAGGGCAATGAAGTTTTTCAGGAGAGGGGGAAGGCTCATGCAAAGTATATTTCAATTTACAAAAACGTACATCATTTACATCCTAATTGGTTGGAAGGGGTACCCCTTTTTCGCAACTAGTTAGAAGACTACGATCAGTGGAGGCCATCACTACGTCTATAGACCCCTCGTTTTTCACCTGCATTGCACACCCCCAAACGGACAATTTGGGCGAGGGTCCTATAGGGCAAGCGGCTTCCACCAACCATCAGATCCTACGACTAACCCTCCCTTAAAGGCATTTAACGTGATGTCTATGTTGCATCCTACGCAAGTTAATGATGAGCGGAGATCTTGACAATAAACACTCATCTCACCATGGCACGTCCCTTGTAGGGAAATCACTTTTTTGTGTACTTTCTCTCAAAGATCTCGATTCATCATTGACTTGGGGATGACTCGACATAGACAGCACGTTAATTGACTATTAAGAAAAAGCTAGCCAAACCAACCGGTCAAAACCTAGGTGTGATACCTATACTAGTGTGGGTTGACACGGGTTAGGTAAAAGGTTCCCACCGCTCGCGGAACGTACACGGTGAGTGGAGTAGACGAGTGACTCGAAAAGAGGGCGACAGTAGCGCACAAATTCCTGCACATCGAATACTCCGGGTAATGGGGACCTGTGCAGTGCTGACACGGACTAGTGGTAGTGTGTGGCAAGAAACTAATTCTTTTTAAGGAGAAAAGAGAGAAGTTTTTGATGTTAGGATGATGCAATGCAATGCATGAGAGAGAGAGAGAGAGAGACATGTACAAGGGAGCATAGCAGAGTTTTGTTTGACCCTAATACTAAGGCGAAGATAACAGGGGTACAAGGATACAAGGTATATACAAAGTACAAGTATCAACAAAATACAAGTATTAACACTGCGGGGTGCGCGGGTGCATGTGTAAACATGGAAAGTATGTGAGGTGCATGTGTTAAACATGGCAAGTGTGTGCATGTGTTAAACATGGCAAGTGTGTGCATGTGTTAAACATGGCAAGTGTGAGCATGTGTAAACATGGCAGGTGTGTGCATGTGTAAACATGGCAGGTGTGTGCATGTGTGAACATGGCAGACATCATGATGTGAACGAAAGTTAGACCCACTAAGTTTGAAAAAGTTTCAAAGCAGTCCCCAGCAGAGTCGCCACTGTGAATACCCCTTTCCGATGAAGCGACGCATGGGAAGTATCTTGTGATTATTTTTATTTACAAAGGGAATATTCTTAACGACATTAAAATTATGAGAGTCGCCACGCCGTTTTAATTAAAGCCAAAACATTGAAAAAAGCATTTTTAATGGGTTCGGGGGTCAAATTACAACAAGAGAAGAATATTGAACGTTATCACTCCTATTGCCCGAATTGATCGGTCTTTCTATCATGATGAATGTGTTAGTAGTGTGTTAGTGATTTAGACCGGATCCGAAGATTGCCTACGTTCCCCCAATGTGAGAAGCTCAGGTCAGCGTAGTTCGCAGAGAATTAGAATAGGCAGGAGAATCGGGATCATGCATAATGAAGGGGAATTTACCTAAAGATTAGGGTTTAGAAGTAGTTCCTAGATCATCCTCGGGTTGATGAACCCTCGATCATCATCGGCTATGAAATAACATGTAATTATGAAGATCGCAACCCTAGAACATATTATGAACATATGAATGAGCATGCAAAGAATATGAAGAAACTATGAATAAACATGTACGAACATGAATATAAAAGATCTACATTAAAAATAATGCAAGAATACGAAGAAAAAGTTAGAAAACTTACCTATGTTGGCAAGAAATAAACCTTGGATCTTCTTGAGTGTTTGAATGTTAATTAGAGAGAAAAATAGTGTTTAGGAACTCCAAAATTCGTACTTAGAGCTCTCCCAATCGGATCCTAAAACCAATGGAATGGAGTGGTTTATATAGTAAACTGAGGGGAAGATCTGATGGTCCAGATCATCCGGCGCAAGGTTGGCCGCCTGGCCATGGTTGAAGCCGGTTACAAGAGTGGCCGCGTGGCCAAGATCAACGCGGAGCAATGTTGGCCGCGTGGCCAAGGCTGCCGGCTGACTTGATTCTTAAGCTAGGGTTTCTGCATGGTTTTAAGGAAACCTTTTACTACCTAATTTGATAGATTTTGTCATAAATGAGATATTTTGGGAATCCGGGACAAGTCTTTGCAAGGTTTCTAATTCCTATAAAGTCCTTGTATTTTTGGGAAAGTCCTAATAAACTCATTTTCAGGTCGGGTACTAACACTGCTTCAACTTTGGAAGGATCTACTGCAATACCAGTAGCAGACACAACATGCCCCAAGAATGAAACCTCTTCTAACCAGAAAGCACATTTGCTGAATTTTGCAAATAATTGTTTCTCACGAAGAACTTGCAATACCACTCTGAGATGTTGTTCATGCTCAGCCCGTGATTTAGAATACACAAGAATATCATCAATGAATACCACCACGAAACAATCAAGATATGGTTTGAAGATACGGTTCATCAAATCCATAAATACAGCTGGAGCATTTGTCAAACCGAATGGCATAACAATAAACTCATAATGCCCATACCTGGTACGGAAAGCTGTCTTTGGTATATCCCCAGATCTGATTTTCAACTGATGATAACCACTTCTCTAGTCAAGCTTCGAGTATACCACTGAACCTTGAAGCTGATCAAACAAGTCATCAATATGAGGTAACGGATATTTGTTCTTGATAGTTACCTGATTAAGATCTCTGTAATCAATACACAATCGCAGAGTTCCATTTTTCTTTCTAACAAATAACACTGGTGCACCCCACGGTGATACACTAGGTCTGATGAAGCCCCTTTCAAGCAATTCCTCAAGCTGTGTTTTTAACTCTCTCAACTCAGCTGGAGCCATTCTATAAGGTGCTTTAGAGATTGGTGCTGTACCTGGTAATAACTCAATACAGAACTCAAGCTCTCGATCAGGTGGCATGCTATACTCAGAAGAGAACACATCTGAAAATTCAGACACAACAGGAATATCTTCCATCTTGGGAACAGATAAACTCTGGTCAAGCACACATGCGAGATACCCGGCACAACCACGAGATAAAAGTTTTCTAGCTTTTAAAGCAGAAATAACATGTATAGCACATAAAGGCCTATCACCTTCAAAGGTAAAATCAGGCAAACCAGGGATAGAAAAAGTTACTACTTTTCTATAACAATCAACAGATGCATGATGGACATAAAGCCAATCCATGCCAAGAATCATGTCAAAGTCCCTTATAGGTAACACGACTAGGTCAGCAAGAAGGGCATGATCACCCACAAGAACCTCACATTTCTTGTAAACCTCAGAAGCAAACATGCAATCTCCCATAGGGGAAGATACTTCTAGCACATAAGGCATAGAATCAGGAAGAACATGCAAATGCGACACAAAATGAGATGCCACATAAGAATGAGATGAGCCTGGATCTATCAAGACTCGCGCTCTCGTACTAGAAAGTAATATAGTACCTCCTATGACCGCAGAAGACTCAGCTACACCCTGCTGATCTAGAGCAAACACTCGACCCTGAACTTTTGGTCGACCCCCACTATCTCTCTTAGAACCTGAAGCCTGTTGACTTGTACCCCCAACTTGACTTCCCTTGCCTTTAGGACAATTTTTGACAAAGTGCCCCGTTTCACCACAAGATAAACACTTTCCTTGCCTTAGCCAACACTTATCTTCAGAATGGCCTTCTTTCGAACAATAACCACATACTTTCCTGGAACCTTGGACTGTTGTCCTCGAACCAGTTGACGCACTACCTTTGCTTTCAGTTGGTTGTTGGAATCGACGATCTTGACGGCCAGATTTACCACCTCTAGAACCAGATCCCTGAGCTTTCTCTGATACACGACCGGTCATGGTTGTTCCCAACTTCACCTTGTGTTCTTCAATATCATTTTCAATAGTATAAGCCTTCTCCACTGCTTGGTGATAACTAGTGAGCTGTAGAGAAAGAAGCTACTTCCTATACTCAGTCCTCAACCCCTTCACGAACCTCTGTGCCTTCTTGGCTTCATTTGGAACTAAGTGATCACAATACCTCGCCAATTCTGTGAACTTGGTTGAGTATTGCCCCACTGTCAAGCTTCCCTGCTCCAGATTAAGAAATTCCATCTCTTTCCTGTCTTGGACCACTGTTGGAATAAATTGTGACTTGAATGCTTTAAGAAAATTCTCCCATGTCTGTGGTACCCCATCCAGTTCCCAACTTTTATTCAACACTTACCACCAATGTTCAGCGGCTTTCTCAAGTTTAAAGGTTGCAAAGGTTACCTTATCACCACTTACACATCTCAAGGCTGTAAAGATCTTCTCAATACTTTCAATCCATTCCTCTGCCTTCTTAGCATCAAATTCCCCGTCAAAACTACGAGGTTTCAACTTCAAGAACCTTGTAAGTCGATTAGGATAATCCCAGTCTACATTATCAACCATCTCTTCTTGAGGAGTTATAGATCTCAGCTGATTACTGCCACTTGTACCTTCAGAACTCATTGTACCTGTAGGTAAACACTCGGCGTTAATAACACCCCAAGACTCACCCATACCTAGGCCATAGACCCTATCCAGACTTAGAGCAAACCAAGGCAGCTAAACAGGGTAGCTAAACCAGGGTAGCTCTGATACCAACCTGACACGCTCCCAGGCCCCGAGATCCCCTAATAGAACCTCGAACCCGGTGGGAGTGACTAACGAGGAACAAGAAACTTAACAAGAAACTGAATGATAACTGTTTAACAAACCGACATGATATATATACTCAAGAGTAAGGAGCTATACTAGCTCACAACATGAGTTCTAGACAAGAAAATTTAAAACCAAACTTAAATACATACACAGGGGAAACATGCCTAGCACATAAGCTGGCATCAAGAGTACTATACAAGATGTCTAGTGACAACAAGAACTGAACAAGACTATCTACCCCAAAATAAGGAGTTACAAACCCATAATACATCGTCCTCACCAAATGTAAAAGGACACAAGCCCCAAAATAATCACGACCTGCGAAGTAAGCTCCCAGCTATGTCGAGCCTCACTGCGCACTATCCTTCCTTTGATCTAAGGAAAACAATTAAACAAGGAACGGGGTGAGATAAATCTCAGTAAGCTATTAGATGCAACTACATGACATGTTATCATGCAATTCAAGTAGATACTCAAGTAATCATATTTTAAGTATCATCAAGTAACAAGTATATGAGAGGCTAAGCCACTCATCAAGTAGCACATAAGGCTAAACAAGCAAGTTATAAGGATATTGCTTCCTTCCTTATTCCTCCCAAGAATACCATTGTTGTCGTAGCTTGTATTACTTTGACAATCACGATCCATAACAAGAAACTGATTATTCAGTATATATCAGAAGACCCGGTAACCAGTGTCATTCTCAAGATCAAGACTCACGAGGTGTTCACGAGGTGTTCAAGAGTTTAGCATTCACTTAAGTCAGGCTTATTGCTCCAACCAAGGAAGCTATGCCCTTACTATGGCCGGTAGTAAGGGGTCAAGCGCAAATACATAGGGACCCGATTGTCACTTGAGCCCCAGCTCTCGCGACAAGCGTGAACCTATATATTTCTGAACAAGCAAGGAGAACCATCTGGACTCACACAAGAATGTACAAGTAGATATTTACTTGAACTACGGGAGAAGAACTAATCCAAAAGTAGTGGACTAGCTCAACAAGGAACATGCTTCAAGTAATCAAGAAGTCACCTTGTTATCAAGCAACTATATGCAATGTTTGCACATACACAACAAGAACATGTCTCATACAAGTTAGTTCTTGTTCATAGCACTTCCTAGCTCATTACCATACATATGTATTGGTGTCAAGCCATGTACAAGATTTTATTATCTTATATTCAAGTCTTAATCCAATTCTTTGGATGTTCAAGCCATGTACAAGGTTTTATTGTCTTATACTTCAAGTTATAATCCCAATCTTTGGATATTCAAGCATGTATAAGAGTTGTACACTTTACTCTTACAAGATCCCAATCCTATTCTTAGGATGTTCAAGTCTAAGACCTTGTTCTAAGGCCCCTAAGGTGCACAATCATTGGCTTCAAGACAAGTATAACACATTAGTGCTTGTTCATAGCACTTTCAAGACATAAAGAAGAGTTGTTACTCTTATACTTAAGTTCTCATTTGAGTTCTATAAGTATTAATGTTCAAGTCTAAGTTCCAATGCCCCCAAAAGGTACAATTACACTTGCTAGGACATCTTATACTAAGGCTATATGCCTTAGGAGGGATAAGCTTTCATTTCAATTTAGATTTAAAACACTTTAGTTGGAACAGGGGACCGGGCGGGCGCCTAAGGTAGACCGGGCGGGCGCTCGTTGAAACACTTTTGAAACCCAAAACTTCTGGCCAAATGAGCGGCCGCTTGGTACATAAGTGGGCGGGCGCCTGGTCCAAATTTCAGCAAACCTCAATTTCTTTCCCAGGCTTAGAAATCTCCGTCCCCAAGCGTAGGAGTAACTTTCTATTAACAATTTAACAATTCCAAAAGTAGTAACAAAACTCAAATCACCATTTCAAGTTACTTTTGCTTCCTTACACAGAGGATTTATTACTCCCTTTGTCCCAAAATTACCAGGAGCACAAAAATCATCCCAACACGAAATGGACAAGCACAAGTATCAAAAATAACATATATGAATGTTATTACAAGCAAGGGGGAGCTAATAACTTACCTAGTCAAAAATCAAAGTTACCCAAATAAATTTTTGATCGGCCTGGAACGCTCTATTCAACGCCACGAATATTTATTCGGGATCAGAATCAAGAACGGAGGGATAATTAAGCTCGAGGAGTCGAGAATAGGGTCCGAATCAGGAGAAGACATCGCCTCTTGGTAGGTTGACGGTTCATCATTCTCAATGATTTCTACCTCATTACTATCCGTTACGAGAAATCCATATCTCTCGGGCTCAGATCGTAACCTACTAGATCTGCGAGATGCTTGTGTATTTTGAACAGGCTCCACAACTCCTTGTGGTTCTTGTTCTTGTTCCACTATTGGTTCAATGTTATTTTCTGGGTCTCGAATTTCTTCAAGATTTATTTTACTCCCACTGATTTCTTTGGAGAGAAACTCTTTCTCTAGAAAGACACCAGTTCGGGCAACAAACACTTTGTTGTCCTCTCGGTTGTAAAAGTAATATCCTTTAGTTTCTTTAGGATATCCCATGAAAATACATTTATCTGATTTGTGTGCAAGTTTGTCTGAGATAAGTCTTTTGACAAAAACTTCACAACCCCAAATCTTCATGAAAGATAGACAAGGCTTCTTTCCGCTCCACATCTCATATGGAGCCTTTTGAACCGATTTAGTTGGAACACGATTTAGTGTGAAAGCAGCGGTTTCTAGAGCGTAACCCCAAAAGGATATTGGAAGATCAACTTGACTCATCATTGATCGAACCATGTCTAACAAAGTCCGATTCCTCCTCTCAGACACACCATTCCATTGCGGTGTTCCGGGTGGAGTCAATTGTGAAACTATTCCACAATTCTTTAGATGATCATCAAATTCTTGACTTAAGTATTCACCACCTCGATCTGATCGGAGTGCCTTTATACTTTTGCCAAGTTGTTTTTCTACTTCATTTTGAAATATTCTAAATATCTCAAATGCTTCACTTTTATGTTTCATTAGGTAAACATACCCAAATCTACTATAATCATCAGTGAAGGTTATGAAGTATTGAAATCCTCCCCTAGCATTGCTACTTAATGGTCCGCATACATCGGAATGTATCAACCCCAATAAGTCACTTGCCCTTTCACCCAACTTGGTAAAAGGTGTCTTAGTCATTTTTCCAAGAAGACACGACTCACAAGTATCATATGACTCTAAGTCACATGAACCCAAAAGTCCGTCCCCATGGAGTTTTGAGATACGCTTCTCATTAATATGACCAAGACGGCAATGCCACAAATAAGTATGATTTACATCATTAGGTTTAGATTTCTTATTTACATGATAGACATTATTTTCATTCTTGACATCCAAGATATAAAGGCCATTAAATGAATTAGCAATACCATAAAGCACATCATTTAAATAAATAGAAAATTTCTTATTCTCAATAAGAAACTTAAAACCTTCATTATCCAAACAAGAAATTGAAATAATATTTCTGCTTAAATCCGGAACATAATAACAATTGTTCAAAACAAGAATTAATCCGAAAGGTAAAGTGACTTCATAAGTCCCTACGGCTAATGCAGCAACTCTTGCTCCATTCCCCACGCGTAGATCTACTTCACCTTCTTTAAGCAGTCTCCTATTCTTTAGTCCCTGCACATTTAGACAAATGTGAGAACCACATCCGGTATCCAATACCCAAGAATCAGTGGTAGAAAGGAGAATATCTATCATATAGATACCTGAAGTCGACGCAGCCTTGCTGCTCTTCTTCTTCTTTTGCTCTTCCAAGAAAGCCTTGCAATTACGTTTCCAATGACCAATTTCTTGACAATGGAAACAGATTGCATCCTTTTGTGAATCGGGTTTTGCCTCAGAAGCCTTGGCAACCTTTGCCTTGCTTATCTTGGGTTTGACAACTTTTGCCTTACCCTTGCCTTTGGCACTAGCCTTCTTCCCATCATGAACCAAGAGCACGGGAGAACCTTTCTCCACAATTTTCATCTCTGCAGTTTTGAGCATCCCATGCAACTCAGAGAGATTCTTATCCATTCCATGCATGTTATAATTCATTACAAACTGATTATAACTTTTAGGCAATGAATTAAGAATGAGATCCGTGGCTAGCTCCAATGGGATTGGATAGCCAAGTTTCTCAAGGTGCTCTACATAACCTTTCATTTTAAGAAAGTGAGGACTCACTTGTTGCCCTTCATTCATTTTACTAGTAGTGAATGCAACAATGGTCTTGTATCTCTCTTGCCTAGCTTGCTCTTGAAACATGGTCCTCAACTCCACGCCTATCTCATAGGCTTCCAAATGTTCCAAACTTTGTTGGAGTTTTGAACACATAGCGGCAAGCATGAGACAACTTACATCTCTAGAATCATTACGATGTTTCTTGTAATTGTCTCTTTCTACCCTAGGGGCAGTAGGCGGTGGTTCAGCGGGGAGAGGCCCATCTAGAATGTACAACTTATCTTCTTGCCTAAGAACGATTCTATGCTACGGATCCAATCCATAAAGTTAGTACCATTCTCTTCGAGCTTATCCTTCTCAAGGATCGATCGCAACGACATTGATTGAGTGTTATTAGTCATTATCTACAAATATGCAAAATTTCCAAAATTTAATAAGTACCGACTTTCATTAAAGAGATAATTAATGTATTTTTTTTAAAAAAAAAAACAAAATACTCCCACTAAATTATACAACCTTCTTTATACATCCAATGTATAGTATAATTTAAATGGGTTGAGATCCCGCTTTAATCTAATTTTGAGTACGCTTTGGCGCACCGCTCAAAATTAAATCAATTAGGTAGACAACTCTTGTCAATCATATCTCATATGACTCTCAGTTCTTTTCATGAGATTCTTTAAGAAATCCAATTTCAAAAAGCATGTTAAGTCTCATCTTTGCCTTAAGCCCAAAACTGTTTTGACGCTTAATTAAGTCCAACCATTTTAAACGCATAGGAAACTCTTATTCACTCATCTTGCTCAAACATGAATAAAATCAATGCACCACGCTTTGGCGAGCCCACATAGAATTACTCATGTCTAAACAAGTGTTTCAATCATGGCATGGCAAAAGGACTTAAAACTTTCTTTGAAGGTTCATCATATATAGCATATAACACATTTATGAGCACATAATATAAACATGTTACACATCAAGTTTAGCCACTAAATTAATCTCCATTAATTTAAGCATGATATTTATGTTTCATTAGTTTCTCTATAATTATGAGGATGAGACTATTTCAACTTCGGTTATTATTTCCAAATCAAGACAACAAGAAGTGCGGTCGAACTAAGCCATTAGGCAACCACAATCCCGCACTAATTCAAGAAACCAAGAAAGTAGTCCATGTGGCCGAAACTAAGCAATAGATGGTCTCGATGAACGTAGGCCAATTGCATTCACAATTCCACATGGATCTCTAATCATTGAATCAAGAACTTTGTTTCTCAATTTTAGCAATTATGAACTCTTCATAATTCTAACTTCGTTTTATCTTTGAAACTTTGATTGCGATCAATTTTGGGAAACACAATCTCGATGAACGCAGATTAGCCATCCAAAACTCGAACCAATCTAGAAATCACAAGACTAAAACAAATAGGAAAATCAAACGCCAAAATCCACACACAAACCAACTACCCAAAACCCATTCCAGATCAGCAAGTCTGGACTGGTTCTGTTACTGGTTCTGTTGAATCTTTCGAAAAATTCCAGATTCTGGTTTTCAACCAAAATCAGACCTTCTGATCACCTTGTGCGGCCGCCCAAAATTTCTTGTGCGGTCGCCCAAAACTGTGCGGCCGCCCAAGGCGTTTTGTGCGGTCGCCCAGTGCCATCAGAATGTGCAGAATTTTTAAGTTCGAAAATTTTGTCTCAAAATTGTTTTTCCCCGATTATTAAAACTTTGATCCAATCAAAAATTAATAACCAACAATTCCGAATCCACCATAATTTATTTATTGCGATTGAATCGTGCGATTAAAGTTGCAAAACAATAAACCACATAAAATCACATAACACATAAACGACATATATTCCAATATTCAAATCATGCAAGGCACATAAACAATTTATATACACATAACATGATCCAAGTATTGAATTAATCAACATGAACGGGGCTCTGATACCACTGTTGGGTTTCGATCTAACATGCGCAGCGGAATTTAGCATTTAAAATTTTGAAACCCAAAGCCATGGATCCGTTCATATGATTAAATCAAATACAACATAAGAATAAAGGAATAAACTAACCCTTGATGGCTATCAAATTCTCTTGGTCTTTGGTGGAGGTTTGAAGACTTGATCACGATCACAAAGCTTGAACACGAACTTTGAAGATGATGATTTTCACCCTCTAGCGGTATCCACACTTCGAACGAATATCAAAGGAGCTTCTTTGATCTTGGTTGCTAGACCAAATTGTGAAACACCTTTTCACAATCAAAAGAACTATATGGAATTTATTTTGTGTATTATTTTGTTCCTCAACCAAGAATGTCTTGGAACAAAATAAACCCCCTCTCAAACTCTTTGAGACTCACACAATCATTGGCCTTGAGTGCTGGCCGAATTTGGTCTTTTATACACAAGTATGACCTATTCCAAATAGGAAACTTGTGTCAAAATCCGTCCAAAATTCGTTTCCTAATCAAATTAGGAATCTGCCACCCGACAGTACTGTGCGGCCGCCCAGAATTCACTGTGCGGTCGCACAACTATCTGAAGCAAAACTGGTACAAAACTGAGATAAGTGTGCGGCCGCCCAGTCCATACTGTGCGGTCGCCCACTTCTCAGAAAGTCCAGAATTTCCAAAATTCCAATGTAGTCCTTTTAAAGATTCGTTCTATTGTGTGTGACCCTCTAAGATTATACTAAGTTGGCAATGGGTTCAAACATGAAACCATAAGATATGATTAGGTTCTAGCAAACCGTCATACCTACCCAAATAGTATAACTAGATACAAGTTCGCATTCCTTTAGAATATGTCACAATCCCTTTGTCCACGATGTCATTGAACACAAGTCATGGTCAAAGAGTCAACTTGTTTTGTTCAATACTTTCTCGATTCCGAATATGTTGATAATCCAAATGCTATTGATCCAATCAATCCATTTGAGTCCGGCCGAACATTTCATCAACATCATTCCTACGAGAGGCCCAAGCTTGACATCTCTCCGAGGAGGGACAAATCCATTTAGCTTATTATTCTTCCCTACGTGAATCCAATTATGCCAATCATACCCTTTATAACTACTCGGTTAAAAGTAGCGTTTGAATATGTCAAACATAATGTTCATCAAGTGGAAGACTATAATAACTTCATGTCTAAGGATTCAAATGACATAACTAATATGAGATATATGTATGACATAGACCATGACATAAATCTCATAAAGCGGGCCATGTCCAGTACCTTGTTCCAAACAAGTACCCATAAATCTAACATGATCATCCCATGATCATTTAGCCTTTATACTAGTGCTTAACAAGTACTAGAGACGGAGATTATTATAAGTAAACATGAACAACAATAATAATCAAAACATCTCTTTATAGATATGAAATAAATGATAACAATTACAACGTTTATTAAACGTGCCTAGGGCACCACTACCAACATTATGTGCCCAAGGTGGGTCTAGAGGGGCCTAAGTGTAACATTTTAAATATCCTACTTACTCCCCCTCCCTCCCTCTCTTCTCCTGCACAACTCACACACACACACACACTCAATCATCTCTCTCTCCTCCATTGTTGCAAAGAAAGGTAAGAAAAGCTCCATCTCATTTTCTTTCTTTTGGTCATCTTCTACTCATCTTTTCTTAATACTCATTTTATATAAAATGTTTAGATCGTCGCTAGGATCGTTTGTAGCCAAGAAAATTCGAATTCCATTTCCTTTCATAAATTTCCAAGTAAGTTGCTTTCCCCCTTTTTATGCTAAAAATGTTCATACTAAGCTTAGATGATGCTTTGATTGCTATATATTGCTTCTTGGTTGGATTTTGAGTTGATAGACATTTTATCCATTTTGTGATAATATGATATTTAGACCATTATTTGATTTGGGTTGTTTGGATGTTGTTATATAGGTCTTTTATGAGTTTATAAGTTGTTTTAGTACTTGGGTATGCTTGTTAGAAGTTGGGGTAAGAGTAGTATTTAGAAATGGTAAGAAATTTTGATGAACCCAGTTCATCTTGCCAATTTCCGGCAGAACAGGGGTAGTGCGCGATCGCCCAATATGGGCGTGCGGCCGCACTTTTATCTGGAAGGTTTTTGTCTTGGTTGAAGGCGTTTTGGGCGATCGCACAACCCTTAGTGGGCGGCCGCACAGTGTTGCTGAAAGTTTATATTTGTCCGTTTTGTGTGATTTAAGAGTGCGGTTTGGTCTAAGTCTTGGGTGTCTTTCTAGTCGACCTTAGTGAACATTGTGGTACACCCTAGTGATAGAATTGGGTCCTTTGTGATTAAATTTGTGTTGAAAATTGATTAAGTGTTAATTGGGATTTTAGAACATCTTATTGATGTATTGTTGGTTTGAATTATCTTTATGATGATTAATTGGTATGGTTCTCTACTTTGGAATCATTGGTTGTTTATTGAGCTAGTATTTTATTACTTAGCCTTTATTTGAAAGTCCAGCTGGTACTTGTGTTCGAGTCAGGCAATGGATAATATTATAATGGCACGAACCAAGTCCAGTATAGTATCGCCCATTGGTCCTTCTTTCCCCTTCCAGATGGCCTTGGTTGGGATGAGCTAGCTCCCTTGAGTGAGTATTTCTAGCTATTCGTTTTGGGTTATGACTTTGTGTCATTTCCCCCTTGTCACTATTATGGGTTTCATGGTTCCGGTACCGGGGTTGTTATCTTCAGCTGTCTATGCTATTACGAAGATTGGTTGATTGGGTTGAAGCTGCGCAGCGATTGTTCTATCCGTTTGGGAAACCTTGGCTAATATCCTTTGTTACTTGTTTATTTCCACTGCTATCTGTTAACTGCTAATTGCTACGTGCTATGTGAGTTTTATTATTATTTATTGCATCATAACATGTCATGTAGTTGCATAAGTAGCTTATTGAGATTTATCTCACCCCCCTTTCTTTTTATCTTTGTTTTTCCTTAACCCCCCAGGGGGAAAGTAATAGGACTCGCTGATCACGAGAAGGACGTCGAGGGTGATCGTGACTTTTGGGCAGGTTGTTGTTCGGTTTGCATTACTTAAATGTATAACCTTTGGGATAGTATTACCAAACTGTGACGTCATTAAGAAGTTGTAATATTTTGTAATTTTGGTGTAAGCTTATGGAGCTTATACTAGTGGTTTAGTAATGTTGTTAAGATTTGGATTTCTAAAACCGTGTATTATCATCTTTTGGTATCAAAGGCAATTTTTATATTCAGCATTTTGGTGTTTATTTGTTTTAAGTCGACGTCCAGCTTGCGAGCTCCCGGGCCGCGGGGTCGGGGTCGCGACAGTTTGGGTGATTGTAGACAGATTAACAAAGTCTTCTCATTTCCTACCTATTGAGATTGGTTATTCGATGGAAAGCCTTTCTACTTTGTACATTAATGAGATAGTTAAGTTGCATGGAGTTCCAATTAGCATTATTTCTGATCGGGATCCTAGATTCACTTCTCGGTTTTGGCAAGCATTTCAGAAGGCTTTGGGTTCAGAATTGAGGTTCAGTACTGCTTTTCATCCTCAAAAAGATGGCCAGTCAGAAAGGACCATTCAGATTCTTGAGGATATGTTGAGAGCTTGTTCAGTTGATTTTGCAGATTCGTGGTATATTCATTTGCCTCTCGTAGAATTTGCTTATAACAACAGTTTTCAGTCGAGTATTGGGATGGCTCCTTATGAAGCATTGTATGGAAGAAAATGTCGTTCACCTATTTGTTGGGATGAAGTTGGGGAAGCAAAGATTTGGGGTATTGATATAGTTAATGACTCAGTTGAGAAGGTTAAGCTTATTCGGGATCGATTGACTATTGCCCAGAGTCGTCAAAAGAGTTATGCTGATCACTGGAGGCGAGACCTTGAGTTTGAAAAGGGTAACTTTGTGTTCTTGAAAGTTTCTCCAAAGGTGGAAATTAAAAGATATGGCAAGAAAGGTAAGTTAGCACCGGGGTTTGTTGGGACTTTTGAGATTTTGGGAAGAGTTGGATATCGAGCTTATCGTCTTGCGTTACCTCCTTCTCTTGACAAGATTCATAATGTGTTCCATGTTTCTATGCTTAGAAAGTATGTGTATGATCCATCTCATGTGTTATCTGAGATACCTGAGGATATTGAACCCAGTATGTCCTATGAGGAGCATCCAGTTCAGGTGATTGATTCTAAAGTTCAAGAATTGAGAACTAAAAGTATTCCTCTTGTTAGAATTGTGTGGAGAAACCATAATGTGGAAGAATCAACTTGGGAGCTTCGGGATGAAATGGAGAGGAAATATCCTTGGTTATTTAATTCGTTTGGTAAGTCATTCTAAAATTCGGGACGAATTTTCTTTAAGGGGGAGTGATTGTAACGACCCAAAAACCCGTCCCTATTTTATTTTATATTTTTGGGAATTTTAATTTGACATTATGTGTGCATTTTATGTGTTGCATCACATTTATGATTTGCACATCTTACTTGATTATTTGTGTTATTTATTTAGTTAGTAGTAATAAAGGTTAAAGGAGTTAAATGATTAAGTTGAAACTTTAGGGTCCTTGTTGAAAATATAAGTTTAGGGGTTAAAGTGTTAAAAATGAAACTTGGGTGACCAAAGTAGAAAAATGGGTAAAAACCTTAAAACATGTTTATCCTTCTTCTCCCTCTGTGTTCTTATTATGCTCTGCAACTTTTCTCTCGTACTTTCCTAGGGTTAGGAGAAAAAGGTAAGTTCAACCCATTTCGATTTAATTCTTTTTATTTACTTATCCGTTTTAAAAACTAATTATATAAAAATGATCAGGGCGTTGAGTAGGTCATTTCTACCCGAAAAAAACTTATTTCAGCGATATTTTTTCCGGAAATAGGTAAGTTACTAATTCCCCTTTAAATATTAAAATTGTCATATATGTTATACTTGATACTTGTACTTGTTAATTTTGTGATTTGAATGATATTTGTGATACTTGTAATTTTGGGACAAAGTGAGTATTTGGTATGGTTGTTTGTGTTACAAACGTTTTAGTAATGTAAGTACTATACTTTTGGGACGATGAAACGAAGGGAGTAAAATTAGCAAGTTTTAGGCCTGGCGGGTGTGTTGGGCGGCCGCCCAAATAGGGCGTGCGGCCGCACACTTATCTGGAAGGTTTTTGTCTTGGGTCAGAGTGTTTTGGGCGGCCGCACAGGCTGGTTTAGGCGACCGCCCAGGGTTGCTGAAAAATGGAGTTGTTCCATTTCAAGCGATTTAAAGTTCAAGTTTGGTCTAGGTCTTAGGTGATATCCTAGAGTACCTAGAGGGTTGTTGTGGAACACCCTAGTGTTTGAAATTGGTTCCCTTGTGAACAAATGTGTTATGGAATGTGAATAAGTGTTACATGGGGTATTGTTGAACATCTTTTGATGTGTGTTGGATTGATTCATTTTTGTGATGTGGTTGGCTTGATTGCCTACTTTGGAATCATTGCCCTCGGTTGTTGTTTAAGTAAGTATTCATTACTATGCTCGTTTGGAAGTCCATCTGGTACTTGTTGTAAAGTCGGGCAGTGGTAGGGATTATAATGGCACACGAGCCAAGTTCATTGTAAGGCTTCTACCATTGGTTTCCCATTTTTAACCCCATTCCTTGGGCCACGGATTGGGTCTGGGATAGCTCTCCCTTGTGTAAGTTTAGTCACCGTTTGGGTTATGACTATGTGTCATTTTCCCCCTCTTGTTGTTGTTGTTGTTTGGTTCATGAACCAGTTTCAGCCCTTTGGTGCTGCTCAGTTGATACCTCTCAGATGGTTATATGTTTGATTCGAGAACCTTGGCTCAGTATCCACGTATGAGTGTTTATTTCCGCCTTATGTGTGGTATGATGAGTTGGTCGTTATTTCCAACCGGTATGGGACGGTTGGCGATAGGGAGCCTCTCATGTTATGTGCTATGTAGAAGTTAATTGACATTGTTCAATTCCGAGTATCATTTCAGCATGTAACGTAGTTGGATTTTAGTAGCTTACTGAGATTCATTCTCACCCTTATTTGTTTACTGTTTTAGATAAAGGAGAGCCCATGGGATAGGTCACTGTTCAAGGGAGGACGTCGAGGAGGTGATTTTGGGTAAGACATTTTGGGACATGTGTTATGTAAAGGCTACATTATGTAATGTATAACCTTTTGGGTAGTGTACCCGTGACTTCATCTTTGTATCACCTATTTTTGGAACATGTTGGTGAGTTGTAAATTTGTAAGTAAAGTGTGTAAGCCTTATGGCTAAGTACTTTAGATTGTGAAAGTTTGTTTATGTGGAAATGAAATCAAGTTTCAAGTAAATGTGTTTGGTTAGATGAAACTTTTATGAAAGTACATTTCGAAAAACTTTCCTAATATGTTTTATGACGTCTTCCGTGTGTGTCCCGAGCGTGGGGCCAAGTAGGACCACGGGTACGGGGCGCGACATCACATCACTTTATCTTTATGTTCTGGTCCGTTCTTTATCCTTCTTTTTCGCACTTTAACGTACAAGAATCGGTGCATTCTTTTGCTCCTTCCCTATACTCATAAACACTCCAAAAACCATCAAAACACCTAAGGTTGAGCATCTAATAATTTATAGAAGTATATGATTTGGATGGGTAAAAACACATCCATCAGTGACTTAGGCTATTCACCCCCCATCTAGCCAGTTTTCCTACCAATTGGGACTAACAGTTGATCATGAGTTTTATGGGGAAATAACAAAATTACAAAAGATGACTGCAAAATATGGTTTACAAAATGAGGTGTCATAATTGTGTTGATGTTTTTAATTAGATGGTGGCGGCTCCACACTCGATGCAACAAATAAAATATCACCACCTCATTTTGTATGCATCATTTTGTGAATCTCTTTTGTAATCCTAGCATTGCCCAGTTTTGTGTTATAATTCTTTGATGATATAGTCTCTAAATCGTTTAGAACTCCCATTTATGATGATTAGAGAATTTATGGATGAACACAAGTTCACATATAATTAACTTCTCCAATCAAAGTCCCTTGACTTTATCCAGCATAATTAAAAAGGCCTTGATATTTGAATGCCTACATTCCACGTCTTTAATCACACGAAGCTTTAATCTCTCTCTAAATTCTCGTTTCTAGGAAGGAATTAACCCTATGGATGATCTTCATTTCATTCTCATTTTGTAAATATTTCCTTTCTCTTCTTTTTAAGCACATTTGAATAAGGACACACATACAAAAATCATATTTTGAGTACCTAGGTGAAAGTCCTGTTTGACTGGTTAAGGGAGGTGATTACTTATTGATGGCAACGGGTCGGGTTCGGATCGGATCAGACCAGATCCGAATCCGATCCGAACATTGGAACCCCTCCACCGAATCCGATCTGATCCGAATATCCACGATCCGCGCTCCGATCCGAGACCCGAACTGATCCGAATCTCAGGTTCCCAAAAAACCCTAGGTTTGACAGATTTGGGTGAATTGGGGAAGCTAAACTAATCAATCAAACAAAACAAAACAAAACAAAAAAAACTGAAATTTAATGGCTAAGAATTGTTAGATTACCTCAATAGAGCTGAAATTCGTTGGAGATGTAGTAGATTTCGAAGGAAATTGAGACCTAGGTTTGACAGATTTGGGTCACACGTTACACCGTTGAGGAGGAGAGCCAAGAGAAGAGCGAACGACGTTAAAGTCACCGGCACCGACACAAGCAACGAGAACGGCGCAGAGAGAGAGAGAGAGAGAGAGAGAGAGAGAGAGAGTAGGGAAAGGCGATTGCGGTGAGAGAGAAAGGAGTCGGCGTGTTATGCCCGAATGAAAATAAACATCTTAAACCTAGATTTTTTCTTATATAAGGAGGGTGATGTATATATTTCTACAACATGAGGGGGGTAGTAGTAAAAATTTATAAACTTAATAGGTTCGGGTCGGATCTCGGATCAGATCAGTGGTGCTACCCAAACCGATCCGAACCCGACCGGATCTTAAAAAATGCATACCATATCCGAAATTTTCGGATCGATTTCGGTCAAATTTCCATCCCTACTTATTGACCTTCCATTTGTATCCCGGAACTCTTTCTCCCTCTTTTTTTTTTATTTTGCATTGCTTGAGCTTAAAACTAAGCGGCATGGCGACACCTAAAATTACAAACGAGTCTACTCTAAATATTCCTTCGAAACTACATTTTTCGCAGATGTTCCGATAATTTTGCGATGGGGTATTCACACTAACACTCTTAAAACATCAGACTGACATCTTAAAGTAGGGGAAATATAGAAATATGTCCCTGTACTTAGGTTAAGGATGCATATCTACCCTTATACAAATTAATTGCCATATATGCCCTTATACTTGAGAAAAATGTATGGATATTTGGACATCATCATCTTTCCGTCCAAAACTTAACGGAATGGCTGACAAAGTGTCTTAGTTGGCATGTAGAATTTCGTACGTGGAAAAAATTTGCCCAAGTGGAATTTGCTGAGTACAAGGGTTCAAAACTACGTCGTTTGACACTTATTTGGGTTAAACTACGTCGTTTTAATTGAAGAGGGTAGAATGTGAAACATTAAACTATCAATCCAAAAAAATATTTTATAATAATGGAAGGTTAAAATTAAATTATTTATTTACAATCAACACGTCTCATAACTTATCCCTCATTCCTTCGATCTGGATCTACATATATAAAAAAAAAGAAACAAGAAAACAAAAACCCTAATCTTCTACCTTATCTTCTTCACCCAACCCCAATGGCTCCTCCACCCCACGCCATTCCCACAGCCAGGTTGCCCACCACCAAGCTACCGCCACTGCCTAACCATTTCAACTTAGTCTATCGCCTCTTCTTCCTCTCCTCGCCGATTACAGCAATGCCCAAACATAGCCTCCGCCTTCGTTAATCTCTCTCCGACCCAACATCTCCGGCACCCACCGCCGCCATCAATCAACCTATCTCAAACACTTCAGCCGGGTGACCTACCTCATAAACTGCCGAGAGACAAAACGCACCACATTTCTGCTTCTTATTCTCAGATCTATTTCAAATTACCATGGCTTCTCTGTCCAGATCTTCCCCTTCCCCCTCCCTCCCTCGACTTCTTCTTCTTCTTCTTCTTCTTCTTCTTCTTCTTCCTTCTCCTCCTCCTCCTCCTCAGATCTATTTCAAATTAACACAAACTGGGTTTTCTAAAATGAACTTTTAGAACCATCATGGATTTGATTGGGAAATAGGATTTGGGATTTTCAGATCTATCTTCATTTGTCAATTTATTCAATTTGTGTTGTGATTTTGGTGGTGTTGATTTGGTTGTGATTTTCTGTTGTTGAATTTTGTAGAGATGGTGGTGTTGAATTTGATGGTGATGGCGGATGATGGTTGTGAAGTGTGAGAGGTGGATGGGTCACTGTGATGCGGGTATTGGAGATGACGAAGATGATTAGGAAAAATGATTTTTTAACGGAATCGCTAACTGAAGTGGCAAATAAAATGTTATTCATCAATTATTTAACAGATTTGTTAAGTACTTAACGAACATGGCCTTATAATTTAACTATCAAAACGACGTAGTTTTGAACCCCTCGTGCTCAGCAAATTCCACTTGGGAAATTTTTTTTCCACGTGAGATATTTTACATGCCAACTAAGATGCCTAGTCAGCAATTCCGTTAAGTTTTGGACAGAAAGATGACGATGTCTAAATATCCATACATTTTTCTCAAGTACAGGGGCATATGTGGTAATTAATTTGTATAAGGGTAGATCTGCATCCTTAACCAAAGTACATGGGCATATTTCTATATTTTCCCTCTTAAAGTACCTCACGTGACACTCAATAACACATAAACTGACACTCTTAAACACTCTAACCGGCACTCTTATACACTACAATTGGCACTCTTAAACACTAAAACTGACACTCTTAAACACTATTATTGATACTCTTATAACACCATCTGACAGTTAGTAACACATGAACTAACATTATTAAACATTATCACTGCCACTCTTAAATACTATCACTGACACTGCACAAAGTTTCACTTATTTAAAAAAAATGCCACCACATGCGAAGTTTTATTTATTTATAAAAAATTCACTGCACATTTTTTAAAAATTCGTTTTTCAAGTGTTGAAAAACACTAATTTTTCCCAGTAGTTACTTCCTCTTTTTTTTTTTTTTTTTTTTTTTAAAGAGAAAAATGGAAATATGACCAGGATGGCAGCATGCAAATGCAACCATAGAACCAAATTTCGGGAAGTTGTAGCAACCACAAAACTTAAGGATAAGAGAAATTGAGCATTTGTTATTATTATTCAAAAGGAAAAAAAAAAAAAAGGAGAAAAAGAAAAGAAAAAAGCCGCAGCCATGGCGACATCTTGGGCGTGCTCGCCGCCGTTGGCTCGCTTGACATCTGCCCCTATTACGGGTGTTAGTGGAATCAGGCAATTGAAATGCCTTGGGCCAGATAGATGCATTCGCTGGCCCAGCAAGCCCTTTAATATTCGCATTTGTGCTTCCCTATCATCAATGGCGCCGGCGTTAAGTTCACAGAAACCCGATGAACTCGTGGCATCCCTTTTGTCCAAGGTTAGTTCATGTAGTTTCCTTTTCCACTTGTTATGTACCTATCTTACAATTTCATTGCCACATGAACAAGCTCAATTTGTGCTCCCTTCATACTATAATAATGACAATCCATTTTTTTCTCCAAATAACAATTTTTTGTTTTCTAAAATTGTATGTCCTTTTCAATGAAAGTTAAATATAATCACATATGAGACTAATCTCTTAGTCCTCCTAAACGAATGCCTTTTTTTTTTTTTTTTTTTTCAATTTTGTTTCCTAAATCAATGCCCACTTTTTAGAAGTTACTAAATCCTTGCTCTGATGACAACAAACACTCACACTCATGATGACATATGTTGAGATCATTGAGGGTTTTTATATATTTATGCTACTAAAATGATTAAATTTTACTTTTAAAGAAGTTAAGAAAACCCATCTTCTTCCTCCGTTTTCTTTTTACCCGCCATGCTCGACATCATTGCTGCTGCCGCTAGCCTTCTCCCCTGCCCCTGTGTACCGTCTTCTTCCCCTGACCGCATCATTCTCTCTCGCTCTCTCCCAATCTGGCTATGGTTTGGATTTGTTGATTTTCTTTAATGCATGATGAGGTTAGTAGTGCAGCTAAATAACCCATATTTCATGATTTTGATCGAAGATGGTGGTGCCGTGCTGGTTGTGCGGCAGTCTTGAACTAGAAATATTTTAAATAAAAAGAAAATCTAAAACGGAGAGTTTTCTTTGGATGAACTGGATTTTTTTTTTCTTGAGAATTGATGATCATTTTGGGCTAATGACTTGTGGAGCTAGTATTAGGAGGTGGGTGTTAGGGAGGGGAAATAGCGGGAAGTTCGGGAAAGAAGAGTTATTGGTGAGTGGATGAATATGGGTCTATTTACTTTTGTTAACTTTTGTTATCTTTCGATAACTTTATTAGGTTCTGTTAACTTCTTTTAACAGTAGATGTCAATGGTGTTTGATGGCGTTAGGGGTTTGGGGATAATGAACGTGAATTTTAGGTACACGGTTAAATATCCCTTCAAGTATGGTTAATCGAGATTTATGCGGAAAATTCAAAAAGGTGAAGTGGAAATGGAAATGCAAAGAATGGATTAAATAAAGCCGTATGTTCGGATGGCATACCCATCAATGTTTGGAGATGTTTTGGGGTGTGAGGAATAGAATGGTTAACAACTCTATTCAACAAGATACGGAGAATTAACACGATGCCATTAGAGTTGAGGAAACGTACTATGATCCCTTTGTATGAGGACAAATGTGATGTCCAAGATTGTGCCAACTATAAGGGGATCAAACTAACGCCATGCTATGAAACTTTTGGAATGAGTGATTAAATAAAAGTTAAGGAGAATTGTGAAGATTTTGGATAACCAATTTAGATTTATGTCCGGAAGATTGACTGTAGAGACAATCTATATTATGAGACAAAATCATGGAGTGGTATCGAGATAAATAGAAAGATTTGCATATGATTTTCATTGATTTGGAGAAGGCGTATAATAAAGTGCTTTGGTTGGATTTAGCAAAAAATGTGTTTCAAAGAAGTACATTGACATCACCAACGACATGTATGATGGAGTTAGTACAAGTGTAAACACTAGTGTGGGAAAGACAGAAGAGCTCTCTGCTACAATTGGAGTGCATCAAAACTGGGCACTTAATCCCTTTTTATTTGCTATGGGGACGAATTAACAAGGTCAATCCAAGATGATGTACCATTGTCTATATTGTTCGCGGATGATATTGCGCTGATTTATGAGACAAAAGAGGGCTTTAAAAGTAAGTAAGAATTATGGATTCATAGTTTGGAATCTTGAGGTTTTAGACTGAGCAGAAGCATGACTGAATATTTGGAGTATATGTTGAGCATAGTCGGATGCAGGGACATTCGATGTGAAGACTGGCCAAATTTATTAATTTTCTTTTTCGCTATCTTAGATTTGTTATCCAAAATGATGGAAAATTAGATGGAGATGTGACTTACAGGATCAAAGCGGATTGATTTAAGTGGAAGAGTACCACAGGGTTTCTTTGTGACCCTGACATGCTCCATAGATTAAGGGAAAATTCTACTGCACAACAATTAGGCCCGAGTGTACAGCCGTGAAATAGTTTCACGTTCACATAATGAATGTGGCCGAGATGCGTTATAACGAATGTGTGGGTATACAAGATAGAATCAGTTATGGAATGAGGTGATCAGGAGAAGATATGAGTTGCACCCCTTGACGATTAAATGAGGGAGAATCAGTAAGATGGTTTGATCATGTGAGACGAAGACCGAGTGATATACCAGTTAGGAGGCCGAAAGAGTGGAGAAGTGATAAGATGGTGAGGGGTAGGGAAGACCTAAGAAAACTTGGATAAGAGTGATTGGAAGAGATATAAGTGTACTTGGATTGGATGAAAATAGGGAGTTGAAGAGGAATGAGTGGGGGGGGGGGGAATTCATGTGGGTGATGGAGTTTGTTTTTCTTCTTTTTTTTTTTTTTTTTTTTTTTTTTTTTGTTTGTTGCCCTTTTTGTTTCTTTGCTCATTTTTTTCTTTCTTTGCCTTTCATTTTTATTCTTTTTCCCCTATATATATATATATATATATATATATGTGTGTGTGTATTCTTTTTTAATTATCGTTATTCTTTTGTCTCTTCTTTTCCTTTTCCAAATTTTATTCTCGTGTATTTTCTTCTTTTACTTACTTTTTTTCTCACAACTTTTCATTCACGATTACTTATGAGGATTCATGTTAATTGACCCAAAATTATGTTGGGACTAAGGCTTTGTTGTTGTTTGTATACATGTACTTGGTACCACAGAATTGTCTGTTTCACTTTAGCTAAGTAAATAGAAAAGAAGTGCCAGAAACACTTCTTTGCACCCTCCTCTCTCTCTCTCTCTCTCTCTCAAGCCCAAGCCCAGGCCATGAGCAGACCCAAACCCAAATCCAAGCCATCATAATGATCTCAGCTGAATTATGAATGTATAGATATGACAAAATAATATATTTAAGAATCTGGTAATCAGTGCTACAGGTTTCCTAGTGTTCCCCAACTTTCCATTTACTTCCATAGTGTCATTAACATTGTCTGAAGGGGAAATTTGTCTTCGACGCCTAAAGGATTGTTAACATGCCAACCCCCTTCTTGGATCTTCTCCATTTGGATCTTGGTTTCCTGTAGAGTCTTTCTATAATAAAATACTCTTCTTTAAGTACTAAGCAATACATTTAAGGTTCTTCTTACGTTATTACTCCCTCCGTCTCAAAATGATCTTCATAATTTTTTTGCTGTTATTTGCGAAAGAACTTCGAGCAATAATTTTGGGTTGATTTAGTTGTCCTAATGGAAATCCAAAACTTGTTATTGATGCACCATCAATAATACTATCAATACCAACTTTTATATTTTCAAAACGACAATTATATCAACCTAAAATTATTCCTCAAAGTTCCTTCGCAATAACAGCGAAAAAAGTATGACGATCATTTTTGGATGGAGGAAGTATTATTTTGTTAATTTGCACACAGCCAATAGATTGGATGCTCGACTAGAGAACCAATGCCAAAATCTTAAATCATACTCATCAAATTCTCCCAACATTACCGTAAGAACATGTATCTGAGAATTGCAACTTCCCGAAACACAGGTCATATGCTCCTATGTCTACTACATTCTCACTCACAACTTGCTAGGGCCGTAAAGAGGGTTTTTGTATGGCCATTTAATTGTGTCGTAATACTCGTGTTAATCTACTACGGCTGCTATAGTTTCATGCATTGCTGTTAAGGTTTGGGCATCAACAAGATTTTACATCTCCAATTCAGGTTATGCAAACCGATCGAGGAGTTTTGCTGACAAGAGATGAGCATAAAAAGGTAGCTGAAGTAGCTGAAGAGCTGAATAAATTTTGTGTTGACGAACCAGTGAAATGCCCTTTAATATTTGGTGGTAAACTTTCTTTCGATTTCAATCAATTGATCATATGTGTTTTTGGTTTACTTATCTTTCTTTTAGTTATTTGTCTCTGTCTCCTGTTTTTTTATTTCGGTTTATTTATCTTTCTTTTAGTTATTTTGCTGTTGGCATAGCAACATGCTAAAAATCATGCATTTTCTTTCTTTAGATGATGTCTACTGGACTCGCAATTTAGGGTACACACATTTATATTTCTTACCATGGTTCTCTACAAACAACTTATTAATATGAATTAACATTTTAAAAGTAGGGAAACTATGTGTTCTAACTTCTCACGGACCGGGCCACTTTTGCACGAACCTCTCACAAGAAGAACATTCTCCATCTGTTGACTGATTCAAGTTTATCTTGCAATTTTTTTCATTCCATTTGCAAGGTCTTAGGGCGTTGTTCTCTTCTTCTTCATTTGAAGGCTAGGGATTTGAGATTGGGGTGTTTGTGTGGTCTTTGGTGCTTAATATGTTAATACGACTGCAGATACTGAAAAAGATTGTTTGTAATGTGATTAATAGGGAAAGATAGGTTCTCACTCATTTATACCTTCATCGATCAGTTTCTCACAGAAATTATTCAGTAATCATAGATGAATCAGTTCTCAATTCGAGTTTCTTTTTTGTGTTAGTTTAAGAATATTCGGTGTTGGAAAGAACTAGCATATTTTGTGAGATTGAGAGAATGCACATATTTTTGGGATCATTTGTCACTTGAATCCAGAAGAAAGCACGTTCCTCTCCAGACACAACATCTTAAGTATTTATGATGCTGATTGCAACTTCTAGCATGGATGTTTGGACATATTAATAGGGTCGCGAGATTTTAGAGTTCTTTTTTTTTTCTAAATATATATAGGGTCGCACTCCTGTGAGAACCATTTTAAATGAGAACCGTGAGAACTAATCATAACCGTTTGATTAAATACAAAATCAAGGGTACAGATTATAGATACATTGGATACACTTGGATACAATAACTAATTTTCAAAAATACAATTGGATACATTAGTTTTTAACCTACTGTATCCAAGTGCAACACTTGGATACAGTACTTGTTTAGCTACTGTATCCAAGTGCAATATCAAATTTTTTGTATTGTATCCAAGTGTATCCAATGTATCAATAATCTGGACCTTTGATTTTGATTCTAATCTAATGGTTATGCTCGGTTCTCACGCAATTGTTGTTCTCATTTGAGCACCAACCTATATATATATATATATATATATATACACACACACATACATACAGTTTTCTTTTTACCCCTTCTCTTTTTTCTTTTTCATTTTAAATATATTTCTGTGACATCTTTGTTTGTAGTTTGTCCCATTTATCATAATTTTGTTGACTAAAAAGAAATGAAAAAAAGGTTAAATGTATATCTTACTGTTGGTCCGAAAGGGCAACAATGGTATGAAAAATAGCTAAAGGGCGGGGGTGAATAGTTGTTTTGAAATTCTTTTTCAACCCTTGAAAATTCAATGGAAAATGTGCACCAAGTCTTTTAAGAGTTATGAAATGTGCCCAAGAGAAAGAGTGAAATGCACAGCGGAATTTAGTTAAGTTAAAGTATGTACAAATCTTAAAGGGGCGTACACACACTCTAAATATTTAGGCTTAAAGAGTGAGTGAAAATGTTACTAAGAAAAATTCCAAACAAACATGACTCAATCCGAATCAAACAATTTACAAATAACAAAACAAGTAATGAGTGAGATAAATTATAAACTTGAGTGTAAAGAGCAAATTATAACGACGCGCTAGTTGGAGAGGTTCGATCGTGAAAAAGATCTACGTCCTCTACCAAGATGGTTAGTCTTAGATTTATAATGCTAGATCTTATATTATATGAGATGATTACAAATTACAAGTTTGAGTATGATCATCTCAAAAGATCTATTAACTATGAAGGATCAAATTCTAGACTAAAACCAGTGTATTTCTACAAGATATAAATGATCAAACTTGAAGAGGTGAGTGTATGTTCTTAGATTCTAGGCTCTTTTGATCTGTATAACTGAGAGCGCAAGAAATCTAAAGTGTTACAAGGATTTATAGGATCTGGGCTAGGGATGAATGTATGAAGGTGTCCTTGAGAATTGTGGAAATCAAAGAGCAATCTTCAAATCTTCAAGCTTTTCTCTCAAAGCTTAAACTCTAGCAACTTCAAATGTGACGTTATGGGGTATTTATAGGGAGCATGAGAAAAGTAGCCGTTGGGAATTCTTCAAAGGACATGTGTTGGAGCTCGTTGATTGGAGCACATGTCCATTTATAGTTCGTTGAATAGGCGCAGAACTTTGAGGGGCGCACCACGATAGGTGCACGCCTTAAGTTTTCATTCAACCTTCCAATGAGGTGCACCTTTTAATTAAGGGGCGCACCAGACATTGGTCTAGGCGCACTACGGTTCTCTAACTTAGAGAATGTTCCCACCAAAAGTCCTATTACAAAGCGTATACTATATATAGAATGGACTACTACGCCAACACTTACACTACGCCATTTCTGTTAGAGCTTTTAAATTCAGTTTCTCTGCCTACATTTGAGATGGTATCGGTTGGTGATACTCTTCATCAGTATTAGTAATTAAAACTCTTGAACTGCTTCAACAGTTATAAATTTTCGATTTTTTTATATAATTATTTTTGAACTTTTTAATTTTTTTTTCCACCTCTTTTCTTTGACGACTCCATATTACGGTTGATCATAGCCGGCCCTAAATCATTTCTAGGAGTAAGGCTTTGTTGTTGGACAAGCCTTGTGGTTTCAGGTAAAAGATATTCTACCCTTTTGAGTGTCGATCTTCGGAACAGATGTTTCCTCCTATATTTACGAGATGCATCACTTATTTTCAATTTTTATTGGTCACTGGTTCTTGTGCAGATACTTTCCTAAGGTAATGACTTTATTCATCCTAGCATCACTTAAGTTGCACCTATTTTAGCATGTTAAATTTGTGGAAATGCTTTTCCTGTTATGAGTTTTGGCTCTTCCTTTATCCTCTTTCATGCTTAGCTAGTTCTGCATGAATATGCTATTGTACTTCCTCGGTCCCATAATAAATTTCACATTTGACTTGTCTAACGTTTATAAAGATTGTATTTTACTCGATTCTACATTCCTTGTACAATGTTAAAATGCATTAGGACTATTTCCTTATTTAGAAATACTATATTTATTTTTGGAGTTACCCAAATGTAAGGTGTGACATTTATTATGGGACGGAGGGAGTAGTAAGGTATACTTCCCCAGGATGCCATGTCATCACTTCATTGCTTGGCAAACAAAGACTCCATTTGCATAAATGACTAGTTTTGGGGTTCACCCATGGTTTCTCTTTCTTTTTCCTCAGGCCCATTCTCTCACTATTTCTCCCCGCTCTCTTTCCTAATCAATTGTTACGATCTACAGCTTTGCCAAATTTTGAAGAACCACAAAATACACTAAGTACCACATAGTGAACTATCTATTGAAACAGGGAGGCTTGCCTGTAAAAGTTTCTTTCTTTAGTTGGACATTGCTGATCGTGACAAATGAAAACTTAAGAAGGATTCGAACGTTTACGAATCCTGCTGTGTACTATTAGAATGCTGTATAAGTAAGCCATGTGCTGTAACTATATGAGGTGGCCCAAAACTTGTGGACTGTGGTCCTTTCTCTCATCATTGGCTTTTATCTCGGTGTATGTCTTTGTGTGTGTCTTGTCAACATGTTATCCCCCTTTTCAGAAATTACTGAAAGCTTGTGTCCTCTAAATTTGAGAAAGCAGGTAACCTCAGTTGTAAGCCTCCAAGAATGACTTCCTTCTATAAGCCAATGGTTAGATTACCCAGCAAATTATTGCGGTTTCGCAATTTTGTTCATATGTCCACAAGTATCCAGTAAATTAGTTCTTTGAAATTTCAGCTTTGTGAATTGGGTATGTAAGCCTGGGCTCTCTTTGATCTAGGTGCCTAAGAGTAGGTCAATGGTACATTAGGGATGGACTATTGTGGTGCACGAATTCTTTGTACTCGAAACAAAATGTAGTTCCATCATTTGATGTTCTACTCAAAACAAAATCCATACTCCGTTTGGGAAAAATAGTCCCATCTGACTTTTTTATGGTCAATACAAGTGAATTTTGACCAAACACTAATGTCAATCTATTCATCCCAATAAAATTCTCTAAATTGTAATTGATAAGTAATCAATTGTTACATTTTATATTTTTTTTACTATTAACATTTTTTTCATATCAATTATTCAAAGGCTGAAGTTAAGTTGTCATTCGTTGATGAAATTGTTTGTTGTGGACAGAGTGGGATGTAGTTTATTGTTCAAATCCTACATCTCCTGGTGGTGGCTACAGGAGTGCGATTGGGCGCCTAGTTTTCAGTACGAAAGATATGATTCAGGTTGTTGAAGCTCCTGACACAGTCAGAAATCTGGTTTCCTTCTCAGCCCTCGGATTCCTTGATGGAGAGGTCTCTTTGAAAGGTAAAGTTATTTCTTAAAATATCTTACCAGAGAGACAATTTAAATGAATGTATCTTAGGGATGAAACAAAAACAAAAACATTGTTTTTTCAGGAAAACTAGATTGGAAGCAATCTGTGTGGGTTCTCTACGAGTTCAAAACAAGGCTGTATCTTTTTAAATGACCATATATATATACCTTTCCACCTTTCCTAAAAATAAAATATTACTCTTCCCTTGGTTGTGGGTGTGTGAATATGCAGGAAAACTAAAAGCTCTGGATGGGAAGTGGATACAAGTGGTATTTGAGGCACCTGAACTTAAGGTTGGAGGAGTAGAGTTTAAGTATGGGGGCGAGAGCGAGGTTAAGCTTGAGATCACATATATTGATGAAACCATGAGGTTGGGGAAGGGATCTAGAGGCTCTTTGTTTGTTTTCAGAAGAAGGGTACCAACTCCATGAAGCAAATACCTCTGCTCCCATTTGTAAATTTGCAATTGTTGGATTATTTATTATACAGTATACCTCAGCATTTCACTGTTTCATCTCTTCTAAACTCTACACTAGGATTATCAACAATTTAGAACCGGACCGGATCAATTCTAATGGTCCCGTCCGTCTTAGTATTTCTGAGAATTTTAGCATCGGCTTGGACCCGACCCAACTGGACCAGACCAAACTAATAATATGCATTTAACAAGACAAACAGTCAGCAGCAACTCAAATTCATATTCCACCCATGTTCAAAACTTTTGTCTCATCTATTCTAGTCCACCGTAACACATAGTATACTTAATAAAAGGAAGGATACAAATTCCAGTGTTTCATTCCCTTTGGCAATATAGGATTCAACAATGCACTTGGATTGGTTTCTCCAATTAGTGGTTGGAGATTATGTACCAGCTGCGGTAGACTCAGATAGAATCAGTAAATGGAGAGGTAGATGACTAAATAACTATTAGCAACCGATGATTTCATGGATTTATTGAGAAATCGACAAGGCGGCAGTCGACAATTTCCTTCTTATACAAGAGATTTCTTACTGTGAAACTGCCCGAATCTGTTGATGCCAATCTATAATACAAATGGGAATGCTTTTAACTGTTTCTTAAAAATACACAAAGAGTGGCTGAGATTAACTCATAACTACCCTCATAAGGCTCAAATTATTTCTTAATTTTCCATCTTTATCAATATCCGTCCAGATCAAGACTCCCAGGTTAATCATGCAGCTGTCGATTAACGGTTTCCGACTTCTCCATCTAGCGTCGGAATGAGTCTGCGATACCCTCCCCCAAATCGCTCTCCCTCTCCATTCACGATTCCTCTACTCAACCCAGTCAAACTGCACTCCTACCTATCCTCCTGCAATCCGATTTCCCTATTGTCGTGCAATTCGTTCATTAACCCGGTCAAAATCTAAATCCTACTTTGATTCCGATTTTAATGTTTCTGCTTAAATACAGACCTCTTTGTTACTCCATGCGCATTCTCTCACACAACGTCTTCGTTTTCCCATCAAAAAGTGTCTGCAATTGTTTTCAGTTTCTCCGATTTTCAGTTTTCTTCCGCTCGCTCTCAGGTACTTCCTCTCTTTTTGAATTTGAATTTTGTGTTTCTTGGTTCACTATGTTTATGCTGAAATTGGGTCATGATTAACTTCTGTATTTTGGTGGACACCCATATTTCAATGTCGCCAATTTTGTTGTTAACTACTAATTGAGGATTTTAGTTGGGTTAGTTCTGTTAATGTCTACCTGGATGTGCATGGTAAATGCAATTTTTTTTTTCTTTAGCTGTTATGTTTCTTGGTTCACTATCCCAATTCTTTTGCTCACAGTTGCTAAAAAAATGAAGTTGCTTGAAAAGTTTTTGATTCCCTCATTCATGTATCCCATCCGCCCCAAGCAGAGTTTCTATTTTTTTTTTTTTTTTAAATTGATTGTTGTATTTGGTGTTTTGTTCACAGTTGCTACCTGTTTGTGTCTATGCTTCACCCAGCAGTTTCTTTGGAATCATACCAAATAACCCCCCCCCCCCCCCCCCCCCCACCGCCTCAAATTCTTTTGCTAAAAAAAGTTGCTTCAAATTGCTTCAAAAGTTTTTGATATTGTTTCCCTCATTCTTCCTTTGGTTCGGTTTAATACATTGTTAGTGGGATTTTGGTGTAGCTCCTGGGAAGGGGACTTTTTGCTCATCTGCCATGTGACACAAACAAAAAAAATTCCGTTTCTGCATTGCCTTGATGTTTTTATTTCTCTATTTGCTGAAATGCCTTGATGTTCTTATTTCTCTATTTGCTGAACTGCAACCAAGCTTATACATACTCGACTTTTTGTCCCTCTTTCCTAGGTCTTTTTTATCTTCTTTTTTTCCTTTCATTCTTTCCCAACCCCCCTGTATGTATCCCATAAGCAAAATGATTGCTGAATAGACAATGGCAGACTGCAAATCACAAACCCCCCCCCCCCCCCCCAATTCTTTTGTTCACAGTTGCTAAAAAAATGAAGTTGCTTGAAAAGTTTTTGATTCCCTCATTCATATATCCCATCCGTCCCAAGCAGAGTTTTTTTTTTTTTTTTTTTAATTGATTGTTGTATTTGGTGTTTTGAGTGATTGTAGTTGGGTGGAATTTGAACTTTTTTTGTTTTTTCTTTTGGTTCTTAATATCTTACTCTGTCATTTAACTCTGATAAGGTTTTAGCTAAATCTGCATTACGATTGATGGAAGTAAGGTTATAATATCTCTTGATGTATTCTTTTATCAAATATAGAGAAAAACTGAACAAAGTTTTTTCTTTGATTGGAAGAGAATAATATAATGAGAACTTTGCTATCAGAAACAGTATTGCTACGTGGACCAACTACAATTTCCATTTTAGATTTTTAGAGCATTTCAAAATGGTGAGTGATTATAAATGGGATTCTCTGCAATAGCACAAGTTCCCCTTAAACAGCTCCCGTGGAAAGGTTCATGAGTTCAAGGCATCTAAAACAATATTCCCAATAGGTTATTGTGAATGATGCTATCATTCACAACACCTTGCTTTTTCAACAAATGCGTTGACGAGTACAAAATCTGGAGACATGCATAAATAATTCACATGTATCTCTTGGCTGCTTCCACACCCCAAACAATTGGCTCTTGGCGTTATTTTCCATTTTTCTTTGATTCACCCATGAAACATTGCTAATATTTCTTTTTGACCTATGTCATTTTACATTATTTTTTGTCTCTTACAGGTTAAAGATTTAGTGGACTCAATGGACCTACCTTCTCAAAAAGGAAAAGAACCGGCACCACCACCGGAGGTATTCTTCGTTACCATCTTTTAGTCCGCTCATTTATCACATTATCAATAGGAATACTTATATTTTTAATTAGAGTATGAGAAATATGCTTATATTGCCTAAGTTGATAGTAAGTTAATTTGTCTAGGACGATGATGTCGAAATTTCTAATCCACTAATTCGACACACAAACCGACAAATGAATTTACCAAATTTAAATATGGAGTTAGGAGAAAGCTCCTCTTCTGCAAATTCTATCCAGCAACGACGTCAAACTCCCCGTGCTACGCGTGGAATTGGACGCACTAGACAGGCTTCTTCAAACATTACTTTGGTTCCTTCAAGACAGTCATTAGCACAAAGGGAACGACGAGTGCGTGAACAACAGACAGTGGCTACTACTATGTAACATATTTATCTTTTACTACTACATATATCGATTAAAGTTTTCTTAAACACTATAATCAAATTTTCTAAAGATATAGGTCCACTGTATTAGAAGAACCACGCACAGCAGATGAAAATGAATATACAGGTGGCGTTGATGAACAAGAATACATAGAGGAAAATGAAGAGGATTGGTTTCATCGACCCGATATGGAGAGTCAACAAAGCTTCAATCAAAGTCGACATTCCCTTGGAAAAATGAATATCGTTTGTGAACACTGTGATGCCTTACATTGGATTGATGAGAAATTGGTTGCATCATCTGTGAGAAAACCCAGATTTGGAACATGTTGCTTGGAAGGCAAAATCAGGCTTCCTAAACTTCGTGACCCACCCAACCTATTTAGGGTATTATACGATGGTAGTGACAATTGTTCGAAGTTGTTTCTACAACACATTCGACAATATAATGCTGCGAATGCTTTTACAAGTCTTGGATGTTCAATAGATCGTAGTGTTCTTATCGGAAGGGGTCCGTATAGCTTCACTATACACGGGGAGTTACAGCATCGCTCAGGTGCATTATTACCACAGCCGGGTACAGATCCCATATATGCTCAACTTTACATATATGACCCGATGGCATCCTTAGCCAGTCGTCAACGTAGGAATCCGACTTTAGATCGAGAACTCTTGCAGAATCCAACAATGTTTGTTAGAATCCGTCAAGCATATGAAGTACTGCGGAAACAAAATCAACACCAATCTATTCAAAATTTACCAGCGTATTTGCGATATAATCCGAGAGCGGATCAACGACGTTATAATGCTCCAGCTGTAGAGGTGATCGCAGTAATCGTGCCTGGTGATGGTACTGAGATAAGGGGATCAAGAGATATTGTTCTGCATTATAGAAGAACTGAAGGCTTGATGCGGATAAATGAATGTCATCCGGCATACGCACCATTACATTACGTGTTGTTGTTTCCTTTTGGCGAACTAGTTTGGGAACAATCTATGACTCTTTGGGATGTCTGCACAAATAGTCCGAGTATTAAATCAAAATAACCGACTCACAATGATGGATTACTATAGTTATCGTTTATTCGAACGAAGATCAGAGTATTCAACTATTTTGAGAGCCCAAAAACTATTTCAAGAATTTTTGGTAGATGCTTGGGCTGCAACAGAACAAAACCGTCTCACATATATTAGAGAAAACCAAGGCTTATTTGTTCGATCTGAACGATATAAAGATCTCCAAGAAATCTTTGCTGCGCAGGGTGAACCTAATCAAACCGGAACAATGCGTATCCTCCCATCTTCTTTTACTGGTGGACCAAGACAAATGTATGAAATTTATCAAGATTCTATGTCTATAACACGCGCATACGGACATCCAGATATTTTCTTAACTATGACAGCCAACCCAGCATGGCCTGAAATTAGTGATGCTCTCCTCCCCAATGTAAGGATCCCACCCCCACGCGGAAAACGCGACGAGTATGGGGGCGAAACACCAAACACGGTTATCACGCAAAACATAACGGAGTCGCCACATTTGTTAATTATTTAACCCAACAAATGGAAATGTTAGAGATTCTATTAGTTCGGAGGTCAGGTTACGCCTTGGGAAGAGTTTTACGTCACCCAAGTCGCGTCGGATAGGACCGAGTCTCCCTAACGTTAGTTAACAAAGTGCATGTGTGTGTGTATTTCAAAAACGGGAGAAACTGACTTTTAACAAAACTGGTTAATTATTTAATAGAAAAGGGTTATTTTGCAAACATTCTGACCAGAAAAGGAAAAAAAACTGAAAAATGCACTCCCCGGCCAAAGTAGCCGTATTGATGGGGAGGGCATTCCAGGGATTTTTGACAGTTTATCAGAAAACTGTCCAGTTTCAGACAAAACAGAGTGTTCTTGCTGAAACTGGACTGAAATGATCATTTTCAATTATTTTTCTTAACAAAAACATGGATTTAATCATCCCTATGTCATTGATCACAAGTTAGACACCAAAAACAAAGGTTTTGGGTGTTATCAAGACAATCATTGGGGGAGTTTTTGAGAAAGGTGATGAACATGCCCTTTGGGCCAAAATTGCCATTTGATGAGTAAAGATTGAAACTTTACCATCAAAATGGACTTTTTATGAAAGATTAACCTTGAGGGACAACAAAAACAACATAAAGATCCAATCTTTATGAACCAATCTTAGGGATTTTTGGCTAGATAAAGGTTGGGATGATAAAGATTGAGCCTTTATCCCCCAACATGATCATCATGGCCTAGTTTGTGGAATACTAACATAAAGACATGAGCTTTCACCTTGATAAAGATATATTTAGGCCATTTAGAACAAAGAAATCAAACCATGATCATCCTTAGGTTTGAACCTCTTTCACACAAAAGTATGAAGGGCACCTTGAATCATGCCCATGGCTTGGTTCACATATATATATATAAGATATATGCGCTTGAAATGGACAAGTCTTGTAGTAATATAATATATGTATGCTTGAAATGGACAAGTCTTATAAGAATGTAAATTTGCTTGATAGGACAAGTCTTACAAGTATGTAAACAAGAACAAGTAATATGATTAACAAAGCAAAATAGAGTTGAGATGAAGAGAAGATGGGGGAAGGGGACCTCACCTATGATGGTTCTAGTCTATCTTCCTTTCATTCACTCAATTATAAGGGTGATTTCTCACTCAGACATGATTTCTGCAGAGTTTCCCCTATCTAAACAATATTCTTCCCCCCTGAAATGATCAGTATGGGGTTCAATTTATAGAGGCTGAGGGTGCCCAACATAGCCGTACGGCTAGGGACCTCATGTGCCCAAACCATCCGTACGACTCGACTTGGCGAGCTTCTGGATTTTTCTAAGTTTAATTCCAGTTCAGTCCTGGAATATCAGGTTTATCCTAGTGAGGTCCTGGTCCATTGGTTTATCCCTAAATGGTACCAAGAATTCCTCTAAAGTAGGTCGAATTCAGATTGGGGTACTTACAGAGCCCCTCGGCAACCTCGCTTTTGAAGAAAGCGGGGTTGTCGACAAAACAAGCATCCCAATCTGATGGGAGGACGGCGTGACCGATTTGTTTTATGGCTGGACCTAGAGGTATAAGATTCCTACGTATCCCTATTCGAGGGAATCAAGCCTAACATAGTTCGGGTGAGAGATTTTAAGGCTACTCAAACCTATGGGCCTTAGGTGGATATTCATTCATCCCTTCCTAAATAGGCATGGCTCAAAGGCCGGACTTGGTCAACTTGGCTCTATTCGGAGAGGGTTGACTAAGGGGGCTGGCATGGCTCAGAGGCTCAAATAATGGGCATGGCTCAGAGGCTAGGCTTGATCGAGTTGGCTCTATCGGAGAGGGTCGACTCGAGGGTAACTGGTCAACTTATCTCATAGCGGAGGGTCGACCACACAAACTGGTCAACTTATCTCATGGCGGAGGGTCGACTGCACAAACTGGCCAACTTATCTCATGGCGGAGGGTCGACTACACAAACTGGCCAACTTATCTCATGGCGGAGGGTCGACTACACAAACTGGTCAACTTATCTCATGGCGGAGGGTCGACTACACAAACTGGTCTTACGTCATCACAGACTGCCGTCACAATGATAGGTTTTCTCTAACCTGGCCACTCTCGGGGGACAAAGGTTTTCTTAACCTAATCATGACTATACTGGTCTTACGCCCTACCAAGGGCTGCCAAGGCAATAACATCTTAACTTTCATCCTGGACTTACGAGGTACGGCCGGGACTTTCACGATTTCACTTTTTACCCTGGACTTACGAAGTACGACCGGGTCACAAAATCCAATGGTCTTGCACCACGCCGGACGGCCAAAGGACATATCTCGCTGAACCTAATGGTCTTACGTCACACCGGACTGCCAAAGGACATATCTCACAGAGCCTAATGGTCTTACGTCACGCCGGACGGCCAAAGGACACAATATCACAAAATCTAATGGTCTTATGTCACACCGGACGGCCAAAGGACATAATCTCACTAAACCTATGGTCTTACGTCACGCCGGACGTCCAAAGGACAAATCCCACAGAACCTAATGGTCTTACGTCACGCCGGACGGCCAAAGGACACAATCTCACAGAGCCTAATGGTCTTACGTCACGCCGGACGGCCAAAGGACACAATCTCACAAAACCTAATGGTCTTACGTCACACCGGACGACCAAATGACAATTTTTCATATTTTTTTTAACCTGGACTTACGAAGCGCGGCCGTGTTAATTTCATAAAATTCAAATTCTTAACCTGGACTTACGAAGCACGGCCGGGTTAAATTCATACTCTTAACCTTTTAACCTGGACTTACGAATTACGGCCGGGTCAACAAAATCCAATGGTCTTACGCCACGCCGGACGGCCAAGGACGAATCTCACGAAACCTAATGGTCTTACGTCACGCCGGACGGCCAAAGGACACAATCTCACGAAACCTAATGGTCTTACGTCTCACCGGACCGCCAAAGGACGTAATCTCACTGAACCTAATGGTCTTACGTCATGCTGGACGGCCAAAGAACGTAATCTAACTGAACCTAATGGTCTTACGTCACGCCGGACGGACAAAGGACGAATCTCACCGAACCTAATGGTCTTACGTCACGCCGGACGGCCAAAGGACACAATCTCATGAAACCTAATGGTCTTACATCTCACCGTACCGCCAAAGAACGTAATCTCACTAAACCTAATGGTCTTACGTCACGCCGGACGGCCAAAGGACGTAATCTCACTGAACCTAATGGTCTTACATCACGCCGGACGGTCAAAGGATGAATCTCACCGAACCTAATGGTCTTACGTCACGCCGGACGGCCAAAGGACACAATCTCACGAAACCTAATGGTCTTACGTCTCACCGGAACGCCAAAGGATGGAATCTCACTGAACCTAATGGTCTTACGTCACGCCGGACGGCCAAAGGACACAATCTCACGAAACCTAATGGTCTTACGTCTCACCGGACGGCCAAAGGACACAATCTCACGAAACCTAATGGTCTTACGTCACGCCGGACGGCCAAAGGACGGGTCTAACCTAATGGACTTATGTCATTCCGGACGACCAAAGGACATAATCTCACTAAACCTAATGGTCTTACGTCACGCCGGACGGCCAAAGGACAAGTCTCACCTAATGGACTTATGTCATTCCGGACAGCCAAAGGACGGGTCTAACCTAATGGACTTATGTCATTCCGGACTGCCAAAGGATGAATCTCACAAAACCTAATGGTCTTACGTCACGCCGGACGGCCAAAGGACATAATCTCACTAAACCTAATGGTCTTACGTCACGCCGGACGACCAAAGGACAAGTCTCACCTAATGGACTTATGTCATTCCGGACTGCCAAAGGACGGGTCTAACCTAATGGACTTATGTCATTCCGGACTGCCAAAGGACGAATCTCACAAAACCTAATGGTCTTACGTCACGCCGGACGGCCAAAGGACGTAATATCACTAAACCTAATGGTCTTACGTCACGCCGGACGGCCAAAGGACAAGTCTCACCTAATGGACATATGTCATTCCGGACTGCCAAAGGACGGGTCTAACCTAATGGACTTATGTCATTCTGGACTGCCAAAGGACGAATCTCACAAAACCTAATGGTCTTACGTCACGCCGGAGGGCCAAAGGACTTAATCTCACTAAACCTGATGGTCTTACGTCACGCTGGACGGCCAAAGGACAAGTCTCACCTAATGGACTTATGTCATTCCGGACTGCCAAAGGACGGGTCTAACCTAATGGACTTATGTCATTCCGGACTGCCAAAGGACGAATCTCACAAAACCTAATGGTCTTACGTCACGCCGGACAGCCAAAGGACATAATATCACTAAACCTAATGGTCTTACGTCATGCCGGACGGCCAAAGGAAAAGTCTCACCTAATGGACTTATGTCATTCCGGACTGCCAAAGGACGGGTCTAACCTAATGGACTTATGTCATTCCGAACTGCCAAAGGATGAATCTCACAAAACCTAATGGTCTTACGTCACGCCGGACGACCAAAGGACATAATCTCACTAAACCTAGTGGTCTTACGTCACGCCGGACGGCCAAAGGACAAATCTAACGAAACCTAATGGACTTATGTCATTCCTGACCGCCAGAGGACAATTTTTCATATTTTAACTGGACTTACGAAGAACGTCCACGTTAACTTCACGAATTCAAACTCTTAACCTAACATGACTATACTGGTCGTTCGTCCTACCAAGGACTGCCATCACAATGATAGGTTTTCTCTAACCTGACCACTCTCGGGGACAAAGGTTTTCTTAACCTAACATGACTATACTGGTCTTACGTCCTACCAAGGATTGCCGGCACAATGATAGGTTTTCTCTAACCTAACCACTCTCGGGGACAAAGGTTTTCTTAACCTAACATGACTATACTGGTCTTACGTCCTACCAAGGACTACCGTCACAAACATTGTTTCGCAAAACACTCCCTCAAATGCCCAATGCAATTTGAAAAGGAAAAACATATCTCTTCACAAACACTCCCTCAAATGCCCGATGCAATTTGAAAGGGAAAAAACATATCAAAACCCAAAACACTCCCTCATATGCCCGATGCAATTTGAAAGGGAAAAACAAATCTTAACACAAAATACTCCCTCAAATGCCCGATGCAATTTGAAAGGGAAAAACACATATTTTCACAAAACACACCCTCAAGTGCCCGACGCGACTTGAAAGGGGAAAAACACACATTTTCACAAAACACACCCTCAAGTGCCCGACGCGACTTGAAAGGGGGGAAAAAACATTCATTTTTCAAAAGTATGGTGCTAAAAGGGCAAATTTTAAAAGTTCTCATTCCTCAAGGCAAATCTTTTAACGAAGCATGCCAGTCAAATTTTTATTTTAACTTAACCGCGAGGTTTGTTACGCATAAAGCCCTTTGGATCTTTGTCCATTTCTTAGGAGCGATCGGGAGTGGAGAACCCTTTTGTCGTCGATGTTGGGGTATCCCCCATGTCCTTGTAATCATCAATGTTGGGGTAGCCCCATGTCCTTGTTGGCGTCGGTGGCGGCATAGCCCCATGTTTTCGGACGGCGTAGCCCTAATGTCATCGTTTGACGGTTAGGAACCCATCCTTTTTTCATGACACTCCCTTTCTTTTGCCTAGGCCGCCCTTACGGGTTTTCAACCTAGCGGGCTACTTTTTTGTGTCTTTCATGGCACACCCTGTTTTTTGCCTAGGCCGCCCTTGCGGGTTTTCAACCTAGCGGGCTACTTTTTTGGTGCCTTTCTTTCTATTTTTCTCTTTCTTTTATGAGTGATCCAACCGAGTCGACGGGATGGGGACTTAATATGTCATTTTGGGGGAAACATGCAAGGGCCTTTATTTAGGCGGGAGAGAGTCCCTTTATATTGGTGAACAATGTATCACGAAACGGGAGGAAGCCCTTGCTTGACAGAATACAAGTGTTTAGCTCTTTCTTAAGATGTAGAGAAGAAGACTTGTTGAGACATTTGAAATCAGCCTTACTCAATATCATCAAAATGATTGCTTGAACGGACCATGTTCATTATTAAGTCAGGGTTATAACAAGCAATTAGCCTTGACATGTATAAATGCTGTGATCAATTGAGTTTAAGATTCGATCAATGGCAAGATCAAAATGTGTTTAGGAGAGATTGGTCATTATCTGGGAAATTGGTCATTGATGGGACCAAGGGAAGAGAACCGGGTCATTTTGGGAGGACCGAGGTTTGATGGATTCATTTCTGCTATGACCGGACCCGAAGGTTGCCTACGTTCCCCTCAGTTTGAGGAGCTCAGGTCGCCGTAGTTCGGCCTTGAGGCCGTCTTTTGCTGAAGTTGGCTTTCTTTTGATGTCGTCTCGGAGGACGTTGTTGCTCGCTTCCGCTTTGCGGTGAACTCCTTGGGATAGACCTCTTAGGGTGAACCTTCTTTGGTGTGAACTCCTCTTGAGGAAAACTTTCTTTTTGCCATTTTCTTTCCTTCTTTCCACACATTCATTTCCTTTCTCTCTTCCCCCCCCCCCATTTTTTTTGACACAAACATTAACACCAACTTGCTATCTTGGGCATTGGCTCTCTTGCAGCCCCTTATCAAGTCTAGCTTCGATTTCGAAGATCTGGGAAGCCCTTTGCTTGGTTGCACACGTGCGATCACGGTTGAATCTTGGCGGTTGAGGAACAACGTCCTCACCTTTTCACTGTCTCGGGATGCCTTCGATGTGCATCAGGAGTTTGTTTCAGAAAGGTGTATTGGGTTGTGTATCGGGGAAGTGTATGAGGGAAGACTTGCCATTAATGGTTTCTTCATGGCCAATTGATCACAATATTTATTCACATCAAGATTAATTGTTTGCCTTTAGCATTTTTCATTCGTGTTAGGTTCGTTCGTCCTTAATGACTCGTCATTGACAAGTATGTTTAGAAGTCAATTGATCATTTTAGGGACTTAGCAATCAATTGATCATAACAAGCAAGGCAATTTCAAGAGTAAATGTGTATTGCGAATAATGTCTCAAGTCTAGAGAGAAGAGAATGAAAATAACTCTTTTATTGAGATAACTTTATACATACATGTCCAAGTGCGGACCTTTGCAAAAATAAAAAGACACAATCTGGGACGGACTTTGATGAAAGTCTAGATCCTACGAGGCTGGAAGACTCATCATTTTTTTTATTTTTTTTAGGGATGGGCTCCTATAATGTGCGATGGTCCGTTTTCTTCCTCAATTGTTGGAGGGGTTGTCGGCGGAACATTCCATGTCTTCCACGGGGAACTCGGGTTCCGTGTCATCGAGAAAGACGTCGCGAGGTCACCGCTTGGCTTGGCATTGCAATCGCCGGACTCATCTTTGGCCATCTTCTTTTGGTGGCTCCCTTTCAAGGGGCGTAACCTCGCGCATGGCATTCGGCGAGGGTACGGATCTCCATTTGATGTAGCCGCCTTTGGGCCTCCGAGGCATGGGCCTCTTCTCGTGGACGGTGTCCCAATCCTGCTCTCAGAAGCCATTTCGGATGTGGGCTCCTTGGTTGATGTTTTCGGTGGACAAGACCGCAAAGGATTTTAGCATTTTAAACCTCGAGGTGAAATTATAACCATGATTTGAGAGGAACGCCTCATTAGCGGATTATCCTTTTGGAAAAGAGTTGACCTCTTATTTTAAGAAAACTTGATTTCCAATTTTTTGAATGAAAGGGGAGGGAGTTACCCTAAGCACCTTTTGTTTCTTTTCTTTAACAGACGCTTTGGAGGATAACGGGGATCCATCCAAAGACTTGACTAACTTCCTAGGGAACTATGTCTAGGGGTTTAACGGGGACCTAGGGGACAACACCTAGGGGTTTAACGGAAGTTTCAGCGGGGATCACAAACAGGATCACAACGGGGATCACAACGGGGGGGGGGGGGATCACAACGGGGATCGCAACGGGGATCACAACGGGATCACAACAGGATCACAACGGGATCATAACAGGATCACAATGGGGATCACAATGGGGATCACAACGGGGTCACAACGGGTCACAACGGGGATCACAACGGGGATCACAATGGGGATCACAACGGGATCACAACGGGGATCACAATGGGGATCAAAACGGGGATCACAATAGGGATCACAACGGGATCACAACGGGGATTACAACGGGATCACAACGGGGTCACAACGGGGATCACAACGGGATCACAACGGGGAGCACAACGGGAACCTTGGAAGGATATCGGGGATCCATCCAAAGGCTTAACGAAATGCCTTTATGGAAGTCTTGGAGGATAACGGGGATCCGTCCAAAGACTTAACGAAATGACGCTCATTAACGCAAGAATGCAATGCGTCAAGGCCAAGAAGCAAAAACGGAGCAAAGTCATGCAATGTGCAATTATTTATTCATCCAAGTTTACTTAAAAAGCATTTTTATTCCTAAATGGTTGGAAAAGATTTCTCTCTTTTTTTTTTCCGCAACTACTCTAATTCCTAGATCAGTGGAGGCCATCACTACGCCTATAGACCCCTCGTTTTTCACCTGTCTTGCACACTCCCAAGGATGGACTGTCCTGGGCGAGGGTCCTATAGGGAAAGCGGCTTCCACCGACCGAAAGAAACGACTCTAGGGTCTAGCGCATCACAAGGTTCCCAATGCGTGAGCCATTCCAATCATGATTAAGCCCCGGTTAAGATCAAGATTCGCCTTAGGGACAGGGACCTTCCGGCATGACCTCATCTTTGATGAGGGTTCTAGAATCTTATCCTTGGGCTTAAGGATGATTAATATGAACCATACATTAGGGCTTGACGATACGGTGTCACCCTATCCTTAATACATGACTTAGGTTAATTGTGGTCATCATTAACGCATAAGTCAAGGATCGGGTCAAAGTTGACCATGGTCACACTTGCTTTCATAAGGAGTCGTGACTCGGGCATTAACTTGGCCATAATTAATCTCAGACACGTATTAGGGACGTGGTAACGTGAGCTAGACCAAAAAACCAACCAAAGTCTCGGTATTTGTGTGTCACGGACAAGTGTGGTTGACTCGGCTCGGAAGGGGAGGTGGAATGGACCCGTGCGCGCTAGAAGGGCACAAGAGCACCAATCAAGCTACATCGTGGCATCCATCCCGGGTTTAAAGGGCATTTGGAACGTGCAAGGTCAAGTGCGCGTAGTGTGAAGCCATTCTATATTCTCTTTTGAGTTAAAATAGAAATTTTCGATTCGTTTTAACATCATGAGCAATGTATAATCAACATATGAACAGCATGAATAAGCATAATCGACAAAAATGAGCAAGCATGAATAAGCTATTTACACAAGCAATCAAGCAAGAGTCATATGAACAAACAAAGCCAAAACTTGTACATACAACAAATTGTGCACAACCAAAGGTCTTTTGAAATCAAGACTTCACAAGAAGAACAATCTTTGGAAAACCATTTGTAAAACAAGTTGTGCACAACAAAAGGATTCAAAATTTTTTACAAAATGGGTTATGCACAAGGAGGCCTTAAAAACCCAAATTTATGTCCAAAAAGACTTGTGCATAACCAAGCTTTAAAAACCAAGTTTTGGCTAGAAAAGAAGAAGGTAATGTGCACAAACAAATCTGTAAATTTAGAACCTGGATAAGCAGAAGCAAAAGGGACACAGAATGTTTCTGCCCTGCACAAAATTGTCAAATTTTGAAACATTCTATTCCCTGCCCAACATAGCCGTACGGCTATAGCATCCTGGCTATTATTTTTTTGCAGTTTTTCAACTTCTGATCATCAAGCCCCAGTTTATTGCACATCCAGAACAGTTTCCACTCCAGAAGATTCAAACAGAAACTCAGCACACAGAAAACAAACACAAAAGTTAACGAAAACGGGGGACGGGAGTTTGACCCACACAAAAGTGTCCTCAAAGCTTCTAAAAAGAAGTTTGCAAACACTTTACTCCCCAGCGGAGTCGCCACTGTAAGGATCCCGCCCCCGCGCGGAAAACGCGACGAGTATGGGGGCGAAACGCCAAACACGGTTATCACGCAAAACATAACGGAGTCGTCACATTTGTTAATTATTTAACCCAACAAATGGAAAGGTTAGAGATTCTATTAGTTCGGAGGTCAGGTTACGCCTTGGGAAGAGTTTTACGTCACCCAAGTCGCCTCGGATAGGACCGAGTCTCCCTAACGTTAGTTAACAAAGTGCATGTGTGTGTGTATTTCAAAAACGGGAGAAACTGACTTTTAAAAAAACTGGTTAATTATTTAACAGAAAATGGTTATTTTTCAAACATTCTGACCAGAAAAGGAAAAAAAAACTGAAAAATGCACTCCCCAGCCAAAGTAGCCGTACGGATGGGGAGGGCATTCCAGGGATTTTTGACAGTTTATCAGAAAACTGTCCAGTTTCAGACAAAACAGAGTGTTCTTGCTGAAACTGGACTGAAATGATCATTTTCAATTATTTTTCTTAACAAAAACATGGATTTAATCATCCCTATGTCATTGATCACAAATTAGACACCAAAAACAAAGGTTTTGGGTGTGATCAAGACAATCATTGGGGGAGTTTTTGAGAAAGGTGATGAACATGCCCTTTGGGCCAAAATTGCCATTTGATGAGTAAAGATTGAAACATTACCATCAAAATGGACTTTTTATGAAAGATTAACCTTGAGGGACAACAAAAACAACATAAAGATCCAATCTTTATGACCCAATCTTAGGGATTTTTTGCTAGATCAAGGTTGGGATGATAAAGATTGAGCCTTTATCCCCCAACATGATCATCATGGCCTAGTTTGTGGAATACTAACATAAAGACATGAGCTTTCACCTTTATAAAGTGATCTTTAGGCAATTTAGAACAAAGAAATCAAACCATGATCATCCTTAGGTTTGAACCTCTTTCACACAAAAGTATGAAGGGCACCTTGAATCATGCTCATGGCTTGGTTCACATTATATGTATATATATATATATATATATATATATATATATATATATATAAGATATATGTGCTTGAAATGGACAAGTCTTGTAGTAATATAATATATGTATGCTTGAAATGGACAAGTATTACAAGAATGTAAATTTTCTTGAGAGGACAAGTCTTACAAGTATGTAAACAAGAACAAGTAATATGATTAACAAAGCAAAATAGAGTTGAGATGAAGAGAAGATGGGGGAAGGGGACCTCACCTATGATGGTTCTAGTCTATCTTCATTTCCTTCACTTAATTATAAGGGTGATTTCTCTCTCAGACACAATTTCTGCAGAGTTTCCCCTATCTAAACAATATTCTCCCCCCCTGAAATGATCAGCATGGGGTTCAATTTATAAAGGCTGAGGGTGCCCAACATAGCCGTATGGCTAGGGACCTCATGTGCCCAAACCATCTGTACGACTCAACTTGGCGAGCATCTGGATTTTTCTAAGTTTAATTCCAGTTCAGTCCTGGAATATCAGGTTTATCCTAGTGAGGTCCTGGTCCATTGGTTTATCCCTAAATGGTACCAAGAATTCCTCTAAAGTAGGTCGAATTCAGATTGGGGTACTTACACCCAATCAAACTGCATCTGATCGACCAGATTTGGTTGCCCGAGTTTTTGAATTAAAGAGAAGACATTTGCTTAAGATAGTAAAAAATGAATGGGTGTTTGGACGAATAGTAGCATATCTTTTCGTAATTGAATTTCAGAAAAGGGGATTACCTCATATGCACGCATTGTTTTTTTTTTTTGGCATCACAAGATAAAATTAAAACGCCAGAACAAGTTGATCGGGTGGTATGTGCCGAGTTACCAGATCCAGATAACAATCCCGCACTTTTTGACACTTTTAAGAGATGTATGATACATGGGCCATGTGGCGCGAGAAACTTAAGTGCGCAATGTATGGAGAATGGTTTTTGCAAGAAAAGGTACCCAAAATCATGGGCTGAAACAACAACTATTGACAATGACGGATATCCAATCTATCGTCGTCGTGATAATGGAGTTGTAGTGATGGTTAAAGGGAAAGAGGTAGATCATAGAGACGTTGTACCTTACAATCCTTATCTTACTGAGATGTTTAACTGTCATATTAACATGGAGGTATGTGCTGGAATGACATGTGTGAAATACATTAATAAGTATATTTACAAAGGTCATGATATGACAACCATGGTTTTAGGGAGAGGTGATGAGATTCAACAGTATCTTAATGCAAGTTATATTGGTCCGCCGGAAGCTGTGTGGCGGTTATTTGACCACACTTTACATGAAGAATGTCCTAATGTTGTTCGTTTAGATCTCCATCTACCCGGACAACAAAATATCACGTATGATTCAAGGCATTCACGAGATCAAATACTTCTACAAGCTGATGGGAAAGTAACAAAATTGATGGCTTTTTTTATTTGTTGTGCTTCTGACGAATGGGCTCGAGATTTAACTTATCAACAAATTCCAGAGTATTACACATGGCACAGAAATCACTAGAAACGAAGAAATCCTAATTATTATAGCAAGGCGATTGGTAGAATATATTTTACTAGCCCCTCAGTGGTGAGAGATTTTACCTCCGGCTCTTATTAATTAATGTTAAAGGGCCCACATCTTTTGAACATTTACGCACATTGAATGGTGTTCATCATAATACGTTCAAAGATGCATGTGCTGCACGGGGACTTCTAGAAGATGATGAAGAATGGACACAATGTTTGGAAGAAGCATCAGTCATGAAGACTGGATACCAGTTGAGAAGGTTATTCGCGCTTATTCTGACACAGTGTTCTCCTTTACAACCCAATGAGTTGTGGATAAAGTTTGCAATGAATATATGCGATGATCTTCCACACAAGTTACTGTAGATACCCCGGGAAAACCCCACTTGGCTAGAGCGGTGAATTATCCTAGGATGTCTAATTGATTTTAAGAGTCGCCATCTATGTTTTAGAGGAACATAAGAAAAACCTAAAAAAAAATCCAATTTTATATACAAAACCAGAGATTCGGGAAAAGATGGGTTCGGGGGTTAGGTGACGGAGTGGGAAGTACTTAAACACCCACTCCGCCCCGCTTAAGCTGGTCTTGCTACTTTTGGTGTTCTAATGCTAAATGTCCTTCAATAAAAAGTGCTAACAATGAAAATGAAAAGAAAGGGGAAATAAAAAGATAAATGATTTTATTGATTTAATTTATGCTAAAGATTACATGTTGAATTATCCTAACAATTACATTAATAATGAAATGGGGAGATTAAAGTAGAGATTAAAATGTAGGGAGATAACCTTAACCAACTTTAATATAGTAAAGTGTTCATTTGGTCATGTCCCATTGATGGGGATTGCATACATTACCAAGACATGTGAAAATAAGAGAAGAAGAATAAAAGACCTTAAGAAAGTGGGCTTCAAACTTGGACTTGAAAATGGTGTTGTTGTAAGGCAATTGTTGTAGAACAATTTGTGTAGAGTTTTGTTGTGTTAAACTCTTATTGGGAGAACTCTTGTAAAGAGAATTCTTGGGAGAATTGTGTATAGAATATTTGTGTAGAGATTTCAAGTCAAAAGAGAAGGTCCTTTCTAAGGTAGAAGAAGGTGGTTTTTATAGGCAAATAGGAGAGGGAAAGGTTGGAGGGAAAAGATGATCATCCATGTGAAATGGAATTGACCAATCAAAAATAAGATAAATAAAATAATAAATGAAAGAAATAAAAGAAAATCAAATAAAATAAAAAGGAAATATTTTGTTTTAAAGAAAAGGCTTAGAATGTGGGATTGGGAGTTATGAAATAAGGGGGGATGAATGTGGATGAAAAAGGGAGTGTTTGTGATCAAGAAAAGGGAGGGAAAATGCTGCAATCCGTAACAGTCAAAATGAGAAGCGCGCGAGTCCGGCCTTTGGGGCGAGAAGCGCACGCGGCCCATTGACAGTGTCGGAGGCGCCCGCGGGTGAAAGTAACAGAATGACAAAATAACTCTAAAAGTTAACTCTGTTATGCAGTTTAGTCCAAAACTAACGGAATCAGTTAGGAACTTAACGGAAGTAACAGAAATTAACAAAAACAAGTTAAATAAAAATACTATGTCTGCAATCGGGGTGAGAGGTCCAAAGCGGGGTATCTACAGAGCCCCTCGGCGATGTGGATTGCAAAGCAAAACGCATCGAAGAAAGAAAGACAGCCGCCGAGGACATCGACAAGAGAAAACAAAGACTCGATAAAACATGAATTTAAAATTTGTGAAGGATAGGGGTGCGCTCCCTGTGTGAGAGGCTTTATTGATATAGAAAGGATATGGCGGGATCCGTTTTTCTGAAGCGGGATCCGTTTGCTGAAGCGGGATCCGTTTGCTGATGTGGGATCTGTTTGCTGATGCGGGATCCGTTTGCTGATGCGAGATCCATTTGCTGAAGTGAGATCCGTTTGCTGAAGCGGGATCCGTTTGCTGATGCGGGATCCGTTTGCTGATGCGGGATATGTTTGCGGATGGCGGGAACCGAGGCTCCGTCTGCCTATATGTGATATTGTTGTGTTGCTTGATGGAAAGGTGGTGATTTTGCGGCTCACCGTGGACCGAGTTATTGTCATTGAACTGTAATTGTTTGACTCTGTGGGATGCAGGCGTAGTTGACGGCGGATCACTTTCTGCTGGGGATGAAGTGCCTTGAGTTGCAGATGCTGTTGACCTTGTGGTGGTACCTATTAAGTGTGTGCTTTGTAGGTATATGTGGTTGTGACATGTATGAGATGTGAAATGGCAGTTATGAGAGAAATTATGCTTGTGGTGTGATGTGAGTTGAAGGCAGTTTTGCATGAGAGAGAATTTTTGTAAGAATGGAGAAAGTGATTTTGTGTGCGGTGTGATTTGAGGAAAGCCTCGGATGTATTCATACCTTCACTTACCATTGCCGTTGGATGGATTAGTGTTGTGGTGGTGGATGCCTTGATGCTTTTGATGAAGAATTTCCATGCTTTGGATGGAGAATGATGATGTTGGTGATGACGAATTGTTTTTGCCTTTGATGGAGTGTCGGTGAGATGGTATTCCGGGTGATGGGTTGGTCGTGCCAAAAGGCTGCCTACGTATCCCTTTAAGAGAATCAGACCAGCGTAGTTCAAGGATGATGGAGAATGCTGGGGGAGAATGCAAAAAGGAAACACATAATTTTGCGCAAAAAAAAGAAAATAAAATCTTTTTTTTTTAATTAGAAAGAAAAGAATATGCACACACGTGAGAAAAATATTTTTTTTTTTTAGTTCGTGGGTGAACCATTTTAACCATTGTGTGTTTGTAAAGCCAACCCAAGATCAAGTCATGTTCAATCGAAGTCCGGATTGCCTTGCTTGAATTCTGTCGTCGTTGCCGTTGTGTCCAACGAAAAGTGATTTCTAGCCCCAAGAGATGTGTCAGTTATGGGGCTCCAAAAGACATTCGATGCCGAGATAAGGGGTTGCTGATTGTAAAGCCCCTAGCATGCCTTTGATGCCAAACTATAAGAGACTTGTATAGCCCCAAGATGAATCGACTCTTGACCTTTTCAAATAAATCGCCTTTTGCTGTTGACGTGAGCAAGCTTCGAGAGAAGATCATTGATACCAAGCTTCGGGAGATTTCTAGGCCCTAAATGTCATGTGAGCTTTAAGATGGCGGGATGCGAGGACCTTTCGGTGTGAAGCCCCAACTTATCTTGGCATTGTATTGAGAGCGGAAGCACCATTGGATAGAACTCATGAAAGTGATCTCGCTCTTACTCTTACAGGGGAGATGAATTGCCTCGTTGTGGTTGGCACCCAAGTGGTGGAAGGCCCATGTTGAGAATGCAGTAGAGTCTTTGGGAAATGTCTCGTGGGAGATGATGATGTTGTTACTGATGATAAGGTCTTGGTGTGATAAAGTCTTGAACGATATGTTTGCTTGAGTCTTCTTGAGTTGAATCGACGGCGGATCTTCGGATGCAGCCTGTGCTTTTGATCTTGGAGAAGGGGGTGCTGTATTGCAGAAACATTGGGATTGGCCGTAACTCTGCTTATAGAGTTAACATATTGGCATTGCCCACTATAACTCAGCCGGGTGAGTCTAGCATATTGAATCTTTTTCCTTTTCTCTAAGACTTCCTTCATAATCTCGCTGTGAGTTCTAACAAGAATCATCAAATTCATTCATATCATCGGAGCCTTCATTTAAAACCAAGAGGCCTTTTGACTGGAAGTGTTGAGGGACCATTGAAGCTTGATGTCTTTCATGGAGCCATAAGACTACTCCACATTGCATTGCTTGAGCATTGTTTCCCCAAAAGACTGTCGGTTGCGAAGCCCCAATATTTCCCTTTGCTTGTATCACTGTAATGCCGTAGCCCAAAAGATTGTAGATTGCGAAGCTCCTTGAGACCTTTAGTGCCGAATTGAGGAAGCTTCCAATGTTGCACATGACTCGGCTGGGGACACTGAAGTGAATTTCTTCTTGCCGAGGGAGCCTTTAAAACTTGATCGTACCCCCTAGAGTGACACCATTGATTAGGTGTGAAACGAGAAGGGCCTATCCTTGATCGGGGGAACAAGTATGAGCATACATGACAAGTAGGTTCTTCTCGATGTTCCTTTTGAGAGACTTTAAGGATAGTCTCACACATCTTTCTTGAGCGTAGCCCTAGGGCTCATTAACTGTCAAATGAAGCAAGAGAAGTTTTCATTCTCGAGTCACATAGCCCCTAGGGCGTCATCACTTGTTGAGCAAAACAAGAGACTCGTCCTCGTGTGGGGGAACAAACACAAGGGGACATGGAAAGAGCTACTCCATTATCGGGAGTCTTTCGGCATACTTTAGAGGGACATGCTTGTAGAAGCTTGAATTACATGTTGTTGCTCGCTGCCCAAACCAACTGACTAGATGGGGATTATTTTGTGCAACCTCGTACCCCTTCAATGATAGGCTCGTTCTCGGATGGATCTTGGTTACCACGGGCTTTCTTTCTCATGAGCCCAAAGATGCACATTGCAAGAACAATCTTTCAATAACCCAAAATGACCTTTGATGGTGCCATATCTCGTCAAGCCTTTTGAAATTCCAAAGTTGGCTCGGTGGGGATTGACTTGCTGAGGAGACCCAATGTAGAACTTGTGCAGTTGTCTTCTTTAGAGGCCGGAGATATCCATTTCTCTTTCCCTTCTCTCTTTCACTCTCTCTTCTTTTTTTATGACGCACCCTGTTTTTTGCCTAGACCGCCCTTTCGGGTTTTCAATCTAGCGGGCATCTCTTTTGCGTCTTTATTTTGACTCGATTAATGAGGAAGTGTGCATTGACTCTAGCGGAGGATGAGAGACATGTGATTTTGCAGTGAAGACCTCTTGTCACTAAAGATGAGTGACATTGACTCGACTAGGGAAGTGTCCCTAGTATTGACTTTATGTATGTATAGATTTTTTCGAATGACTCACGAAGGCAAGTAAGTCATTAAGAGAGAAGAGAATGAAAGCCCCAATTTGATTGCAAGAAATTGGGAGTATGCAGAAAGAATAGAAGCCCTAGAATCGACAAGGAACGAAAAGTGATTTCAAATCTAGGAAAGTTGTTTAATCTTGAGGTGATTAATTCATTGGAAAATGAATCGTACAAAGATGCCATGACAAGTTCGAGATGAAGTCCGATCACCATAACGTGCTAGGGGTAAACATATCTTCTTTCTTGCTTGAGACCGGGCCCGAAGGTTGCATACGTTCCTCCAGTGTAGAGGCTCAGGTCACCGTAGTTCTTGTTGATGCTCCATTCGTCGAGATGGTTGTTGCTTCGTCTTTCATCGGTGGAATGATGATGATCTTGTACTTCTTTGATTGAGGGGGATTTTTTTTTTTTTTTGCTCTAACTTTTGCCTAGGTTGATTTGAGGATTTCAACCTAGCGAGCTCTTTTTTTTTTTTTTTTTTTTATATCCCATTTTGAAAACTTTGCTTCATGATTGTTGCTCCACCTTTCTTTGTCTTGATTTCGTCGTTGTTGATGTATTCATTGTTGATGCCGTCGTCGATGTTTAGCTTCTAGGCGTTCAAGTGATAACCTTCGTTCTAAAACGTGTTTAGACATCTTTTCATCATTTTGCCAATAATTAAATTGAACAACTTGGAAGAGTGTATGAGGACAAGAACGACTTTTTATTTGATGACTCAATGAACTCGAACATTTAACATAGGACGAGAGAAAACATTAATGCACACTTAAGAGGACTTTTGACTCCTTTTTTTTATTTTTTATTCCTACTACTAGGTAGAGAAAGAGAAACGGAGATTGTTGTCGTCGGCCTTGTGGCATGATCCCTTGTTGAAGCCCCATTTCAAATCTGAGCTCCTTCCTTGATGATTTCTTGCATGCTCTCACTCTTTAACTGTTGTTCTTCACCCACGGTAAATTCACCATTGTCAATCAAGTCTTGGATGATGTTGCGGATGGAGAAGCAATCCTCGGTGAGGTGACCGCTGCATAGGTGATAGTCACACCACTTGTGGTGGGCATGGTTGCGACGCAATGGTTGTGGTTGCTTGTACCCTTGGAGAGGAGAAATTTGTCCCTTTGCTTTGAGATCTTCATAGGCCTTAGTGACAGTCATGCCTTGGAGGGGAGTGTACACACGGTCGTTGGTAGAGCCTTTGTGACTCTTGAGAGGCGAGCCACTTGAACATGCCTTATCGTTGACCTTTGCCTTGTTGTTGGTGAACTCTTGCAAACGAGCCTTAATTTCGGACATTTCTTCCTCATGAATTCTCCTCTCGAGATCAAGACGGTCTTTCCACAAATCATCCTTGCGGCGGGCTTCCTCGACAAGTCTATCCATTTGTTCCCCCATGGCTCTTATTATGTTGAAGAGCCTTTCGTTGGACACGGAAGTATTCTCACCCTTGTTGTTGTTGCGGCTTGAAGCCATTGGACCTATGGAGAGAACATGGTTGATCTTAGGGTGGTCCCACAAATACCTTTTGAATCCAATGATTTAACCCACGAACAAGAGAAAAGACTCAAACCACATAAGGAAAAATGACTTTTTTTATTTATTTACAAAAGTCGAAAGGACGTAGTCCTTTTTGGGGTTTCTAGAAATATAGTGGAATCGTCACACTAGTATATAGACCATCTCGCGGTCCCATATACTCATCGGATTCCACCATGCTTGTGATTCCTACATGTGTCGGGATTAAACTAAATTAATGTAGTAAAGCATACATGTGGGGACGGAGTTTTATTTCGTCCATTCCAACAAATTGGCATGTATGATTTGAAGAAATTAGTTTAGGGAAATCTCGGCACACAAAAACCGACTTAGTCACGGAGTGTTAGACCCTAGACTAGAATTGTGTGGCTTGTGCTCGGCTAAAGGGAGGCTTAAGGTCACCCTCGGCATGTAGTCATGAACTACACCACGGGCTGAGGTATAACGCTTCGAAAGAGTCAAAGTCGAGTGGAGCTTGAAACTTTCTAGGACGGGCCTCGACGGGTTTGGGGTTAAACTCGTGCGACTCGATAGTGAGCAATTGATAGGAATTGTGCGCGTAGTGTGAGGTCTAACAAGTGACAAAATATATTCATTTTTTTTTCAAAAGAAAATAAAAGCAATAAGCACATAATTACAACTCTCGAATCACCTGTGTGACCGATAAAAATAAACAGAAAGTAAAATTGTTCATGTGCAGGCTCGGTGCCCACGCTGTCATCCTGTTCTGTTTCTGTGCACTGCTTCTGTTCTGGGAATTTACCCAGAAGTGCGCGCCTTAGATCATTGATACGGGAAGCGCGCGCAGTGCGCCATGAATATTGGAGGCGCGCGCATCTGGGGTACCTGTCAGAATGTCAGAAACTGTGGACTCAGGGGATTGCCCTGGTCCCAAATCATGTAAATTTCCCCGGCAGAAACTGTTAGCACAGAAACATGAAATTCGAAAAACAAAATGAGAGGCGGACGATTCTGGTAGAAGGGTCGGACGCGCGCGCTTTAGCCGAAGAAGGCCGGAGGCGCGCGCTTCCCACCCTTTTTACAAGAATGCCCAGAAAACAGAAATTAGAACACCAAAAGTAGAAAATGCAAGTTTAACCCTCTATGTCCCCAGCAGAGTCGCCACTGTAGATACCCCGGGAAAACCCCACTTGGCTAGAGCGGTGAATTATCCTAGGATGTCTAATTGATTTTAAGAGTCGCCACCTATGTTTTAGAGGAACATAAGAAAAACCTAAAAAAAAAAGCCAATTTTATATACAAAACCAGAGATTCAGGAAAGGATGGGTTCGGGGGTTAGGTGACGGAGTGGGAAGTACTTAAACACCCACTCCGCCCCGCTTACGCGGGTCTTGCTACTTTTGGTGTTCTAATGCTAAATGTGCTTCATAAAAAGTGCTAACAATTAAAATGAAAAGAAAGGGAAAATAAAAAGATAAATGATTTTATTGATTTAATTTATGCTAAAGATTACATGTTGAATTATCCTAACAATTACATTAATAATGAAATGGGGAGATTAAAGTAGAGATTAAAATGTAGGGAGATATCCTTAACCAACTTTAATATAGTAAAGTGGTCATTTGGTCATGTCCCATTGATGGGGATTGCATACATTACCAAGACATGTGAAAATAAGAGAAGAAGAATAAAATACCTTAAGAAAGTGGGCTTCAAACTTGGACTTGAAAATGGTGTTGTTGTAAGGCAATTGTTGTAGAACAATTTGTGTAGAGTTTTGTTGTGTTAAACTCTTGTTGGGAGAACTCTTGTAAAGAGAATTCTTGGGAGAATTGTGTATAGTGTATTTGTGTAGAGATTTCAGGTCAAAAGAGAAGGTCCTTTCTAAGGTAGAAGAAGGTGGTTTTTATAGGCAAAAAGGAGAGGGAAAGGTTGGAGGGAAAAGATGATCATCCATGTGAAATGGAATTGACCAATCAAAAATAAGATAAATAAAATAATAAATGAAAGAAATAAAAGAAAATCAAATAAAATAAAAAGGAAATATTTTGTTTTAAAGAAAAGGCTTAGAATGTGGGATTGGGAGTTATGAAATAAGGGGGGATGAATGTGGATGAAAAAGGGAGTGTTTGTGATCAAGAAAAGGGAGGGAAAATGCTGCAATCCGTAACAGTCGAAATGAGAAGCGCGCGAGTCCGGCCTTTGGGGCGAGAAGCGCGCGCGGCCCGTTGACAGTGTCGGAGGCGCCCGCGGGTGAAAATAATAAAATGACTCTAAAAGTTAACTCTGTTATGCAGTTTAGTCCAAAACTAACGGAATCAGTTAGGAACTTAACGGAAGTAACAGAAATTAACAAAAACAAGTTAAATAAAAATACTATGTATGCAATCGGGGTGAGAGGTCCAATGGTGGGTGTCTACAGTTATGTACGCAATTCGGCATTCCAAACCCAAATGATGGTCAGATAACAGATTATGGTCTGTATCTCCTGAATGAAATATTGCAAGAGTCTGGAAAATGCTTAAAAGATTTTCCACCAATGCCACTCCCACTTGAGAATTGGATACAAATAACGGGCAACAATAGGTTATTATGGGAACATACACAACTTCGGCACAATGTTCTCACTACTGATGCAACAAAAAATATCACCCGCTTTAATGATGCTCAACGACACTCTTTCGAGGCTGTGATGTCTTCGGTGAATCAAAATGAAGGGAAAATCTTCTTCTTAAATGGGGGTGCAGGGACGGGAAAAACATTTTTGTATAACACAATTGCAGGAGTGTGCCGATCGCATGGTCACATCGTTATTTGTGTTGCATCGTCTGGAATTGATTCGTTATTGTTGGTAGGTGGTAGAACTGCACATTCTACATTTTGTCTACCATTGAATGTGTTGGAAGACACAATATGTTCCTTTAAGAAGCAATCAATTCATGCCCAACTTTTCAGAGAGACAAAATTAATAATATGGGATGAGGTTCCTATGCAGCATCGCCATTGTGTTGAGGCCGTTGATCGCAGCCTTCAAGATATTCGTGATAACGATAAACCTTTCGGTGGAATTACTGTTGTTTTTGGTGGTGATTTTCGTCAAACTTTGCCTGTTGTACCTAAAGGATACCGTGACCAAATTGTGGGGCAACTCTTAAAAAATCACCACATTGGAAAAACACACGCGTCCTTGTTTGCGCGCGGGCTTTTTTTGTTCCTTCGGTTTACCCTTTTTAATTGTTTTGAGAGTCGCCACCATGTTGTTGTCGGAACACGGACCGAGATATCTGGATTCGGGGGTTAAGTTATGAATTGAGAAGGTCAAGGAGCACCCAATTCACCCAATCTTGGATTGGTCTTGCTAAGAAATCATCATCATTGTTTCAAAATCATGCAAAACATATGTAACAAAAAAAGCGAACAAATAAATAATTGCTTATTTATTTGGGATGTCGGATCATGTGCTTCGAGACCATCTCCATGGATTGGAGAGGCTCTAGGCTGATCCTTAAATGGAATCACACTACTTCAAAGACAAAGAAGGAGATGAGAAGATAGAAAACAAAGAGTTTTACCTAAGCGTTCTTCGAGAATCCTATGGATGGCCTTGACTAAAGGCCTTGATGATCCGATGAATTTGGCTTGAATGGTGTTGTAGAGGCTTGAATTTCGTGGGTGAGGAAGAAGGGCTGATTATGGAGACCTTTTTGATCAGATCTGGAGTGGTTTTTGGGTGGATGGGGATTCTAGCCTTTTTCTGGTTCAAGAAGCTCTATATTTATAGGAGTTCTGGACCTAGGGTTTTGGCCAAGAAGGTAAGTTGTGATGGGAATCCAAGACTTGATTCCCACAGAGGTATTTTTGGACTCTAAGATCGTCCATTAGGTTTTCCTCGGATTGCTAAAGTGTTTGCCAAGAAAAGGGGTTAAGATCAACAAGAAAACTGACCAAAACCCGACTGTCGAGGGGGGATAACTCGTACGAGACTTCAATGTCTCGTACGAGACATCAATGTCTCGTACGAGACATCCATGTGCTGAAATCACATTTTTGCCCTCTGCAGTAGTTTTAATGTTCATTTTGGCCCCCGACTAATGGAGTTAGACAGAAACTTAACGAAACATGTCCAACTTAACGAGTTTCGACCCAAATCAAAGGCGAGACACAGAAATAGTGTGATTATGAATGAATGTCCAAAATGGGGTGTCTACAGAGCCCCTCGGCGACGATACTTATGGATGAAGTACCGGCGTCGATAGAAAAGATGCCATTTTGAACTAGGGGTATGGTCGTGCTAAAAAGCTGCCTACGTATTCCTCGGAAGGAAATCAGACCAAACGTAGTTCAACTTTGAAAAACACGCAAAAATTGAGGTTTAAGGTATTTTGAAAATCGTTTTCGAAAACAATACTTGCGGTAAGTAAAGCTTAGAGTTTAGTGAGTACCCATACTGAGGAATCAATGTCCTTGACCCAATTCTGAATATACTCCTTTTTGTTGATGACGAACCATCTCCAGTTGCAATCCATACTGAGGAACCAATCTCTTTGGCTCCAATTCTGAACATGCCCTGTTGTTGATGACGGACCGCCTTCGATTTTGGAGACGCCAGTTACCCGGACCTTGCTTCTCCTTCCAACGAGGTTGCCTTATTCGCCGGAAAATGCGAATCCTATGTTATTAACATACGTCTTGATAACAATTATCGGACTCTGGGTTTGGAGACGCCAATTACTTGGATCCTTGCTTCTCTTTCCAACGAGGTTGCCTTATTCGCCGGAACAGTGAATCCTATGCCATTAACATACGTCTCGATGGCAATTGTGGGATTATAAATGGTGGGATCCTGTGTTATTAACTTACGTCTTGATAACAGTCATGGGATACCCGGATTTGGAGACGCCAATTTCTTGGACCTTGCTTCCCCTTTCAACGAGACTGCATTTCTGTTGAAAATGTGAATCCTATGCCATTAGCTTACACCTTGATGACAATTATGGGACTCTGAATGGTGGGATCCTGTGTTATTAACTTACGTCTTGATAATAGTCGTGGGATACCCGGTTGTAAATCCTATGCCATTAACCTACGTCTTGATGACAGTCATGGGATTTAAAGTTTGCTGATGCAGATTTCGTTGCTCACCTATGATCTTGGATGCGCGGTGAGAATAAATTCATACTGAGAAACAACTTTGCTTGTTCCAATTCTGAAAATATCCATTTGTTGACGACTCAATGTTCTATCTTGAACCGGGTTCAGATTCGACCTTTCAGTAAAAAGCAAGACTTTTTCTGACCTTTCTGTTAAAAGCAGGGCTTTTCTGGAATTTCTTAAGAAAACATGGTTTTCTGAGATTTTTCTGGAGATGTCTCGTACGAGATATCGATGTCTCGTACGAGATATCGATGTCTCGTACGAGACTTCTCTGTTTTCACGCATATCAGAGGCGCTGAAGGTGATTTTAAATCACTTTTCTTATTTCATTTCGGGAATTCTCAACCCTAGGCGATTTTTTCACTCAAAAATCTTTGTTTTCACCAAATTCTGGTAATCCCCACCCCTTTCAAATGGCCGGTGCCAATCGTTCTCACAGGGAGCACCTCTTTGGTAGGCACATGAGAGGCAAAGTGTGGGCGACGGATGAGTTGTACCCGTTTCCCGATGATCATATTTCTCACGCCGTTCGGACGAGGCGGGTAAGGATCTCTGTAACGCCCGTCCTAATTCCTGTTAAATTCTTGACTTGCATAATTATATGCTATTTTATTTGAGTTAATTATTTAACTAATTGAGCAAGTTTAGGTCCTAAGTGTTCCAAGTTGAAACATTAGGGTCATTTGTGAAAAATAAAGTTTAAGGGCTAAAATGCTCAAAGTAGAACTTGAGGGGCCAAAGTATCAATTCTTGAAAGTTGTTAAGTATATCATGACCATCTTTGTCCGAGGAAGATCACTTTCCCAAATATTTCCCGTATGTTCTCTGTTTCATAAAAGAAAAGTTAGGGTTTACCCTATTCTCGACTCCTCTCGCTTAATTATGTCTCTGTTCGAAAATCCGACTTCGCATAAATGATCAGGGCGGTGAGTAGAGCATTTCCAGCCGAACAGAAATTAGTTTGAATGAATTTGATTTCGGACTAGGTAAGTCACTAGCTCCCCCTTGCTTGTAATAACATGCCTGCCTATATGTTATTCTTGGTACTTGTGCTTGCTAATTTCGTAATTTGAATGATTTTTGTGATACTTGTATAATTGGGACAAAGGGAGTAGTCTCAGACTTGGTAAATGAAATGAAATGACTTGAAACAAGATTCTAAGCATGTTAGTATATGCCGTAGAGTTAGTATAATTATACTCCTACTCGTGAGACGGTAAAATATTAACTTGATTTAAATGTTATTAGAAAAATTGTACCATTATTTGTGGTACGGGGAAATGAATGGAAGTATCCCTAAATGATTATATTAGTATATTGGAAAATTATACTTATATTTTTGGGACGGTGAATATTTAAATGGAATAAAGAAAAATTATTCTATTATTTGTGGGACGGTAAAAAGAATGAAATAAACTTGAAAGTAATGTTTTGAACTTGTTTGTATGTCCTGGGTATTGCCTAAATATTAGTAAAAGTATACTCCTACGCTTGGGACGGACAATTGTAAACCTGGGAAAGAATTGAGCAATTGCTGAAATCGCCTAGTGTGCGACCGCCCATCTTTCTGAAGCAATTTTCAAAGGATTCACCTGCTAAGTGTGCGGCCGCCCGGTCCATTTTGAGCGCCCGCCCGGGTGCCCTGAAAAATAAAAAGTTTGTTTTAAAGTTTGTATAAGTTGGAAGTAACCCTAGTTAAGGTATATAGCCTTAATATAAGATGTCCTAGCAAGTGTTGTGACACCTTAGGGGCATCAGAACTTGGTCTTGAACATGATTACTCATTAAATTAAAATGAGAACTTCAATATCAAAGTAAGAACTCTTTTAATTGTCTTGAAAGTGCTAAGAACAAGCACTAATGTGTTATATGTGTCTTGAAACCAATGTTTGTGTACCTTAGGGGCACTAGAACAATGTCTTGAACTTGAACATCCAAAGTATAGGATTAAGAACTTGTAAATATGAGATGTATAACTCATCTACTTAGCTTGAACTTGAAGTATAAGACAATTAAATTTTGTACATGACTTGAATATCCAAAGATTGGAATAATAACTTGAGTATAAGATAATTAATTCTTGTACATGTCTTGACCATCCATAGAAGTGGATTGAGAACTTGAATGTAAAATGATAAAATCTTGTACATAACTTGAAACCAATACATGTGCATGGCAATGAACTTGAAAGTGCTATGAACAAGCACTAATGTGTTAGAACTATCCTTAATGTGTATGTGAAAATCTTGCACATAATTACTTGATAGAATGTGGCTTGTTGACTACTTGATACTTGGTATTAATAACCAAAGAGTTAGAATGTGGAACTAGATAGAGAATGAACAATTCTAAAACATACTTGAATCTAATACGTGTGTACTGAAAGTGCTATGAACAAGCACTAATGTGCTAGTACTTGATTTTAGTCGTGCATATACTCAATGAAGTATATAAAGTATAAAGAAAATATCATGTTCTTGAGATGAGTTCCTAAAGAATGAGAGACTAGTGTAATATGAAGATAATTCATAAAACAATGATTATAGAACACAATATGTGTTGGAAAATGTATTCGATTATTAGCGATAAATATAAGCGAGGTATAATTGTGACTAGGTACAATACGACCTATTCGACTACTGTGAATACCCCTTTCCTGCATCCGTGTAAGCATTTACAACGAGATCATCTTCCATTCCTCCATAGACCAAAAACGAGTCTTTAGTTCTTCTCAAGTACTTAAGAATCGCTTTTACAGCTATCCAGTGATTTTCGCCAAGGTCGGATTGGTATCTACTTGTCATGCTCAAAGCATAAGACACATCCGGCCTAGTACAAATCATGGCATACATGATGGACCCAATTGCCGAAGCATATGGAACATCATTCATTTTCTCACGCTCATCTTTTGTCTTAGGACATTGAGTCTTGCTTAGAGAAACTCCATGTAACACGGGCAAGGTACCTCTCTTAGAATTTTCCATACGGAATCTTCTAATGACCTTGTCAATGTATGTACTTTGGCTTAAACCAAGTAGCCTCCTTGATCTATTTCTATAGATCTTAATGCCAAGTATATATGCGGCTTCACCCATATCTTTCATTGCGAAGCACTTTCCTAACCAAGTCTTCACAGACTGAAGTGTAGGAATGTCGTTTCCAATGAGCAATATGTCATCCACGTATAAAATAAGGAATAGCACTATGCTCCCACTAATCTTCTTGTATACACAAGGCTCATCTTCGTTCTTGATGAAACCAAACTCTTTGACCGATTCATCAAAACGGAGATTCCAACTCCTTGAAGCTTGCTTCAATCCATAGATGGATCTTTGCAATTTGCATACCTTAGAATCTTGTTCAAAACCTTCTGGTTGTGTCATATACACATCCTCTTGGAGTTTTCCATTCAGGAAAGCGGTTTTGACGTCCATCTGCCATATTTCATAGTCATGATATGCGGCAATGGCAAGCAAAATTCTTATAGACTTGATCATTGCTACGGGTGAAAAGGTCTCATCATAGTCAATACCATGAACTTGCCTATAACCCTTCGCTACAAGCCTAGCTTTGTAAGTATGCACCTTCCCATCCATGTCAGTCTTCTTCTTGAAGACCCATTTGCATCCTATGGTTTTTACACCTTCGGGCGCATCAATCAAATTCCAAACTTGATTGTCTTGCATGGATTGCAATTCGGATTCCATGGCTCGTGGTCCCCCAACAAAGAGCGGCGAATCTCATCAATACCCTCAGCATTAGGACGGAGTTCTGTGAGAAACCAATCCAAATATTTATCTGACAAATAGATGCTCCCTCCATCATGATGAAGATTGGTCCAACGATCCATAGTGGTACCTTGCCCCCAAGCGCGAGCCAAGCTCATAGAGAACTCTAAGTCCATGAAAGAAATATCTTGAGGCTGTCCCCCTAACGCGAAAGTGTCCTGCTATTGACCGAACTGTCGCATTACCCTTCGAGCAAAATAGAAAGAGGAATCCCTCAAACCCGGAAGGACGACCCTGTCGTATCCAAGGGTATTAGCTACGAACTTCCTCACCTTCCAAAAGGATGGGCACCAAACAATATCATCAGTCTCCACTTTGGCAAAAAGATGAGCCCACTCCTCAATGCTGAGACCTTTCACCAATAGTCTCCGCCTATGGAAAGTATAAGGGGAATACTCAGTCAGAGAGTCAAACAATTTAAAATGTTCTCTAAGCTAAATAGTCAACAATAATGGACTTCCCCAAGTCATGGACCGGTTCGGTGTAACTCATCAAGACCATGAAGGGTCTCCCCCAAGACAAGAGGGACTATGTTGAAAGCCCGTCCTCTAGCTTGCAGAATGATATCTACGAGCTCCATGTTCGCCATTCCACACTTTCTCATAAAAAGTACGCTTCGAAATAAGCATAAGGCCAAGAGGCAGCACTGGGAATCCACCCCGTGACCACGAGTCACCCGACCTTTAAATCTCCTAGGCAAAGCGTGGAGATCAACATAGCGGTTATGAACGTAACTCTGTGCCTCAGGAAGGTCTATGCTCAATAAATCCTTGAGGGATTCTGCCGGTGCTTTGTCATACTTGTGCACCGCAATCACCCCTGTCAATGGCATATCTAGGATAGCCGCCATCTCATCTATAGTAGGGACCATCTCATTAAGTGAAAAGTTAAAAATATGAGTCGAAGGATCCCAAAAGCGTGTAACTCCCTTCAAAAGGTCCCAATCCGATTTTAGGTTCTTCAAAGTGAAAAGGATCTTAAAACCGAACATCTCTATGAATCTCCCTTGACGAGTCTTGTCAAAGGACAAAAGAACGTTGCTAAGTCATTCTTGTAGCGTTCCACTAATTCTGAGTCCAAGGAGAACTCATCAACAATTATTGATGAAGGGATGGATTTGCTTAGGGCCATTGGGAGCAAAAGTTTGAGAATTTTACTCCAAAAAGAAAAGTTCCCAAAACTGATTTAAGGCTGCATGGTATTCTAGGACGGACTAGAGGTGTTTATATACAAGTCCAGACACCAAATCCTCGAGGAAAAAGAAGAAACAGCTGCTGATTCACAGGATGGCTCGTACGAGGCATCGATGTTTCGTACGAGGCATCTCCCAGTTCAGACGACAGAAACTCTGCTCAAATCTCAGGTTTCCCAATGAGTCAAAACATGCCTCAAACACCTCAAAAATTCACCCAGAACAATTCATACATCACCTACAAATGACCCAACATGAATTCATCTCATAAAAATACCCCTCTGTTGACCAACCGGATGTGAATCAATCCATTACACAGTCAGAAATTAAAACTAAAATTAACAAAAGTATTGTGTGTTAGAGTTAGGAGTTAACTGTTGCATAGGTACAAACCAAAGAAAGAAAAATTGTCTTCGCCTACGCTGAGGCAATAAATACATCATCACCGAAAGAAGGAATAGGGGATCCTATCAAGCTCGGGCATCAAGACACCAGAACGTCGTCACTACCACGTGATCACTCGTCGGTCCGAGGTCTCTTCCCGTAAGAAGCCGACACTGTAGTTTGGCGAGCCAACCGGCCTAAGAGTCCCACAGTCTCTCTCTTTACCCTCTTGGCATAGGCCATAAACTGGGCAAGACATCCTGCAACCTCCCTATACTCAGCAATGGGCACCTGTTAAGAAGAAACAAATAGAGATGTCAAAATCGTCAGGTAAATGATAAACAGAGAAATGAAATGATGAAATGACAAAAATGGAAAAAGAAGAGTCATGAATCATACCATGGTAGCATCAGCAGGAGGTACGAGTCCCTCAGGAATATCGTACTCGGCGGGAAGGTCCTCGATTCTCTCTATCCCCTCAGCCATTCTGTAAGAGAATGAAGCTGGTCCGAGCTGTGGATGGAAAGGAATATGCACAAATCCCTGGGCCTGAGCCTGGTCACCCTCTATGATCAGCCGGGGCATGAAACGAGCCAGAAAATCAGTATAGTCAGCCTCAAGATGCATATGTTCGAAGGCAACCTGGCCGATAATGAGGTCATCTCTCTCCATATCCTCAAGGGCATAAGAATTAAGCATATGAGCCGGTGGGTCCAGAGGGACGATGAGATCTAACCTACCACCATTATGCTGGAGAGAGACTCACTCTCCCAAATAGAAGCATCCCCCACCGAGGCCAATCATCAATGACCTCAGAGATGCCTGCCAGTAGGCATCGTCAATACCCAAGCTCCTCCAAGGAAAAAGGGAAGTAGCAACATCGGGAACGACGGTCTGCTCATCAAGAAATTGCCTCATCTGCTCTACGGGCAAGTCCACCCCCTCAGCATGCTCACCACTGGTGTCTCTGTTACCCCGGTGCCACCTCAGTGTATCCGGGAACATGATGGTGTTGTCCCGGAGGTCAAAGTTGAAGAGACTAAATATGGCGTAGCCCCAAGCCTGCAAATGGGAGAAACATAGAAATTATCAAACATACAATGGCCAAACAAGAATGCTACCGAGACTGAAAAATAAACCGGGGCTGAAATAAAGGAGGAATACAGAAGAAGATGAGTATTATACCTCCCAAGCATGACTATATCCGCCTAAGACAGCATTCGCCCGATCTCACGAACTCTCATCCATGGCCACGTAACAATGGGCTAAGCCGGCTAGACCCCAACTAGCATCGGTCACATGATGCATGTCCCTTAACACACTCAGAAGAGTAAACAAGGCAGTCGACACATGATTAGCAAAGAGCGTCTCAGAGAAGGCCCACTACAGAAAGCCGCGGACAGCTGTAATGCGAGTATTAGGATGCCCCATCTGACCCGCATTGATAGTAACATAGGCATCAACCTTGTCCCTTAAGGCCTTAAGAGGGACACCCTTGCCTGAGGTGCACACAGAGAAGCCCATAAGGTGCTTCATATCATCGCTGCTGGGAGAAAAGTCAGTATCGACCTCAAGCGGCTCACCGACAATAGAAAGACTGGTAATGGCATGGAAATCAGTGGGAGTCATGGTAACCTCCCTCCACCTCATATGCATGGTATGGGTACTATCCCACAAATTCTCCCTAATAACTTGGAGCACATGAGCATTCCGTCGCTCGCCCACCAAGCCGTCAAAGAAAGGCTTAAGTCCGAGATTCTCGATCTCTTCCTTAATTTCACCATTAAGAGTTGCCCACCTGTCGGAAACTGCTCGCACACTGCCTCTACAGTTATTAATAATCCTGAATGGCTGCAAACGACAAAGGCAAAAGAGATGAATGTCAGAAAATTGGTAAAATCCTCATTTAAGCATTTTACCCGAAAAATCGCAGAATTGCCTAGAACGAAAGTTAAAATCATGTACTACTATACTACAATGATTTTCAACATCAAAAAGGGTAAAATCCTATCGAAAGATCATCCACGCATGATAAACACTAGCAGCGATAATTCTAGGCGAAAATCGACAAAAGTCGAACCGCGAAAGCACTAAATTGAGACATGCAACAACGAAATTGACATAGAAACTCAGTAAGAGGAAGAGATCCTTACCCGCCTCGTTCGAACGGCATGATAAATATGATCCTCGGGAAATGGGCACAACTCGTCCGTCGCCCATACTTTGCCCTTCATATGCCTACCGAAGAGATGCTCCTTGTGCGAACGATGTGTACTGGCCATCAGAAAGGCTTGGGAATCACTAGAGCTTGGTGAAAATGAAGATTTTTGAGAAAGAAAATCGCCTAGGGTTGAGAACTCCCGAAATGAAATAAGAAAAGTGATTTGATAATCACTTTCAACGCCTGAAAAGGCTCTAATCTGCGTAAAAAAATGGAGATGACTCGAACGAGGCATCCTTCCCTCGTATGAGGTATCCCCCAGAGATCCAGTAGAAAACTCTGTTTTCTCAGGAAATTCCAGAAAAGCCCCGCTTTTAACAGAAAGGTCAGAAAAAGCATTTCTTTTAAGAGAAAGGTCAGAAAAAGCCCTGCTTTTGACTGAAAGGTCGAATCTGAACCCGGTTCAAGATGGAACATTGAGTCGTCAACAAAAGAATATTTTCAGAATTAGAAAAAATGAAGTTGTTTCTCAGTACGTATTTATTCTCACCGTACATCCAATATCATGGGTGAGTAACAAAATCTGCATCAGCAAACTCTAAATCCCATGACTGTCATCAAGACGTTTGTTAATGGCACAGGATTTACAAAGCCGGGTATCCCACGACTGTTATCAAGACGTAAGTTAATAACACAGGATCCCACCATTTAGAGTCCCATAATTGCCATTAAGACGTATGTTAATGGCATAGGATTCACTTTTCTGATGGAAACGCAGTCTCGTCGGAAGGAGAAGCAAGGTCCGAGTAATTGGTGTCTCCATATCCAGTGAACCCATAATTGTTATCGAGGCGTACGATAATAACATAGGATTCACACCACTCAGACTCCCATAATTTTCATCAAGGTGTATGCTAATGACATAGGATTCATATTTTCAACGGAAAGGAAGTCGCGTTGAAAGGAGAAGCAAGGATCCAAGTAATTGGCGTCTCTAAATCTAGAGTCCGATAATTGTTATCAAGACATATGTTAATAACATAGGATTCACCCACCAGAGCTAAAGGCGGTTCGTCATCAATAACAGGGTATATTCAGAATTGGAGTCAAAGAGATTGATTCCTCAGTATGGATTGCAACTTAAGACGGTTCGTCATCAACAAAAAGGAGTATATTCAGAATTGGGTCAAGGACATTGATTCCTCAGTATGGGTTACTCTCTAAACCTTAAACTTTACTTAATGCAGTATTGTTTTCAAAAATGATTTTCAAAATACCTTAAACCCTCGTTTTTGCGTATTTTTAGAGTCGAACTACGTTTGGTCTTATTTCCTTTCGAGGAATACGTAGGCAGCTTTCTAGCATGACCATACCTAAAGTTCTAAATGGTGTCTTTTCTATCGACGACGTCACCTCATTCATAAGTATCGTCGCCAAGGGGCTCTGTAGACACCCCATTTTGAACGTTCTTTCATAATCACACTACTTATGTGTCTCGCCTTTGATTTTGGGTCAAAACTCGTTAAGTTGGACATGTTTCGTTAAGTTTCTGACTGACTCTGTTAGTTAGGGGCCAAAATGAACATTAAAACTATCGCAGAGGGCATAAATGTGATTCCAGCACATAGATGTCTCGTACGAGACATTGATGTCTCGTACGAGATATCCCCCTTGACAGTCGGGTTTCTCAACAGTTTCCTTGTTGATCGCAACCTCGTTTCTTGGCAAAGACTCAAGCAATCCGGGAAAAACCTAATGAGCGATCGTAGAGTCCAAAAATACTTCCTTGAAGATCAAGTCTTTGATTCCCATCCAAACTTACCTCCTTGGCTTAAACCCTAGGTCAAGAACTCCTATAAATATAGAGGTTCTTGAACCGAAAAACCTCTAGAATGGTCATTCACCCAAAACCACCCCAAATCTGATAAAAAAGGTCCTCATAATCAGCCTCTCTCCCTCACCCATAAAATTCAAACCTTCATAACACCATTCAAGTCAAGTTTATTGGATCATCTAGGCCTTTAGTCAAGGCCATCCATAGGATTCTCAAAGAACGCTTAGGTAAAACTCCTTGTTTTCTACCTTCTCATCCTCTTCTTTGTCTTTAAAGTAGTGTGATTCCATTAAAGGATCAGCCTAGAGCCTCTCCAATCCATGGAGATGGTCTCGAAGCATATGATCCGACATCCCAAATAAATAAGAAATTATTTATTTGTTTGCTTTCTTTTGGTACATGAATGCATAATCTTAATAATGATGATGATGATTTCGTAAGCAAGACCGATCCTAGATCGGGTGGATTGGGTGCTCCTTGACCTTCCCAATCCATAACTTAACCCCCTAACTCAAGAATCTCATGGTCCGTGTTCCGTTAAACATGGTGGCGACTCACAACAACCGAGCAACAATCAAGTCCTTACAACTCGAGAGCACCCGGGGGATGAGAAGGCGCGCGCGCTCACACTTGCTAATCTTGGGTTTGACCACTTTTGTCTTACCCCTTTTCCTTTGCCTTTAGAGCCTTTTGCTTCCTTTGAGACTACAAGCAAGGGAGCGACTTCTTTACCGATTTTTTTCCCGCTGTCTTTAGCATCCCATGCAACTCAGACAGGGACTTATCCATGCCATGCATATTTATGTTCATTACGAACTGGTTATAGCTCTTGGGCAATGAATTAAGAATAAAATCGGTGGCCAACTCAACATCAATGAGATGGCCAAGCCTCTCTAGATGCTCAAAGTGAGCCTTCATCTTTAGAACATGAGGGCCCACAGCCTGCCCATTACTCATCTTGCATGAGACAATGGCAGCTATAGTGTCGAACCTTTCTTGCCTTGCCTGTTCTTGAAACATGTCTTTCAACTCAACAGCAAGGTCATATGCCTCTAAGTGTTCAAGAGTCTTCTGAAGCTCAGAACACATTGCAGCAAGCATGAGACAACCCACCTCACGAGAATCACTTTTGTGCTTCTTGTAGGCGTTTCTCTCATCCTTAGGAGCAGAGGCAGCAGGTTCCTCTTCAGGAACGGGCTCATCAAGAATATAGAGCTTGTCTTCATGCCTTAGAACAATTCTAAGGCTTCGGATCCAATCCGTGAAGTTGGCTCCATTTTCTTGAGGTTTTTCCTTCTCACAAGGATAGATCGCAATGATAAAGAACTTTAATTTTGAGCCATTATCTACAATTATGCAAACATATAATCATATATAAGTACCAACTTAGTTTTAAAGATATTACAAATATTAGTATTTCATAAATACTCCCACTAAATTATATAACCTTCATATACATCCAATGTATAATATAATTTGAATGGGCTAAGATCCAACTTTAATATAATTTCAAGTACGCTTTGGCGATACTGCTCAAAATTAAATTAATTAGGTAGACAACACTTTGTCAATCATATCATATATGACTCTTAGATCCTTTATGAGATTTTAGACATCATATGTCTAACATGTTTTAATCTCATCTGTGCCTTAGGCCTAAAACTTTGTCTTTTGATAGCCTAATTAAGTCAAACCATTTTAAATGTATAGGAATCACTCTTTCCTCATCTTGCTCATAGATGGATAGAATTAATGCACCTCGCTTTGACAGAGCCCACATAAAACTACCCATGTACTCACAAGTGTTTTAATCATGGATTGACACGAAACTTAAATTTTAAAGAAGGTTCACAACATATAGCATATAACACATTTATGATCACATAAGATAAACATGTTACACATCAAGTTTAGTCATTAAATTAATCTCCATTAATTTAAGCATGACATTATGTGTCATTAGTTTCTCTATAATTATGAGGATGAGACTATTTGAATTTTGGTTATTATCTCCAAATCAAGACAACAAAATGCGGCCGAACTAAGCCATAAGGCAACCACAATTCCGCACAAATCCAAGAAACCAAGAAAGTAGTCCATGTCGCCGAAACTAAGTAATAGATGGTCTCGATGAACGTAGGTCAATTGCATTCACAATTCCACATGGATCTCCAATCTTCGAATCAAGAACTTTGTTTCCTCAATTTTAGCAATTATGAACTCTTCATAATTCTAACTTCGTTTTATCTTTGAATCTTTGATTACGATCAAGTTTGGGAAACACAGTATCGAGAACGTAGGCTAGCCATCCAAACCTTGAACCAATCTCAGAATTCAACAGACTAAAACAAATAGGAAATTCAAACCCCAAGATCCACACCCGCAACCTAAAGGCCGCACCCTCACAAGACCCGGAGGTTCGGCCGGGTCGCCTACTAGGTCCGGTCGGACCCTTCGAAAAATCCAATTTTTAAAGTTCCAAAATTTGTCCCAAATTGTTTTTCCCGATTCAATTAGGATTTGGTGTTCTTGGTGATCCAATCACCATGATCATCAAAACCTTGAATAAACAATTTATTCATGAATCTCTAGATTATCAAAACTTTGATCCAATAAAAAATTGATAACCCAACAATTTTGAATCCAACATAATTTTTATTGCGATTGAATAGTGCGATTAAAGTTTATAAAACAATAACCACATAAAACGCATATAACACATAAACATCATAATCCCAATATTCAAATCATGCTAGGCACATAAACAATTTATAAACATACAACATGATTATGTATTGAAATAATCAACATGAACGGGGCTCTGATACCACTGTTGGGTTTCGTAGTAACATGCGCAGCGGAATATAGCATTTAAAATTTTATGAAACCCAAAGCCTATAGATCCATTCATATGATTATGACAAGTACATCTATAATGAATACAAGAATACTAACCTTTGAAGCGTTTATTCTTTTCTTGATCTTGAGTCTTGGGTTCTTCGAGATTTTCGAATCACGAACACAGGAACACGAACAGAAAGATGATAACGGAATCACCCTCTATGGATATCCACATGCGAACTAATATTAAGAACTCTTTCTTAATCTTGACTGCTAGATCAAAATAGGGACTATATGATTTTATGAATTATTGATCTTTGATTCTCAATCTCAATCAATAATAGTGTTTCTCCAAACAAGTGAAGCAATCATGTACAATGGCTGGTGAAGAGATATTTATATGGGTATAAGTCCTTAACCCTTAAGGACTTAGGAAACCCAAATCCCGTCACTTACTTACTGCACAAGATATTCTGGCCGACAGTACTGGCACGGTCGTGCCCTAAACTTGGCACGGTTGTGGCAATGACTTCGAGCCTTATTTCCCAGCCGCCAATATTGGCATGGTCATGCCGAGCTTAGCACGGTCGTGATTTATACTTTAGCACGGTCATGCCAATCAAGCCGCCTCTCACAACCTTTGGTGAATTATGGCATGGCCGTGCCTTATAAACAACATGGTCGTGCCAGACCAAAACATTGCCATTTTTCCCTTTTAACAATTCGTTCTCTTGTGTGTGACCCCATAGGATTATATCAAGTTGGCAATGAGCCCAAACACACTTTGTCTCATAAATCATGAGCGGACCCTAGTAGGCCATCATGATTACCCAAATAATATAACTTGTCAAAGTTCGTTAATCCATTATAGAACATATTACAATCTCTTTGTTTCACGATGTCTATTGAATGTAAGCCATGTTCAATGGTCAACTTACATAGTTCAATGCTTTCTCGATCCCGAATGTATTGATAAGACAAATCTTATTTGAGCACGGTCATGCATTTCATCAATACCATTCATCGAGTGTCCAAAGCTTGACATCTCTCTTGACGAGGAACAAATCCCTTTTTGGCTTATTACTCTTCCCTACATGATTCCGATTATGCCAATCATATTCTTTATAGCTACCCGGTTAGGGGTAACATTTGAATATGTCAAACATAATATTCATCAAGTGGAAGACTGTAATAACCTCAAGCTAAAGATTCCAGTAATATAACTATATGAGACTTAATTATGACATTGTGACCATGTGTTGGGTATGCTTATTATAAACCACTCCTATTACCTAAATTTGATTGATCCCATAACTTTATTTTACTCTTTGTGGACTTTAGGATATATTGTAAGAAGTACTTATACTTCATTTAGAATAGTCCACATTTTAGTTTGATAGGCTTAGCAGATTAGGACCCTCAATTTTCTAAGTCTGGAGATATGAGGTAAGGCCCGTGTCTACCGCAAGAAACATCTACCGCGTAGCTCAACGCCTGCCGCATGACCAAGGTTACCTCATGCTATCTACCTTGCTGCATAAATGATGTCTACCGCATGAATCACTCTACTGCATGGAACCTTGGTTGAAGAAACTCAAGTTGGTTCAAACTTAATCATGGTCACACTTGTGTCCTCACCTTGGTTAGTTTAGAACGTTGCAAATTCAAATTTCAAATTTGAATACAGCTGTCATCATAGTACAGTTGGACTACCATGACTCTGCAACAAAAGGACAACCCAGAATGAGCTCCAATCAGAATTCAACAGCTCATTGTCCTTCAACTTGAAGCCCAAGTATTTCCAACGGCTAGTTTCTCCTTCAAGGCTATAAATAGTCCTTGAGTTCTTCATTGAACTCACACTGGGATTCTAAGAGAGAAATTGTTGTTGAAATTCTTGGTGATTGAAGATCATATTCAAGATTTCCAGAATTCTTCGAATCTTCAAGAACTCATCCTTCAAGTCTTCAACAAGTCTCCAGCAAACTTCAAGATCACATCTCAAGCCTCATCACACAAGTTTCATTAGGCTTTATAATCATTTAGATTCTAAAGAGATTTTGATTCTTACACACACACTCACCCTGATTGATCAATCTGTAGACACCCCGCCTTGGACCTATCACCCCGATGCATACATAGTATTTTTATTTAACTTGTTTTTGTTAATTTCTATTACTTCGGTTAAGTTCCTAACTGATTCCGTTAGTTTTGGACTAAACTGCATAACAGAATTAATTTTAGAGTCATTCTGTCATTCTGTCTTTCTCAGACGCGGGCACCTTTGATACTGTCCACGGCCCGCGCGCGCCTCTCACCCCAAAAGCCGGAAGCGCGCGCCTCCCGATATGGCAGTAACAGATTGCACCATTTTCCCCTCCCTTTTCTTATTTACAACATCCTTTCTTGATCACAAAAAACACTCTTTTTACATCCACATTCATCCCCCCTTATTTTGTAACTCCCAAATCCTTTATTCTAGGCTTTTCCCAAAAACAAATGATTTTATCTTTATTTCTTTTATTCTCTTTTATTTATTATTTTATTTATCTTATTTTTGATTGGTCAATTCCATTTTACATGGATGATCATCTTTTCCCTCCAAACATTTCCCTCCTATTTTTACCTATAAAACCCACCTCCTTCTACCTTAGAAAGGGACTCTCTTTTTGGACCAAACTTTTATCATCTACAACTACACTATACATAAATTCTCCCAACAAGAGTTCTTAGTAACAAGACTCTACACAAATTGTTCTACAACAATTTCTCTACAACAACACCATTTTCAAGTCCAAGTTTGAAGTCCTCTTTCTTAAGGTACTTTATTCTTCTTCTCTTATTTTACATGTCTTAGTAATGTATGCAATCCCCATCAATTGGGACATGACCAAATGATCACTTTACTACATTAAAGTTGGCTAAGGTTATCTCCCTACATTTTAATCTCTACTTTAATTTACCATTCTTTTTTTAACATAATTGTTAGAATAGTTTGACATGTAATCTTTACCATTAAATAAATAAAACAACTCTATTTTATTTTCCTTTGTATATTTCCCCTTTCTTTTCATTGTAATTGTTAGCACTCGTATATTAATAAACCGAAGGACTTTCTCATGCATTAGAACACCAAAAGTAGCAAGACCCGCGTAAGCGGGGTGGAGTGGGTGTTTAAGTACTTCCCACTCCGTCACCTAACCCCCGAACCCATCTTTTCCCGAATCTCTGGTTTTGTATATAAAATTGGCTTTTTTAGGTTTTTCTTATGTTCCTCTAAAACATAGGTGGCGACTCTTAAAATCAATTGACATCCTAGGATAATTCACCGCTCTAGCCAAGTGGGGTTTTCCCGGGGTATCTACAGTGGCGACTCCGCTGGGGATATAGAGGGTTAAACTTGCGTTTTCATTTTTGGGTGTTCTTATTTCTAATTTCTGGGCATTATGGTAAAAAGGGTGGGAAGTGCGCGCCTCTGGCCTTCTTGGCCTAAAGCACGCGCGTCCGACCCCAATTACCAGAATCGCCCGCCTTCCGTCTTGTCCTTCAATTCCATGTTTTTGTGCTAACAATGTCTGCAGGGGAAAGAATTTTTTATTTAGGGTCAAGGCAGTCCCTTGAACCCACTGATTTGCAGGTACTGCCCAGAAGCGGGCGCCTCCACCTCTCTCAGTCTAACGCGCGCACCTCTCGAGTAGGCACTAAAACGCGCGCGCTTCTGGTCCATTTTCCAGAACAGAAACAATGAACAGAATGGACAATTTTGACAGTGTGTGGGCACCGGGCCCATACATAAACTGATTTTACTTTCTGTTTATTTTTATCGGTCACACGGGTGATTCGAAAGTTGTAAATTATGTGCTTATTTGCTTTTATTTCTTTTTTCTTTTGAAAAAAATTAAATATATTTTGTCACTTGTTAGACCTCACACTACGCGCACAATTCTTATCAACTGCTCACAATCGAGTCGCACAAGTCCAACCCCAAACCCGTCGAGGCCCGTCCTAGAAAGTTTCAGGCTCCACCCGACCTTGACTCTTTCGAAGCGGTCAACCTCAGCCCGTGGCATAGTTCAAGACTACATGCCGGGGGTGACCTTTAAGCCTCTCTTTAGCCGAGCACAAGCCACACAATTCTAGTCTAGGGTCTAACACTCCGTGACTAAGTCGGTTTTTGTGTGCCGAGATTTCCCTAAACTAATGTCTTCAAATCATACATGCCAATTTGTTGCAATGGATGAAATAAAACTCCGTCCCCAAGTGATTATTATGGACGAAAATAAAAATCCGTCCCCACATGTATGCTTTACTACATTAATTTAGTTTAATCCCGACACATGTAGGAATCACAAGCATGGTGGAATCCGATGAGTATATGGGACCGCGAGAAGGTCTATATACTAGTGTGACGATTCCACTATTTTTCTAAGAAACCCCAAAAAGGACTACGTCCTTCCGAATTTTGTAAATTAAAAAAAAAGAGTCATTTTTCTTATATGGTCGATCTTTTTCCTTTGTTTGTGGGTGAATTTATTTTACTCAAAAGATATTTGTGGGGCCAACCTAAGATCAACCGTGTTCTCTCAATAGGTCCAATGGCTTCCAACGGCAACGACAACAAGGGTGAGAATATTTCCGTATCCAACGAAAGGCTCTTCAACATAATAAGAGCCATGGGGGAACAAATGGATAGATTTGTCGAGGATGCCCGCCGCAAGGATGATTTGTGGAAAGCCCGTCTTGATCTCGAGAGGAGAATTCATGAGGAAGAAGTGTCCGAACTTAAGGCCCGTCTGCAAGAGTTCACCTATGACAAGGCAAAGGTCAACAGTAATTCATGCTCAAACGTCTCTCCCCTCAAAAGTCGCAAAAGTGCCGCCAACAACCGATTTTTCACTCCTCTCCTAGGAATGACTCAAGCCGAACCATTTGAAGTTTTGGTAGCAAGTGAAAATATCAAGTCTTTGGAAAGGTACAAGCAACCACAACCATTGCGTCCCAACCATGCCCATCACAAGTGTTGTGACTATCACCAATGTAGCGGCCATCTCGGAGGGATGCTTTTCTCTCTGAAACATCATCCAAGATTTGATCGACAATGGGGAATTTGCCGTAGGTGAAGAGCAAGAACTCATCAAAGAAGAGGCTTAGATTTGAAATGGGGCTTCAACAAGAGATCATGCCACAAGGAAGACTACAACGACATTGGGGACTACAACAACAATCTCCGTTTCTCTTTCTCTACCTAGAAATAGGAATAAAAAAAAAGGTGAAAAAAAAAGAGTCAAAAGTCCTCTAATGTGTGCATTAAAGTTTTCTTTCGTCCAATTCGTGTTAAATGTTGAGTCATCGAATAAAAAGTCATTCTTGTCCTCATACACTATTCTGAGTTGTTCAATTTAATTCTTGGCAAAATGATGAAAAGATGTCTAAACAAGTTTTGGAATGAAGGCCGTCACTCGAACGCCTAGGGGCTAAACATCGTGACGACGGCGACATCATCAACAGCGAAATCAAGCCAAAGCAAGGTGAAGCAACGACCATGGAAAAATCAAGCAATGTTTCAAAGGGGGATAAAAAAAAAAGCTCGCTAGGTTGAAACCCTCAAATCAACCTAGGCAAAAGTTAGAGCACAAAAAAAAAAAAAATCCCCCTTCATTCAAAGAAGTTCACAATAACAGCATCATTCCACCAAACGAAGGACGAAGAAACATCAACAACAATCACGACGAAGCAACAATTCATCACTGTGAATGGAGAATCCACAAGAACTATGGTGACCTGAGCCTCTACACTGGAGGAACGTAGGCAACCTTCGGGTCCGGTCTCATGCAAGAAAGAAGATATGTCTAGCCCTAGCGCGTTATGGTGATCGGCCTTCATCTCGAACTTGTCAAGACATCTTTGTACGATTCATTTGCCAATGAATTAATCACCTCAAGATTGAACAACTTTCCTAGATTTGGAATCACTTTCCGTTCCTTGTCGAGTCTAGGGCTTCTATTCTTTCTGCATACTCCCAATTTCTTGCAATCAAATTGGGGCTTTCCTTCCCTTCTCTCTTAATGACTTACTTGCCTTAGTGAATCATTCAACAAATGTATACAAAGCCAATACTAGGGTTTACTTCCCTAGCCAAGTCAATGTCACTAATCATTAGTGACAAAAGGTTCTCACCGCAAAATCACATGTCTCTCATCCTCATCTAGAGTCAATGCACACTTCCTCATCAATTGAGTCAAAAAAAAATGAAGACGCAAAAGAGATGTCCGCTAGATTGAAAACCCGAAAGGGCGGTCTAGGCAAAAAACAGGGTGCGTTATAAAAAAAAATGAGAGAGTGAGAGAGAGAAAAGGGAAAGAGAAATAGAGATCACTGGCCTCTAATAAAGACACAAGTTCAACATTGAATCTCCTCAGCAAGCCAATTCCCCACCGAGTCAACTTTGGAATGGCAAAAGGCTCGGCAAGAAGTAGCACAATCAAAGGTTGTTTTGGGATATTGTTCTCCAGCAGTGTGCCATTTTTGGGTTCATGAAAAAGAAGGCCCGAGGTTGCACAAGTAATCCCCAGCAAGCCAATTGGTTTGGATCACAAATGGCCACAACATGTGACTCAATTTTCGAGCTTCTACACGTATGTATGCCGAGAAATGGCGTAACTCTTGCCATGTCCTCTTATGTTTGTTCCCCCACACGAGGACGAGTCTCTTGTTTTGCTCGACAAATGATGACGCCCTAGGGGCTATGTGACTCAAGAACGAGAGCTTCTTTTGCTTCATTTGACAGTTAATGAGCCCTAGGGTCTACGATCAATAAAGATGTGTGAGGCTATCCTTAAAGTCTATCAATAGGAATGTCGAGAAGCACCTTCTTGTCATGTATGCTCATACTTGTTCCCCTGATCAAGGATAGGCCCTTCTCGTTCCACTCCTGATCAATGGTGTCACTCTAGGGGGTACGATCAAGTTTTAAAGGCTCCCTCGGCAAGAAGAAATTCACTTCAGTGTCCCCGGCAGAGTCATGTGCAACATTGGAAGCTTCCTCAATTCGGCACCGAAGGTCTCAAGGGGATTCAAAATCTACAATCTTTTGGGCTACGGCATTACAGTGATACAAGCAAAGGGCAATATTGGGGCTTCGCAACCGACAGTCTTTTAGGACAACAATGCTCAAGCAATGCAATGTGGAGAAGTCTTATATGAAAGAGATCAAGCTTCAAGGGTCTCCCAACACCTCAAGTCAAAGGTCTCTTGGTTTTAAATGAGGGATCCGATGTTATGAATGAATTTGATGATTTTTGTTAGAACTTACAACGAGATCATGAAGGAAGTCTTACAGAAAAGGAAAAGGATTCAAGGATATGCCAATATGATAACTCGACCAGAGTTACGGCCAATCCCAATGTTTCTGCAAGTACTGCACCCCCTTCTCCAAGATCAAAAGCACAGGCTGCACCCGAAGATCCGTTATTAGTTCAACTAAAGAAGACTCAAGCAAACATACCGTTTGAGATTTTATCATGCCAATGCCTTATCTTCCACAACAACATCACCAACTCCCACGACTTTGAATAAGGGCTCCAATGTTATGAATGAATTTGATGATTTTTGTTCGAACTTTCAGCGAGATTATGAAGGAAGTCTTAGAGAAAAGGAAAAAGATTCAATATGCTAAACTCACGTGACTAGGTTATAGAGGGAAATGCCTCGGCCAATCCCAATGTTTCTGCAAGTACTGCACCCCCTTCTCCAAGATCAAAAGCACAGGCTGCATCCGAAGATCCATTATTAGTTTGACTTAAGAAGAGTCAAGCAAACGTACCATTTGAGACTTTATCATGTCAAAACCCTATTATCCGCAACAACATCACCATCTCCCACGAGACATTTCCCGAAGATTCTACTGCATTTTCAACATGGACCCTCCGCCACTTGGGTACCAACCACAAAAAAAAGGGCCATTCATCTCCAAACAAGAGGAAGATCACTTTCATGAGTTCTACCCAATGGTGCATCTGCCCTCAATACAATGCCAAGATAAGTTGGAGCTTCACACTGAAAGGTTTTCATATCCCGCCATCTACAAGCTCGCAAACAACAAGCCCACGACACTTAGGGCTTAGTAATCTCTCGAAGCTTGGTATCAATGATATTCTCTTGGAGCTTGATCACATCAACAGCAAAAGGCGATTTATTTGAAAAGGTCAAGAGTCGATTCATCTTGGGGCTATGCAAGTCTCTCATAGTTTGGCATCAAAGGCATTCTACGGGCTTTACAATCAGCAACCCCTTATCTCGGCATCGAATGTCTTTTGGAGCCCCATAACTGACACATCTCTTGGGGCTAGAAATCACTTTTCGTTGGACACAACGGCAACGACGACAGAATTCAAGCAAGGCAATCCGGACTTCGATTGAACATGACTTGATCTTGGGTTAGCTTTACAAACACACAATGGTTAGAATGGTTCACCCACGAACTAAAAAAAAAATCTTTTTCTCACGTGTGTGCATATTCTTTTCTTTCTAATTAAAAAAAAAAGTTTCTTTTTTCTTTTCTTGCGCAAAATTATGTGTTTCCTTTTTGCTTTGCTCCTAGCATTCTTCCCCAGCATTCTCCACCATCCTTGAACTACGCTGGTCTGATTCCTTTCAAGGGATACGTAGGCAGCCTTTGGGCACGAACAACCCATCATTCAGAATGCCATCTCACCAACGCTCCATCAAAGGCAAAGGCAACTCATCACCATCATCACTTCATCATCATTCGAATCTATCCAACGGCAATGGTAAGTGAAGGTATGAACATCATTCATCAAAGCTCTCTTTTAAAGTCTTTCTCGAGCAATCTCTGCTTTCAAAAACCCACTGCACACAGAATCACGTCTCAGAGAATGCATGCAAAAGCTCTCTCTCATGTAAAAGTGCTCTCAAAATCACATTGCACTACAAGCACAATTTCTCAATCTTCATTTCACACTTCACACACCTCACACAAGCATGTGTACCTGCAAAGCACACACACAACAGGTACCATCACAAAGTCAACAACATCTGCAACTCAAGGCACTTCATCCCCAGCAGAAAGTGGTCCGCAGTCAACTACGTCAACAACTGCAGTTCAATGGCAACGAACTTGGTCCACGACGAACCACTGAGATCACAACCTCATCAGCAAAGTCTACTCAACAAATGCACATTCAGCAGACGGTTCCTCGGATCTCGCAATTAGCAAACAGGTCCCGCTTTCAGCAAACGGATCCCGCCACCACCAAACGGATCCCGCAATCAGCAAATGGATCCCGCTTCCAGCAAACGGATCCCGCTTCCAGCAAACGGATCCCGCGTCCAGCAAACGGATCCCGCAATCAGAAAACAGATCCCGCCATTAGCAAACAGATCCCGCTTCTAGCAAAAGGATCCTGCCATCAGCAAACCGATCTCGCTATCAGCAAACAGGTCCCGCTTCCAGCAAACGGATCCCGCCATCAGCAAGTGGATCCCACTTCCAGAAAACGGACCCCGCCATTAGAAAACGGATCCCGCTTCCAGCAAACGCATCCCGCCATTAGCAAACGGATCCCGCTTCCAGCAAACGGATCCCGCCATCAGCAAACGGATCCCGCTTTCAGCAAACGGATCTCGCTATCAGCAAACAGGTCCCGCTTTCAACAAACGGATCCCCAGATCCCGCTATCGGCCACAGTGGGCCGCTTCGTGCCACCGAACCCATTTTATTAGCAAAAGTCGCTCACACAGGGAGCACACCTCTATCTCTTGCAATTTCAAATTCCTGCGTTATCGAGTCTTTGTTTTCTCTTGTCGATGTCCTCGGCGGTTGTCTTTCTTTCGTCGACGCGTTTTGCTTTGCAATCCATGTCGCCGAGGGGCTCTATAGACACTCCACCTTGGACCTCTCACCCCGATTTCATACATAGTATTTTTATTTAACTTTTTTGTTAATTTCTGTTACTTTGGTTAAGTCCCTAACTGATTCCGTTAGTTTTGGACTAAACTGCATAACAAAATTAATTTTAGAGTCATTCTGTCATTCTGTCTTTCTCAGAAGAGGGCGCCTCCGATACTGTCCATGGCCCGCACGCGCCTCTCGCCCCAAAAGCCGGAAGCGCGCCTCCCGATATTGCAGTAACGGATTGCACCATTTTTCCCTCCCTTTTCTTATTTACAACATACTTTCTTGATCACAAAAAACACTCTTTTTACATCCACATTCATCCCTTATTTTGTAACTTCCAAATCCTTTATTCTAGCCTTTTCCCAAAAACAAATGATTTTATCTTTATTTCTTTTATTCTCTTTTATTTATTATTTTATTTATCTTATTTTTGATTGGTCAATTCCATTTCACATGGATGATCATCTTTTCTCTCCAAACATTTCCCTCCTATTTTTACCTTTAAAACCCCCCTCTTTCTACCTTAGAAAGGGACTCTCTTTTTGGACCAAACTTTTATCATCTACAACTACACTATACATAAATTCTCCCAACAAGAGTTCTTAGTAACAAGACTCTACACAAATTGTTCTACAACAATTTCTCTACAACAACACCATTTTCAAGTCCAAGTTTGAAGTCCTCTTTCTTAAGGTACTTTATTCTTCTTCTCTTATTTTACATGTCTTAGTAATGTATGCAATCCCCATCAATTGGGACATGACCAAATGATCACTTTACTACATTAAAGTTGGCTAAGGTTATCTCCCTACATTTTAATCTCTACTTTAATTTACCATTCTTTTTTTAACATAATTGTTAGAATAGTTTGACATGTAATCTTTACCATTAAATAAATAAAACAACTCTATTTTATTTTCCTTTGTATATTTCCCCTTTCTTTTCATTGTAATTGTTAGCACTCGTATATTAATAAACCGAAGGACTTTCTCATGCATTAGAACACCAAAAGTAGCAAGACCCGCGTAAGAGGGGTGGAGTGGGTGTTTAAGTACTTCCCACTCTGTCACCTAACCCCCGAACCCATCTTTTCCCGAATCTCTGGTTTTGTATATAAAATTGGCTTTTTTAGGTTTTTCTTATGTTCCTCTAAAACATAGGTGGCGACCCTTAAAATCAAAAGTCCTCTAATGTGTGCATTAAAGTTTTCTTTCGTCCAATTCGTGTTAAATGTTGAGTCATCGAATAAAAAGTCATTCTTGTCCTCATACACTATTCTGAGTTGTTCAATTTAATTCTTGGCAAAATGATGAAAAGATGTCTAAACAAGTTTTGGAATGAAGGCCGTCACTCGAACGCCTAGGGGCTAAACATCGTGACGAAGGCGACATCATCAACAACGAAATCAAGCCAAAGCAAGGTGAAGCAACGACCATGGAAAAATCAAGCAATGTTTCAAAGGGGGATAAAAAAAAAAAAGCTCGCTAGGTTGAAACCCTCAAATCAACCTAGGCAAAAGTTAGAGCACAAAAAAAAAATAAATCCCCCTTCATTCAAAGAAGTTCACAATAACAGCATCATTCCACCAAACGAAGGACGAAGAAACATCGACAACAATCACGACGAAGCAACAATTCATCACTGTGAATGGAGAATCCACAAGAACTATGGTGACCTGAGCCTCTACACTGGAGGAACGTAGGCAACCTTCGTGTCCGGTCTCATGCAAGAAAGAAGATATGTTTAGCCCTAGCGCGTTATGGTGATCGGCCTTCATCTCGAACTTGTCAAGACATCTTTGTATGATTCATTTGCCAATGAATTAATCACCTCAAGATTGAACAACTTTCCTAGATTTGGAATCACTTTCCGTTCCTTGTCGAGTCTAGGGCTTCTATTCTTTCTGCATACTCCCAATTTCTTACAATCAAATCGGTCAATTCCATTTCACATGGATGATCATCTTTTCTCTCCAAACATTTCCCTCCTATTTTTACCTTTAAAAACCCCCTCTTTCTACCTTAGAAAGGGACTCTCTTTTTGGACCAAACTTTTATCATCTACAACTACACTATACATAAATTCTCCCAACAAGAGTTCTTAGTAACAAGACTCTACACAAATTGTTCTACAACAATTTCTCTACAACAACACCATTTTCAAGTCCAAGTTTGAAGTCCTCTTTCTTAAGGTACTTTATTCTTCTTCTCTTATTTTACATGTCTTAGTAATGTATGCAATCCCCATCAATTGAGACATGACCAAATGACCACTTTACTACATTAAATTGGTTAAGGTTATCTCCCTACATTTTAATCTCTACTTTAATTTACCATTCTTTTCTTAACATAATTGTTAGAATAGTTTGACATGTAATCTTTACCATTAAATAAATAAAACAACTCTCTTTTATTTTCCTTTGTATATTTTCCCTTTCTTTTCATTGTAATTGTTAGCACTCGTATATTAATAAACCGAAGGACTTTCTCATGCATTAGAACACCAAAAGTAGCAAGACCCGTGTAAGCGGGGCGGAGTGGGTGTTTAAGTACTTCCCACTCCGTCACCTAACCCCCGAACCCATTATTTCTTGAATCTCTGGTTTTGTATATAAAATTGGCTTTTTTTTTAGGTTTTTCTTATGTTCCTCTAAAACATAGGTGGCGACTCTTAAAATCAATTAGACATCCTAGGATAATTCACTGCTCTAGCCAAGTGGGGTTTTCCAGGGGTATCTACACAATCACATAGATTGAATTATTAGGGATACACTGGTCTAAGTCTAGGATTGTTCTTCATAGAAATAGGTGTTGATTAAAATACTTCATCTCCGTAATCTGTACTCACTCGAATCAAATATATACCTCATTCAAAATCCAAGACTGACCATCTTGGTAAAGGACGTAGATCTTTTAACAGATCAAACCTTTCCAAATCATTGTGTCATTTACTTACTGCACTTTTCATTTCTGCAAATTTACTTTAAGTCTTGTTCATCTTGTCATTATTGTTCATATTAATCTTGTTTGTCTTTTAGTGTTTGATCTTTTAGATTTATGAACTACTGTGAATTGTGTTTGTGTGTCTACCTCATTGCCTAAGCTAAAATCTGACTAACTTATCATGTGCCAAAAATCCCTAAGACACAAAGTTTTCAATCTCAACCTACCTCACCTTCACCTACCGCAAACTACCTACCGCAAACCATCTACCGCATCACTGCCTACCGCATTGAACTTATCAAAAACAACTCTAAACTTGTTTCATTGAAAACTTTCGCTGTGCATTTTATACTTAACCGCGTGGTATTTTATCTACCACAAAATTCAAGTATAAGCATAAGGTTGAATTTTGAAAAAGGGTTGAAATTTTAAGTAGGCTATTCACCCCCCCTCTAGCCTCTTTTCATACCCTTGTTGTGTCTCTGGGACCAACAAGTGGTATCAGAGCAAACACCTTCATAAAACTTCTATTTTTCAAGCTTAACAGCTTGGGTGCCGATTCAAAATGGCAAGTCAGAAAACTATGGCAACGGTTAACTACACTCATGTTCCAGCGTTCGACGAAGATAACTTTGACGTATGGAAGCACAACATTCTAACCCATTTCTACTCCATGGATGAGCAACTTGGTGATTGTCTTACCATTGGACCATACTTCCCAATGAAAGCTAATCCGAATCCAGAAACCAATGCCGACATACCGTCGATCAAGAAACCAAAAGCTGAATGGACCGATGAAGAGAAAAGATTAGTTTGAATGGATGTGAAAGCAAAAAGCATACTTTTAAGTACCTTGAGTACGTCACAACGTCGACAAATTATGGAATGTTCTACTGCAAAAGATATTTGTGATGCAATTGAAGATTACATCGAAGGAGATCAAGCTTGCAAGGAAAGCAAAAAGTTCGCAATTCAAAGAAGATTCAACAACTTTGCTAAGATCCCCGGTGAATCACTTAGAACCACTTATGATCGTTATTGTGAGATCATGAGCACTTACAAAGCACTCGGAAAGAAGTTTACCAAGAAAGAAATCAATGTTAATTTTCTAGCTGCTCTTGGCTCTCAATATCTTCACAAAGGAAATACTCTTGAAGATACCAAGCTTCTAGATGATATGTCACTCAGAAGTCTCTATGCCAACCTCAAAGTTTTTGACATCAAGCTCCATAATACTGAAGAAATGGAAGGAAAAACTAAGAGTTTATCGTTGGTCGCTCAAAAGGAAGAAGTGACCGAGGAAGAAGATCCAAAAATCTCCACATCAGAATTACTTGATATGGATGATGATGATTTTGCTATGTTCGTAAAAAGATTTCAAAAGTTCAGAAAGACATCAAGACCCGGATCATCAAGCAAAGCTCCAACAAGATTTTCAAGGAGCAGTCCCTCAAAGAATAAAGAGAACTTCAACTTCTCCAAGAAGAAAGAAGATCTTGTTTGTTTTAATTGCAGGAAACCCGGTCATTTCGCATCAGAATGCCCAATTCCTAAATTCGAATACATGAAGAAGAAAAGCAACTTCACTCCAAGGTATTCAAAGCAAAAGGGAATGATGGTTGAAAACGACTCTACCTCAAAAGAGTTAGCTACTTGGATAGAGTCAGATTCTGATGAAAGCGATGAAGATTCTGAAGAAGGTCACATTTGTTTAGTCGTTCGCTCCGATGATGAGGATGATCATGAAAATCAATTCTCACAAAGTATGAAACCAAAACGGAAGAGCTACACGGCTGATGAACTTGCAAATAAAGGATTCCTAACTCCAGTTCAAAAAAATGGTGATCTTCTATTCTCAAGATGTGATGTGAGTGCAGCAAAGAAGGCTCTACTAAATCCCAAAGTGAAGGAAGTTCTGTCTACCACACCTCAAGTCAAGTTTGACATTTCTCTAGATGAACAAGAGAAGATGTTCATGAAAGCTGAACAGGTTCTCTGCTTAATGGCTGGACTCTCCAAGGAAAAATCAAGTTTATAGTATCTCGATAGTAGCTGTTCAAGACACATGACCGGAGATATCAACTTATTGGAAGATGTCCATGAAGAGAAAGGTCCATCAGTAACCTTCGGAGATAATAACAAAGGAAAGACTGTAGGATATGGAGTCATTCAAAAAGGAAAAATCACCATCCAAGAAGTCTCTCTAGTTATTGGACTACAACACAATCTACTCTCAATATCTCAGTTCTGCGACAAAGGATTGCAATGCCACTTCACTTCAAACTTCTGTCTCATCAAAGATGGCACATCCGGCGTCACTTTGCTCAAAGGGATTCGTAAGAAAAATGTTTATGTTGTTGATTTTAATTCATCTTGCATTTATTCTAATATATGTTTTGTAGCAAAGAATGTTAGTGAAAACAGTTGGCTGTGGCACAAAAGACTTAGTCACTTAAACTTCAAGTATCTCTCCAAGATTGGTAGAGAAAATCTAGTTCGTGGTCTACCCAAAGTAGCTGATCACCACGATGAGAAGTGCACATCATGTCAACTAGGCAAACAACCAAAAGCGTCTTTCTCCAGCAAGACGACACCTTCAACTTCAAGATGTTTGCAACTACTACATATGGATCTGTTTGGACCTGTTTCTACTGCAAGTATTGGAGGAAATAGATATACCTTAGTTGTAGTAGATGACTACTCAAGATATACGTGGGTTGAAATGATGATCTACAAAGACGATTGTTATGACATTTTGACCGCGCTCTTTAGACAGCTCCAAACACAAAATGAAGATGACATCGTTAGTGTTCGATCCGACAACGGTACAGAATTCAAGAAAAACGGTGATGCTCAGTACTATGATGATCATGGTATTGACCACAACTTCTCTGCTGCTGGAGTTCCACAACAAAACGGTTTAGTGGAAAGAAAGAACAGAACATTGATAGAGGCAGGAAAGACAATGATTGCTGAAGCAAAGCTACCTCAATACTTTTGGGCTGAAGCAGTCAACACAACATGCTTCACTCAAAATAGATCCCTCATCAACAAGACCTACAACAAAACTCCATATGAACTTTGGAGAGGAAGAACCCCCAACATAGCATACTTTAAGATATTCGGGTGTAAATGCTTCATACTCTACAATGGTAAAGAACATCGAAGTAAATTTGCTCATAAGGCCGATGAAGGTATATTTATTGGGTATGCTAAACACTCAAAAGATTTTCGTGTATTTAATAAAACCACTCTTAAGATAGTTGAATCTGTCCATGTTACATTTGATGAACATTCTCTCCTTGAGCCACATATGGCTCCAAATGTTGCTGATGATTTTGTTGAGATTAATGAGACAGGTACAACTCGACCGCAAAATCAATCAACTCAAGGAAACCCATCTACCTTAACTGCACCTCCATCTACCTCACATAAATCACCAGAAGCTACCTCATCTGCTGCTACCTCAAATGGAGTTGAAGTTGAAACACCCATCAATGTGGAAGAACCTATCCCTCAAATCACTTATGATTGGAATGGCACAAATGATGTACCACTAGAAGATTTACAACCTCCATCAACTCAACCAGATATACCTCAAGAAGTTTGTGAGGTCAGCGATCACCCAATTCAAAATATCATAGGTGACTTACATTCTAGTGTTTGAACAAGAAGATCAAACTATGATGCAGTTACCACATTCATATCTCGAGTTCCTAAGAAAGTTGATGAAGCACTCCAAGACTCAAGTTGGGTTGTTGCTATACAAGAAGAGCTCAACCAATTTGAAAGATGTAAAGTTTGTACCTTAGTTCCAAGACCACAAGATCAAGGAGTGATTGGTACAAAGTGGGTGTTCAGAAATAAGATGGATGAGAATGGAAGCATCACAAGAAACAAAGCTAGGTTGGTTGCACAAGGCTACAGACAAGAAGAAGGCATTGATTATGATGAAACATTTGCCCCCATTGCAAGACTCGAAGCTATAAGGATATTCTTAGCTTATGCCTCTTACAAAAGATTCAAGTTATATCAAATGGATGTGAAGAGTGCATTCCTCAACAGTGAACTTCAAGAAACAGTCTTTGTTTCTCAACCACCCGGATTTGAAGATCTCAAATTTCCAAATCATGTCTACAAACTCCGTAAAGCTTTATATGGACTCAAAAAAGCTCCACGGGCATGGTATGATACTCTATCTAAATTTCTCCTAGAGAAAGGTTTTAAGCGTGGTAAGATCGACACAACTTTATTCATTGCTAAATATCATGATCATACTTTCCTAGTTCAAATATATGTAGATGATATTATTTTTTGGCTCTACTAATGAATTGTTGTGTAAGCGTTTTGAGAAACTCATGAAAAGAAAATTTGAGATGAGCATGATGGGAGAATTAACTTTCTTCTTTGGGCTACAAATTAAACAATGTGCTGAAGGCATCTTCCTCAACCAAGCAAAGTACATAAGAGATCTCATCAAGAAATTTGGACTTGAAAATGCAAAGGCATACGACACTCCTATGGCTACTGGTAACAAGCTAGATAAAGACTTGAAAGGTAAGAAGGTTGATCAAACCTTGTATCGAGGTATGATTGGCTCTCTCCTATACTTAACTGCTAGTAGGCCCGATATCATGTTTAGTGTTTGTGTTTGTGCTCGTTATCAAGCTGATCCTAGAGAAGCACATCTTATTGATATTAAATGTATTATTCGATATCTATCTGGGTCTATTAACCTTGGAATTTGGTACTCCAAAGTTTCATCTTTTGATCTTATAGGTTACTCAGATGCAGATTATGCAGCATGTACCATTGACAGGAAAAGCACAAGTGGAACGTGTCATTTCCTTGGCAATCGACTAGTTTCATGGGAAAGCAAGAAACAAGCCTTAGTCTCTGTATCTACCACATAAGCTAAATATATAGCTGCTGGAAGCTGCTGTTGCCAAGTGCTATGGATGAAGCAACAATTGGTCGACTACGGAATCAAAGAAGAAAATTGTCCAATTTATTGTGACAATACATCTACCATTGCTGTGTCCAACAATCCTGTCATGCATTAGAAGTCCAAACACATTGATATCAAATACCACTTTCTCAAGGATCATGTGGAAAAAGGTAATATCCATCTAGAGTATGTGAGTACTGATGATCAAATTGCAGATATTCTCACCAAGGCTCTCGATTCCAAGAGATTTAGGTATTTAAGAGGAGAAATGGGTATGATAGAACTCTAACTCAAACTTGTTCATATAGTTTCTTGTACTAATGATTGTGTGTCTAAGTTTAAAAGTAGGTACACGGAAGATATCATGGTCAAGCAAAGAATATTGATTTCTTACTTCACTTGACAGCAACACCTACCAGCCGTATATGTTGCCGCATAAAACCATGCTGCCAATATCCAAAGTTGCCGCACGATTACTTATTTCAAGTTTTTGAAGAAATTTATCAAAATGGAAAACGATGATATATATTCACTACTCTATAAAAGTTAAAACAAGCAAGGTAAGACCTCACATCGACCGCACATGTCACGGTCGACCTCTCAAGTTACCGCATTCCTCTGGCCCAGGTAAGTCTTCTAACTTAGAGATATTTTGAAAATATCTACCTCAAGGGCATTAAGGTAACTTCCTATTTTCTCTCGCTTTTATTTAATTCAAATCATTTCAGCATTTAATTTTTATTCCTTAAAATTTTTTCTGAGCCGTCATTGGCCATTGTTGTGACACCTAGTCACCTTTCATTTAATGATACTTGACAACCCTAGATCACATCAGTACTTTTATAGAGTTAACCTCCCATATTCCCATCTCTCTGACCTCTGCAAACCACCCTCCAGCAAAACCGTTCCACTTCCTTCTACCTCTCCACCACTCTGCTCATATCACTTTTTTAGAAAAACCAAATACTTTCTCTCTCTAACTTCTCTCCAAAACCGACATTCATCTCTCTCTCGATTCACTTCTATATAATGTCTAAGCATCATTCCAAGAAATCCTCAAAATCGATTGAATCCGGAGACGAAATTCCCAGTTCTATTCCATCTCAATCTACTCCTCCCGTCGTTGTTATGGTATGGATTTTCATCTTTTCAGTTCTTTTTGTGTTCTTGGTAGAAATTTCGATAAACCCTTCATATTCTTTGTTTTCCCAAATTTCTTGCCTCAATGTAGTTAAAATCTTGGATTGATGATTTTCTCTTAGTTCTGGCTCATATACTTCTGGATTTCTTCTGGATTTCATAAGAATTCATCCCCATTTTGGTTATGTTCTACCAAATGGGTTTATAATATTTTCGTCTTTTTTTAATTTTCCCTTTTTAATTTCTCAGTTTAATACTGTTTGTTTCTTGAAATTGATGTGATCTTATTATTTTATCCGCATTTCCGATTATGATTATGTGTTTTTCGCTTCATTTTTGGTCATTTTATTGGATTCTAGATATTAGTGTTCCTCGTGTTCATCATAAGTGTTCTTCGTGTTCTTGGCATAATCATATATTTAATTCATTTTGATTCTCTATTTCATAATTTTCCTGTTTGTACACTGTTCTGGATTTGATCTAGTTTGGCTCAACACTTTAGTGTTTGCGGTAACCGTGTTTAACCTCCCTTCCGCAACCCTATGTTACCGTGCCTCACTTGACCGTGCCATCATTGCTTTATACACTTGTCAAGTGACCGTACGACCTACCTCAAATTCTAAACTTTGCTTTGTTTATTTCAGGATTTAAATCACTTTATCCCTGGCATAGTATTAGATCTTGAGGACCTTAAAAAGGATGCCATTGGCCGCAACATCTTGGGTAGAATGAACAAGTCTGGGATTCTCCCTCTCTTTATACTTGATCAAGATTTTCACCCGCCTGCCTTCGTTGACGAATTTTTCAACACGGCTGTTGAAATGGAAAGTGCTGATGAGCCCGAGTCAAACCCTAAATTCATTCAAGCATCTGTTATGGGATTTCATATGGCCTTTGATGCTAGAGACATCGCTCATACGGTGGGCATAAAGAAAAGTAAGGATGGTTATGATGAGATTTCTAAGCAAGAGTCTCTGAATCTAGCTAAGAATCTTGCCGGCACGACAGATATTCTCAAAATTCAAAGGAAGGATGTTGGTGAAATAATGTATCACATTGGACATTTGGTGGACCATGCCTTATTGTGCAAAACAGGAAATCATGCCAACTTCAACCACACCCAATGGATGATCTGTGCAGCTATTTATCTTGGCAAACGCCAGATTATGTATGATGTCCTGCGAGCCAACATTCTCTCGTACAAAGATGCGGCTAAAGAAGGCGAGACCAAATACCGCACAAACAGTAGGTTGATTTCCTACTTGATGGGTCTCACGATCAGAATCAAGGACTTGTATGAGAAGAACAAGACTTATAAGGTTCCAATCCCTAACTCAAAAGAATTTTGCCGTAAGTCTATGAAAGCAAACTTTCGAAGTAACTTTGGAGATGACATGTACCGCTCATATCTTCTTCGCGATCCCATTGAAGAGTATATCCCTCCAAAGTACTCTAAATGCGGTCAAGCCAACCTTGGTGATAGAATGGTAAGTGATGTGGAGGCTGCCACATTTGAACAGGACCGCAAATAGGCTGCCGCAGTTAAAGCCCATGCAAAGGGCAAGGATGTTGAACTCCCCTCTCCTCCAACTTCTGTCAAAGGCAAAGACAAGGTTGGGGAACTGGTAAGGAAGTCAAGACCAGTTTCCCAAGGCATTAAGATTGCATCTACCGCACCTTCTAGACCAGCTACACCAGCCAAGTCTGCCGCACCAAAACTTTCGAAACCTCCAATATCTCCATCTCCGTCCTCTGAACCTCAACCAAAATCCAAAGTCTCCAAATCCTCCTATACCGTACCATCTAAATCTCCACATCCTCAACCTAAACCATCCAAACCTGCCACACCAAAGCAACCTACCGTGTCCACTTCATCCAAATCAAAACCCTCCGTCTCTCTCAAACCAGCACCAAGTCAGGGGGAGAAGCTTGAAAAAAAGAGATCCCATACTCCTAGCCCGATCAAAATATATAAACAGGCTAAGGTAGCTAAACAACCTTCCCCTGAAGTAAATTCCCCAGTTTTTTCATCTGACGAGGATATAGTGGTTGCCCCTCCAGAGATTTCCAAGAATTTTGTCCTGGATGCTCAACAGGCTGATATGGAAGAATTGTCTGGATCTGAGAAGGAAGATGATGCTGCCGCAAAGGAAAGTGAGAAATTTGAAGATGCTTCTGAGAATGAGAAGGATGATGACGTTGTTGAGAAGCCCATTGACAAGGGTTTAGTTGATGAAAGCTCTGAGGAAGTAGAGCACGAAAGTTCTACCGCGAGTGACAAGTCTGCCGCAGAAAAAACTATGGATGTTGAGAATGTTGAAGAAGACTTTATTCCTGAAAATTTGGATAGTTTTGTTGAAATTGAAGATGTGAATGATGATGATACAGTGCCACTCAACGTTGATGTTATTTCTGAGCAAGGAGTTAGCAAGTTCTTCCTACCGTGATTACTGATCCTGCCGCACCATCTCTCTCGACCGCACAACCTGAACCTGCCGCATCATCTACTGCTGAACTGGTCTCCGGTATTAGGGATGGCCAAAACCGGTTCCGGGCCTGTCGCGACCCGAAAACCCCTATTTATTTTCTTAGTAATATTTATTTATTTATTTATTTATTTATTTATTTATTTATTTATTTATTTATTTATTTATTTTTATTTATTTATTTTTATTTTTTATTTATTTATTTATTTATTTATTTATTTATTTATTTATTTATTTATTTATTTATTTATTTGTGTGTGCGTTTTGTATTTCATAAATCTCATGCTTATAATTACTTTACTTGATCAATTGTGCTAAGTTTAAAGTTAGGGGCTTTAGTTGAAATAGGGTTATAAGGGTTTATGTGTTCAAGGTAGAAGTAGAGGGGTTAATTGTGAAACTATTTTTAAAATATCCTATCTACTCCCTCCCTTCTCCCTCACTCTCTCCTGCACACACACACACACACTCATTTCTCTCCCTCTCTCTTCCATTGTTGAAGGTAAGAAAGCTCCATCTCATTTTCTTTCTTTTGGTCTTCTTTTATTCATCTTTTCTTATTACTCCTTTTATATAAAATGTTTAGATCATCTCTAGGATCATTTATAGCCAAGAAAATCCAAATTCCATTTCCTTTCATAAATTTCCACGTAAGTTACTTTCCCCCTTTTTATGCTAAAATGTTCATACTAAGCTTATATGATGCTATGATTACTATATATTGCTTCTTGGTTTGATTTGGAGTGGATTGACATTTTATTCATTTTTTTGAGAATTTGATGTTTGAATCATTCTTTGATTTGGGTTGTTTAGATGTAATTATATGAGTTCTTTTAGGCTTATAAGTTGTTTTAGTACCTTAGTATACTAGTTAGAAATGTTAGATTTTGGTTGATTGTGAATGGGTAAGAAATTTTAGAAGAACCCAGTTCATCTTGCCGATTTCCGGCAGAACAGGGGCGTGGGCGACCGCCCAATATGGGGCGTGCGGCCGCACACCTTGCTGGAAGGCTATTGTCTTGGTAGTAGGAATATTGGGCGACCGCACAACCATTTATGGGCGGCCGCACAGTGGTTCTGAAAGTTTATACTTGTTCTTTTTGTATGATTTAAGAATGTGCTTTGGTCTAGGTTTTGTGCACGATCCTTATTGAACATCTTGGTACACTCTAGTGTTGGAATTGGGTCCTTTGTGATAAAAAATGTGATGAAATTTGATTAAGTGTTAATTGGGAGTTTGGAACATCTTCTTGATGCATTTGTGGTTTGACTTATCTTTATGATGACTATTTGGTATGGTTCCCTACTTTGGAATCAGTAATTGTTTATTTAAGCTAGTATTTATTACTTGGCATTTATTTGAAAGTCCAGCTGGTACTTGTGTTTTCTTTAGGCAATGGATAATATTATAATGGCACACAAGCCAAGTCCAGTATAGTATCGTCCATTGGTTCCTCTTTTCCCTTTCCAGATTTGCCTTGGTTGGGATGAGCTAGCTCCCTTTGGTTAGTATTCTAGCTAGTCGTTTGGGTGTTGACTTTGTGTCATATTCCCCTTGTTACTTTATCGTTGTTACATGGTTCCGGTACAGGGTTATTATCTTCAGCTGTTTATGCTTCTATGAAGATGGGTTGATTGGTCGATCGATTGAAGCTGCGCAGGGTTTTCTTATTATATCCGTTTGGTAGAAACCTTGGCTCAATATCCTTTGTTACTTGTTTATTTCCGCTACTATCTGTGAACTGTTAATTGCTACGTGCTATGTGAGTTTTATTATTGTTTATTGCATCATAGCATGTCATGTAGTTACATAAGTGGCTTATTGAGATTTATCTCACCCCCTTTCTTTTTATCCTTGTTTTTCCTTAACCCCCCCTAGGAGGAAAGTAATAGGACTCACTGATCATGAGGAGGACGTCGAGAGGGTTCGTGGCTTTTGGGCAGGTTGTTGTTCGGTTTGCATTACTTAAATGTATAACCTTTGGGATAGTATTACCAAACTATGACGTCATTAAGATGTTGTAATATTTTGTATTTTGGTGTAAGCTTGTGGAGCTTATACTAGTGGTTTAGTAATGTTGTTAAGATTTGGATTTCTAAAACCGTGTATTATCATCTTTTGGTATCAAAGGGAATTTTTATCTTCAGTATTTTGGTGTTTTATTGTTTTAAGTCGACGTCCAGCTCGCGAGCTCCCAGCCCGCGGGGCCGGGGTCGCGACAGTTGGTATCAGAGCTATGGTTTAGCTCTAAGTTTAAGTATAGGTGGACTAGAATGACTTAGGAGGGTAGTTGTGTTCGGAGTGAGTAACGATTGGTGTTTTATGCAGGTACTTGTTCAAAATGGCTAGAAGAAGGGCTGGTGAAGGTCACATTGGGGATTCGAATCATTAAGAGGTACGGGAAGAAAATCGTGCGATGTTTCAGGGTATGTTTGAAGCGGCTATGAAAGCCATTCATGATCAAGGGCCGAGAGAGGAACAAGCACCACCTCCACGGTATGGGTTAGAACAGTTCTTGAAATTGAAACCGATAGAGTATGATGGAGAGCCTGATGTGAAAAAGGCTGAAATGTGGATAGAATCAATGGAAAAGATCTATGATGTCTTTGGTTGTACGGGTGAAGACAGAGTTCGGTTTGCGGCCTATTAGCTAGTGGGAGCTGCTGAACATTGGTGGAAGGCAATTAAGGCGAGTTGGGATGAGACTCACGTACCGTATACCTGGGAGCTGTTTGTAAGGAAATTCAAGGAGCACTTTATTCCTGTAGTTGATCAGAACAAGAAGGAGATCGAGTTCCTAAACTTGGAGCAGAACTTGTTGACGGTAGCACAGTATTCGGCTAAGTTCACATAATTAGCTAGGTATTGTGGCTATCTTGTAACAACTGAAGAGCAGAAAGCAATGAGGTTTATCAGAGGCTTGAGGAAAGCTATCAGAACTCAGCTAATAGCTCAGAGGATTCAGACTTTTCAGGATGCTGTAGACCGTTCCTACTTGGTAGAGCAAGACATTGGAGAGCACAAGAGGAAAACAGAGGTAGTTAACACGGGTAAACAAGGAGGTCAGAACAGATCACAACCACAACAATGTTTGGATAACCGAGGAAATTCAGGAGGACAGTCTCAGTTCAGAGGACAACCAATCCTAAGGAATCCTGGCACTACTCCGGGAAACCAAGGGAATCAGAATAGAAGACTTTGTTCTTATTGTCAGAAGGAAGGACATTCTGAGGATCGATGTTGGAAGAAGCAAGGGAAGTGTATTAATTGCGGTCAGTTGGGGCACTTCGTGAAAGATTGTCCTAGATCAAAATATCAGTCATCGGGGACAGGAGCTGGTACTTCACAGGGCCAGAAGAGAGATGCAACAGGGAAGCCTAAGGTTCAAGGAAGAGTTTTTGCTATGAACCAGCAGCAGGCTACTGATGATCCTTCAGTGATAGGAGGTATTATTTCTGTGTCTAGTGTGAGCGCCCGTGCATTAGTAGATCCAGGATCATCGCATTCATATATATCTGTGCACTTTGCTTCTTTGCTAAATTCTTCATCTGAGTCCTTACCTTATGTGTTAGAGGTGTCAACTCCTATGGGAGAGTGTCTGGTGACTGATAAAGTGTTTCGTGCTTGTGATGTGCTTATTTGTGGTCATGTTTTGTGTGCGGATTTGGTAGTTCTTCCGATACAAGACTTTGACATCATTTTGGGTATGGATTGGCTGAGTAAATATCATGCTTCAGTTGATTGTCGTAAGATGGTCGTTACTTTTTCTATTCCTAATGTGCCTAAGTTTGTTTTTGAGGCTATTCCTTTGGGTAAAAATATTCGTATAATTTCTTATGTGAAAGCGAGGAAGTTGTTGCATCGTGGTTGTGAGGGTTATTTGGCTAGTGTGCTAGATACTAAGAAAGAATCACCTGGGTTAGAGAGTGTTCGGGTAGTTAGAGAATTTCCTGATGTTTTCTCTTCAGAGTACAGTATGTCGCCCGGTCGAGAGATTGAGTTCTGTATAGATCTATTACCAGGTATAGTTCCGATCTCGAAAGCACCTTATAGAATAGCTCCAGCAGAGTTGAAAGAACTGAAGGTTCAGTTACAGGAGTTTCTTGATAGAGGATTTATTCGACCTAGTATTTCACCGTGGGGAGCACCGGTTTTTGTTTGTAAGGAAGAAAGACGGTTCGTTGAGGTTGTGCATTGATTACAGAAAGTTGAATCAGGTAACGGTGAAGAACAAATATCCTCTACCGCATATTGATGATTTATTCGATCAACTTCAAGGGTCAGTGGTATTTTATAAACTTGATTTGAGGAGTGGGTACCATCAATTGAAAATTCGATCGGAGGATATTCTGAAGACTGCTTTTCGCACCCGATATGGTCATTATGAGTTCTTGGTTATGCCGTTTGGGTTGACTAATGCACCAGCTGTGTTTATGGACTTGATGAACAGAATTTTCCATCCTTATCTTGATACATTCGTAGTGATCTTTATTGATAATATACTTGTCTATTCTAAATCTCGAGAGGAGCACGATCAACATCTGAGGACAGTTTTATCGGTACTCGCAAAGGAACAGTTATTCACAAAGTTTAGTAAGTGTGAATTTTGGCTCGAGAAAGTTTCATTTCTGGGTCATGTTATTTCTAAAGATGGGATTTCTGTGGATCCTTCGAAGATAGAAGCTATTGTTGATTGGAAGCGACCAGAAACAGTGACTGAGATCAGGAGTTTTCTGGGGTTAGCAGGGTATTACAGGAGGTTTATAGAAGGGTTTTCACGGATTGCTACACCGATGACTCAGTTGACCCGAAAGAATGTTCCGTTTGAGTGGACCGAGAAGTGTAACAAAAGTTTTGAAGAGTTGAAGAAGAGGTTGACTACTGCACCGATTTTAGCATTGCCTAATGGGAACGATGACCTAGTGATTTATAGTGATGCATCGAAGGAAGGCTTGGATTGTGTTTTAATGCAGAATGGGAAAGTTATCGCGTATGCTTCGAGGAAGTTGAGTCCGAGTGAACAGAATTATCCTACTCACGACATGGAATTGGCAGCTATTGTATTTGATCTTCATAAGTGGAAGCATTACCTTTACGGGGCAAAATTTGAGATTTTCACGGATCACAAGAGTTTGAAGTATCTTTTCTCCCAGAAGGAACTAAATAACCGACAGCGCAGATGGATGGAACTTTTGAAGGACTATGATTGTAAGATATCTTATCATCCGGGAAAGGCGAATGTTGTAGCCGATGCTATTAGTAGAAAATCTTATGTGGCTTCGATGATGGTTCGAGAGTGGAAAATGCTAGAGGAAGTTCGAGATTGGTGTCCTCATGAATCGAGATATGGGGCTATTTTTACGAACATTAGGGTATCTCCAACCCTAATTCAGAGAATAAAGGAATCTCAGAAAGAAGATCCAGAGTTAGTGAAAATAATGGGTAAAATGAAGGAGAAGAACTTTGAGGATTTTTCTATCAGTTCGAATGGAGTGTTAACTTTTCGTGGACGGTTGTGTATACCCGATGTTGATGGTATAAAAAGGCAAGTTTTAGATGAGGGTCATAAATCGAGATATACTATTCATCCCAGTAGTACGAAGATGTACCAAAATCTGAAGCAACATTTCTGGTGGAACAACATGAAAAGGGAAATAGCTGAGTATGTATCGAAGTGTTTAACTTGTCAGCAGGTCAAAGCTGAGCATCAGAGACCCGCAGGACTACTTCAGCCATTAGAGATTCCGGAGTAGAAATGGGAACATGTGACTATGGATTTTGTTACGGGACTACCTCGTACCCGTAGGAAGTATGACAGTGTCTGGGTAATCATGGATAGACTGACCAAGTCTGCTCATTTCTTACCGATTGATATTAGATACTCGATGGAAAAGCTTGCGACCCTTTATATTAATGAGATTGTGAAATTACATAGGGTTCCGGTTAGCATTGTATCAGATCGTGATCCGAGATTTACTTCTAGATTTTGGAAGGCATTACAGAAAGCTTTGGGTACAGATTTGAGGTTCAGTACGGCTTTTCACCCTCAGACTGACGGTCAATCTGAGAGGACTATTCAGATTCTAGAAGATATGTTACGAGCTTGTTCGGTAGACTTTTCTGATTCTTGGGATACGCATTTACCTTTAGTGGAATTCTCTTATAATAACAGTTATCAGGCTAGCATCGAGATGGATCCTTATGAGGCTTTGTATGGAAGAAAGTGTAGATCACCTATCTGTTGGGATGAGATCGGGGAAGCGAAGATATGGGGTATTGATTTGATTCAGGATTCAGTTGAAAAAGTCAGAATTATTCGAGATCGATTGAAGACAGCCCAGAGTCGACAAAAGAGCTATGCTGATCACCGAAGACAGGATCTTAATTTTCAGACCGGGGACTTTGTATTCTTGAAGGTATCTCCGAAGGTGGGTATTCGAAGGTTTGGGAAGAAGGGTAAATTGGCTCTGAGGTTTATAGGACCGTTTGAGATTTTGGAAAAAGTGGGACTTCTTGCTTATCGACTTGCGTTACCATCTTCTCTAGACCGGTTGCATAACGTCTTCCATGTTTCTATGCTTCGGAAGTATTTGCACGATTCATCTCACGTGTTACCGAGGGTACCTGAGGATATAGAGCCTGACATGTCATACGAGGAACGACCAGTTCAGATTCTTGATACCAAAGTTCAAGAGTTGAGGAATAAAAGCATAGCGTTGGTTAGAGTACTATGGAGGAATCACAATGTCGAAGAATCAACGTGGGAGCTTCGAGAAAAGATGGAACGGAAATATCCGTGGCTTTTTGATTCGGGTGAGTATTTTTAAAATTCGGGACAAATTTTCTTTTAAGGTGGAGTGAATGTCGCGACCCGAAAAACCGTATTTATTTTCTTAGTAATAAATATTTATTTATTTATTTGTGTGTGCGTTTTGTGTTTCATAAATCTTATGCTTATAATTATTTTACTTGATCATTTGTGCTAAGTTTAAAGTTAGGGGCTTTAGTTGAAAGAGGGTTATAAGGGTTTATGTGTTTAAGGTAGAAGTAGAGGGGTTAATTGTGAAACTATTTTTAAAATATCCTATCTACTCCCTCCCTTCTCCCTCACTCTCTCCTGCACACACACACACACTCATTTCTCTCCCTCTCTCTTCCATTGTTGAAGGTAAGAAAGCTCCATCTCATTTTCTTTCTTTTGGTCTTCTTTTATTCATCTTTTCTTATTACTCCTTTTATATAAAATGTTTAGATCGTCGCTAGGATCGTTTATAGCCAAGAAAATCCAAATTCCATTTCCTTTCATAAATTTCCAAGTAAGTTGCTTTCCCCTTTTTATGCTAAAATGTTCATACTAAGCTTATATGATGCTATGTTTACTATATTGCTTCTTGGTTTGATTTGGAGTGGATTGACATTTATTCATTTTTTTTTTTTGAGAATTTGATGTTTGAATCATTCTTTGATTTGGGTTGTTTAGATGTGATTATATGAGTCCTTTTAGGCTTATATGTTGTTTAGTACCTTAGTATACTAGTTACAAGTGTTAGATTTTGGTTGATTGTGAATGGGTAAGAAATTTTAGAAGAACCCAGTTCATCTTGCCGATTTCCGGCAGAACAGGGGCGTGGGTGACCGCCCAATATGGGGCGTGCGGCCGCACACCTTGCTGGAAGGTTTTTGTCTTGGTAGTAGGAATATTGGGCGACCGCACAACCATTTATGGGCAGCCGCACAGTGGTTCTGAAAGTTTATACTTGTTCTTTTTGTATGATTTAAGAATGTGCTTTGGTATAGGTTTTGTGCACGATCCTTGTTGACCTTATTGAACATCTTGGTACACTCTAGTGTTGGAATTGGGTCCTTTGTGATAAAAAATGTGATGGAATTTGATTAAGTGTTAATTGGGAGTTTGGAACATCTTCTTGATGCATTTGTGGTTTGACTTATCTTTATGATGACTATTTGGCATGGTTCCCTACTTTGGAATCAGTAATTGTTTATTTAAACTAGTATTTATTACTTGGCATTTATTTGAAAGTCCAGCTGGTACTTGTGTTTTCTTTAGGCAATGGATAATATTATAATGGCACACGAGCCAAGTCCAGTATAGTATCGTCCATTGGTTCCTCTTTTCCCCTTCCAGATTGGCCTTGGTTGGGATGAGCTAGCTCCCTTTGGTGAGTATTCTAGCTAGTCGTTTGGGTGTTGACTTTGTGTCATATTCCCCTTGTTACTTTATAGTTGTTACATGGTTCCGGTACCGGGTTATTATCTTCAGCTGTTTATGCTTCTATGAAGATGGGTTGATTGGTCAATCGATTGAAGCTGCGCAGGGTTTTCTTATTATATCCGTTTGATAGAAACCTTGGCTCAATATCCTTTGTTACTTGTTTATTTCCGCTGCTATCTGTGAACTGTTAATTGCTACGTGCTATGTGAGTTTTATTATTGTTTATTGCATCATAGCATGTCATGTAGTTGCATAAGTGGCTTATTGAGATTTATCTCACCCCCTTTCTTTTTATCTTTGTTTTTCCTTAACCCCCCTAGGAGGAAAGTAATAGGACTCACTGATCACGAGGAGGACGTCGAGAGGGTTCGTGGCTTTTGGGCAGGTTGTTGTTCGGTTTGCATTACTTAAATGTATAACCTTTGGGATAGTATTACCAAACTATGACGTCATTAAGAAGTTGTAATATTTTGTATTTTGGTGTAAGCTTGTGGAGCTTTATTAGTGGTTTAGTAATGTTGTTAAGATTTGGATTTCTAAAACCGTGTATTATCATCTTTTGGTATCAAAGGGAATTTTTATCTTCAGTATTTTGGTGTTTTATTGTTTTAAGTCGACATCTAGCTCGCGAGCTCCCGGCCCACGGGGTCGGGATCGCGACAGGGCCCGGTTCCGGTTCGGCATATATGTGACCTTGAACCGGCCCGCGCTTACCCCGGTTCTGGTACGGTTTCGGTCCCCCCCTTTAAAATTATTGAAAAACAAGGGATTTTCGGTCCGGTTCCGGTCCGATTCGCCATTTTTGTGAACCGTAACCGGCCCGGATGACTTGCAGTTCCGGTTAGTCCGGTTCCGGTTTACTCCCCGGTTTGCTCCGATTTCGGGCTTTTTCGGTCCAGGTCCGGTCCGGTTTTCCGGTTCCGGGCCGGTTTGGTCATCCCTATCCGGTATGGTGGCCCTTAGGGAAGAACTTATTGAGATCAAGTCTGATCAGGCCTCCCTCCGCCATGATGTTACAGCACTTCCCTCTGAGTTGGTTTCGACCATTAAGGGGGAGAGTGTATTTATAACAAAGGCTATCAAGGATACCTTAACTGGCAATACTTCTACTTCTACCGCACCATATTCATCTACCACACCCTCAACTGACGCTCTCTCTCTTACCGCATTGACTGAATTGCTTAGAAAGCAAACTGATTTCATCGGTAACAACATTATTAGAGGTGTTGAGGCTGCAAGTAAAGAATTGTCAAAATCTATGGGTAATGATAAGATGGAAGTGAAGGATGAAATAGGGAAAGTTTAAACCGCGATCAAAGAAGAAGTCCTCACGCACTCCAATGCCGCTCTTATGGCCGTAGCTGAAAAATTTGTTCCCAAGATCAATACTCTAACTGGTGCAATACAAGTTCAGACAAACCTCATTTAGGCCCAAAACATCAGAATCACTGACCAATCCACAAAGATAGATCTTCTCTCCAGCAGAGTCAATACGGCTCTGACCCGTCTTAACCGCACAGAAAATCAAGCTGGAAATTAGCTAACTGTGGCTGGTCATGGCAATGTGAAATCTCAAGGACAAGAGGAAGAAGATGAAATATCTACTCCAGTGATTATTCCAGGACTGGACCTCCCATCCTACCGCTTCCCTCTACCTCTTGCCGTAAATACTCTGGATGAAGACTACATAGTTGTTGACCGCATTTGATTTCCTCCTTATTGCATATGACCGCATGTGGTCATTTAAAACTTTGTTGTTGAAAACAATCTTTACTTTTCTGTCTGTTTTATTTTGGGTTTGTAACCTTAACTCTATTTCTCTTTTGTTTGACTATACTCCTGATGCTTAATGATTAGCATGATTGGAGTATGTTGTTATTGTGTTTGATGCATTTCTATCCTTCTTTGAGTATTTATCTTGAAATGCTTCAAATGTTATTTCTATCTTCTAGGATTAGTAATTTTGTTTTTCTTTTTAGGATGATAGAAATCTATAACATTGGCTTAGTGTGTGCATTAACTTGGGACATGATATTAATAAAATGTTTATTCTTAAAAACATGTTTTTACCAAGTACAATGAATTAGCCTTTGTTATAGTAGGTAATGGTCTCAATCAAATAGGGGGAGATTGTTGGGTATGCTTATTATAAACCACTCCAATTACCTAAATTTGATTGATCCCATAACCTTATTTTACTCTTTCTGGACTTTAGGATATATTGTAAGAAGTACTTATACTTCATTTTTAGAATAGTCCACATTTTAGTTTGATAGGCTTAACAGATTAGGACCCTCAATTTTTCTAAGTCTGGAGATATGAGGTAAGGCCCGTGTCTACCGCAAGAAACATCTACCGCGTAGCTCAGCGCCTGCCGCATGACCAAGGTTACCTCATGCTATCTACCTTGCCACATAAATGATGTCTACCGCATGAATCACTCTACCGCATGGAACCTTGGTTGAAGAACCTCAAGTTTGTTCAAACTTAATCATGGTCACACTTGTGTCCTCACCTTGGTTAGTTTAGAATGTTGCAAATTCAAATTTCAAATTTGAATACAGCTGTCATCATAGTACAGTTGGACCACCATGACTCTGCAACAAAAGGACAACCCAGAATTCAACAACTCATTGTCCTTCAACTTGAAGCCCAAGTATTTCCAATGGCTGGTTTCTCCTTCAAGGCTATAAATAGTCCTTGAGTTCTTCATTGAACTCACGCTGAGATTCTAAGAGAGAAATTGCTGTTGAAATTCTTGTTGATTGAAGATCATATTCAAGATTTCCAGAATTCTTCTAATCTTCAAGCACTCAACCTTCAAGTCTTCAACAAGTCTCCAGCAAACTTCAAGATCACATCTCAAGCCTCATCACACAAGTTTCATTAGGCTCTATAATCATTTAGATTCTAAATAGATTTTGATTCTTACACACACACTCACCCCGATTGATCAATCACATAGATTGAATCATTAGGGATACACTGGTCTAAGTCTTGGATTGTTCTTCATAGAAATAGGTGTTGATTCAAATACTTCATCTCTGTAACCTGTACTCACTCAAATCAAATATATACCTCATTCAAAATCCAAGACTGACCATCTTGGTAAAGGACGTAGATCTTTTAACAGATCGAACCTTTCCAAATCATTGTGTCATTTACTTACTGCACTTTTCATTTCTGCAAATTTACTTTAAGTATTGTTCATCTTGTCATTATTGTTCATATTAATCTTGTTTGTCTTTTAGTGTTTGATCTTTCAGATTTATGAACTACTGTGAATTGTGTTTGTTTGTCTACCTCATTGCCCAAGCTAAAATCTAAGTAACTTATCATTTGCCAAAAATCCCTAAGGCACAAAGTTTTCAATCTCAACCTACCTCACCTTCACCTACCGCAAACTATCTACAGCAAACTACCTACCGCAAACCATCTACCGCATCACTGCCTACCGCATTAAACTTATCAAAAACAACTCTAAACTTGTTTCATCGAAAACTTCCGCTGTGCATTTTATACTTGACCGCGTGGTATTTCATCTGCCACAAAATTCAAGTATAAGCATAAGGTTGAATTTTGAAAAATGTTTGAAATTTTAAATAGGATATTCACCCCCCCTCTAGCCTCTTTTCATACCCTTGTTGTGTCTCTAGGACCAACACCATGACATAAATCTCATACGGGTCGGTTCAGTATTTGTTCTCCAACAATTACCCGTTCTCCAACAATTACCCATAAGTTTAATTGTATCCCATACACCATAATCTGTTGGCAGTGGTGCCCTAGGCACGTTTAATAAACGTTGTAATTGTTATCATTTATTTCATATCAATAAAGAGATGTTTTGATTATTATTGTTGTTCATGTTTACTTATAATAATCTCCGTCCCTAGTACTTATTAAGCACTAGTATAAAGGCTAAATGATCATGGGATGATCATGTTAGATTTATGGGTACTTGTTTGGAACAAGGTACTGGACATGACCCGCTGTATGAGATTTATGTCATGGTCTATGTCGAACATATATCTCATATTAGTTATATCATTTGAATCCTTAGACATAAAGTTATTATAGTCTTCCACTTGATGAACATTGTGTTTGACATATTCAAACGCTACCTTAACACGGTAGTTATAAAGGGTATGATTGGCATAATCGGATTCCGTTGGAAAGAATAATAAGCTAAATGGATGTCCCTCCCGGAGAGATGTCAAGCTTGGGCCCCTCGAAGGAATGATGTGATGAAATGTTCGGCCGGACTCAAATGGATTGATTAGATCAATAGCATTTGAATTATCAACATATTCGGAATCGAAAAGGTATTGAACAAAACAAGTTGACTGTTTGACCATGACTTGTGTTCAATGACATAGTGGACAAAGGGATTGTGACATATTCTAAAGGAATGCGAACTTGTATCTAGTTATACTATTTGGGTAGGTGTGACGGTTTGCTAGAACCTAATCATATCTTGTGGTTTCATGTTTGAAACCATTGCTAACTTAGTATAATCCTAGAGGGTCACACACAATAGAACGAATCGTTAAAAGGACTAAATTGGAATTTTGGAAATTATGGACATTCTGGGGAAGTGGGCGACCGCACAGTGTGGACTGGGCGGCCGCACACTTAGCCCAATTTTGTACCAGTTTGTTTCAGATAAATGTGCGACCGCACAGTGTATTCTGGGCAGACGCACAGTACTGTCGGCTGGCACTTTCCTAATTCGATTTGGAATGTCTTTTGACACAAGGTTCCTATTTGGAATAGGTCTTGCTTGTGTATAAAAGGATGATTTCGGCCAGAACCTCTGTAATAGCTTTTTGTGAGTTTCCAAAGTGTTTGATAGAAAATTTATTTTGTTCTAAGACACCTTGATTGAGGAACAAAATAATTCACAAATAAATTCCATATAGTTCTTTATTAAATTGTGAAAGTGTGTTTCATAATATTGGTCTAGCAACCAAGATCAAAGAAGTTCCTTTGATATTCGTTCGAAGTGTGGATACCGCTAGAGGGTGAAAATCATCATCTTCAAAGTTCGTGTTCAAGCTTTGTGATCGTGATCAAGTCTTCAAATCTCCACCAAAGACCAAGAGAAATTTGATAGCCATCAAGGGTTAGTTTTTCCTTTATTCATTATGTTGTATTTGATTTAATCATATGAACGGATCCATGGCTTTGGGTTCCTTAAATTTTAATTGCTATATTCCGCTGCGCATGTTACTTGGAAACCCAACAGTGGTATCAGAGCCCCGTTCATGTTGATTATTTCAATACCTAGATCATGTTATGTGTATATAAATTGTTTATGTGCCTTGCATGATATGAATATTGGAATATATGATGCTTATGTGTTTTCTGATTTTATGTGGTTTATTGTTTTGCAACTTTAATCGCACGATTCAATCGCAATAAATAAATTATGGTGGATTCAGAATTGTTGGTTATTAATTTTTGATTGGATCAAAGTTTTAATAATCGGGGAAAAACAATTTTGAGACAAAATTTTCGAACTTGAAAATTCTGCACCTTCTGATGGCCATGGGCGACCGCACATAAGAGTCTGGGCGGCCGCACACTTTTGGGCGACCGCATAGATCTTTTTGGGCGGCCGCACACCAGCATCAGAAAGTCAGATTTTGGTTGAAAACTAGAATCTGGAATTTTTCGAAAAATTCAACAAAACCAGTAACAGAACCAGTCCAGACTTGCTGATCTGGAATGGGTTTTGGGTAGTTGGTTTGTGTGTGGATTTTGGGGTTTGATTTTCCTATTTGTTTTAGTCTTGTGATTCCTAGATTGGTTCAAGTTTTGGATGGCTAATCTGCGTTCATCGAGATTGTGTTTCCCAAAATTGATCGCAATCAAAGTTTCAAAGATAAAACGAAGTTAGAATTATGAAGAGTTCATAATTGCTAAAATTGAGAAACAAAATTCTTGATTCAAAGTTTGGAGATCCATGTGGAATTGTGAATGCAATTGGCCTACGTTCATCGAGACCATCTATTGCTTAGTTTCGGCACATGGACTACTTTCTTGGTTTCTTGAATTAGTGCGGGATTGTGGTTGCCTAATGTCTTAGTTCGACCGCACTTCTTGTTGTCTTGATTTGGAGATAATAACCAAAGTTGAAATAGTCTCATCCTCATAATTATAGAGAAACTAATGACACTTAAATATCATGCTTAAATTAATGGAGATTAATTTAGTGGCTAAACTTGATGTGAATATGTTTATATTATGTGCTCATAAATGTGTTATATGCTATATGTGAT